>CM056387.1:8501831-9087138 GCA_029718625.1 Synaphobranchus kaupii
GTATTTTAAACGCAAATTTATTGGAGATAAATTCCCTCCTCTTGCATGAAATGAAGATGCCCAAGGCTACCAGGATGGGCTTTCCCTCTTCTCTGAGGTCACACAAGACTATGTCTACAGTGTGCATGTTTCAAAACCGCGCGCTATCTTCAGGAAAAGGCTCTTCTGGCCAATATATAATGAAATACAACTCATGGAAAGTGTTTTTTTTGGATTTACAGCCGTATTAAGAGTATTTACTTAATGTGTGGTTGCTTTGTTCGCTGAATAAGAGAGCATCAGAGTATTGTCTTAGCTATACACACACTCACATAGATATATTTCTGTGTATGCAGTACCTATAAATGTCTGGATCAATGTATGGGAAAATGATCATGATATGGGCCTTTTGCCTTCTTTCTTCTATTTAATTTGCAGAGTGAAAAGAATCTACTTGGTTTTGTTCATCCACCAAACCACATTTCTATTTACCACACAAAACGCAACTTCACAGGAGAAGGTTGGTCATTTGTTCATGAAGGTAAGTGGGGGGTGTGGGGGGGGCACCTTAGCAAAAATAAATAGAAAATAAAACTTAATTCTCTCAGGTACAGAAAGGCAGTTTTCATAACCGATTGACATTTTTAGTCGTTTGGTGAAAAGCCTGTAAGGCTGGTCACGGAGCAGTGCACCCAAGGTGTGAAGCAATCTCTGAAGGCCAGTCAGCGTGCAGCCCTCTAATTAGTCCCCCAGTGTCGCCACGGCCGCGGCGGTGGCCCTGCCTCCCTCCCCCTGGAGGTGTCACACCGTCATTATCGCTTTTATTTGCCGGAGCCTTCCATGACCGTTCAGTGACAAACAGCAACTGCGATAAAAATAGATGGGGTTTTTTTTTTCCCAGCTTTCCTTCTGTTTCTTTTGGTGGTTGTAGTTTTAATTACCTACGCTGAACGGGGCCCGGCGTGCTCGGTCGACTGTTTTCTCGCAAAATAAAATTGAGTAGAGAGTTTATTAAAAGGACGGGCCGGCCACATCGTCCGATGTTATTAAAGGGGGTGGGGCGTTGAAGGGAAAATACAGACCCTTAGGCCGATGAGGGGTGGAGGAGGGGGTGTAGTTAGGTGGTCGTTTTCATTACTCTTTAACCTTATTGTCCACGTTTTTTGTGATTTTGCTCATAATTTTTTATACCGTGACGAATAAATAAATGTGTCCTTCAAAGAGGGGTGGTGGTGGGGCAGATTTTTTTTAAGGAGAAGGATGCGAGGGTGGAGGTGTATGGGAAGATAGGTGGAGTGGGTGAAGAGAGGGGGAGTCACTGGGTCAGCACCACCCTCAGGTCTCAATCAGACCAATTTTTAAGTTGCGGGAAACTTCAGTCTCAGGAGCATCAATATGGGTCATCAATGATCCACTGATTTAACCCAAAACGTGTTTTGGTGGAGACAGGAAAGTCTTCATGGGCTCATCTGTGGTCGTGATTGGGGACGTGCAGTAGCATCAGCCATTTACGGGGATCACGAAAAACACACCCCGCGCGTCCCTGCTCGTCGGGCAAGGCGCGTCGAACGAGAAACCCCGTGATAACCCTCCCTGCTCAAAAAATCCATCCCTCATCGAAGCAGTCTCTCTCTCCCCCCACCCTTCGCCTTTTCAGCCAATGGAAAGCCCTGCTGTTCGTCGCCAACACGCTACACTGAAAACCCCGAGGGCGTTTAATCTTCCCGATGATCTTGCGTCCGTTCTTCTGAGAGCCGCGGCAGTTCGGTAACGAACCAGAGCAAATAACGGCAGAGGTTGCCGCGGAGGTGATGTAATCTTTGTTTGGAACCTGATCAGCCACTGATCTCGCAGGGACCGAAGAAGCGCTAGCCACTAAAACAGCAGCTTCTAATTAAGCCTCACTGGAAATAATCAATACCTGAGATTTTATTAGAGGTGGGAATCAGCCGCAATCCTCTCTATATTACTGCGAGGAGTTAACCTTTAAACATTTAAGCTCCCCTATCGCCCACCATAATCTAATGTACATTCTGAAGGGGCCTTAGGAATATACAGGTTTAATAAATCTTCCGTTTATTAATAAAGCTGATAAATTAACAATAGAGCACAAGGAGGAAGGTTCAAGAATCCTTGGGCTGAGAAAAGAGGGTGAAGACATCCTTGCAACCTGATTTATATTCAAACAACCAATCAAAGGCAAGTGTTCCTCCGCACGGCCCTCAGAAGCTTTACTGTATGTCCCAACGGTAACTTCTCCCTGAAAGCAGCGGAGATCTCCATTATTCCTTGTGTGTATGCGGGCATATTTCACTCATGCCATTTACTGTCTCTAAAGGAAATGGAATATACAGCAGTGTACTGAAATAAAATATATTATCAAGATCAGAAAAGATATTGCAATGGAAGAGCAAATATATAAATTATTACACTATCAGAGACTGCAATATAGCTTTAAAATTATACTTGGCATTATACAGTATGTTCTATAAGTCTTTACATTGCATTATATTCACAGTATACAGTGTATTTATATTAATTTCATGTAAGAGGGTGGGAAGGTGTTAAAAGTGCTTGCTGTTGTGCTACACCTGTTTAGGACACCATTGGAGATTGGTGTTTTGGTCCCACTTATTCATTAATTTCATTTTCCCACTTTTTTTTTTGGATGCTGTAGTATAGATTTTCATTCATGGGGGAAGCATTCGCTTGAACAAACTTTAAAAATGACTGACAACGGCGAACGTAACTTCACCACAGTTACGCTGTGAAAGAAACCATGTGGTGAGGTAACTTTAGAGTGTTTGAACCCCTACCTTCGGCTTAGGACCCCTGAATGCGCCTGCACTTTTTTGGTTTGTTTTAGGTTCATGCTTAACACCTACACTTCACACTGCACACTTACCTTCATGCATTTATAGTACTAGGTCAGGCTCTCCCCTATCAGGTTAGGGATAGGTCGGGGTTGGGTCGTAACATATTGTAGTAATCAAAAGTGAAGGGTTTTCTGGTGGAATGTAAGCAAAAAGGCCAATTATTCCTCAAATTGTATGGATATTAATGTAAAATAATGGACAAATTAAAGTAAAAATACAGAAAAAAGTTATCCTCACTCATGACTAACTGATCCAACTGACTAACAAGCAAACACCATGAGGAAAAGTACAATATAGCTTGCCTTTGCTGGAATAGAGTTATCATATTTAATAACCCTTTTGACAGAGTGCAGGGTTAAAAACAAGCAATATAACAGTATACACAAGAGTATGTAGATGTGCTTGAGACAGATGTTCTGTTTGCCTCCCAGACAACCAAAACCCAACTTCCAGTCCCTCTGTAACCAGCAGTACAGGTGGCTCAGTACAAAAAGCCCACTGATTAGAATGGGACAGGTGCATGTTGAAGTAGGCAACTGGGAAAACAAAAAGCCAGTTATTTAAGAACAAGACGGGCCACCAGACCCCTCCGTCCATCAGTATCTATGCCTATGCATTTGAAGGAGCATCCATCATGATTTTAATGTTTAGTCTGTCCAAATGATCCATTGGAAATTTGCCCAGTACGGTAGGTTGCTTTTCATTCGAGGCATTTACATTAGGTTACATTAATTTAGCCAACGATCTTACCTGAGAAACTCACAATATAGGACAAACATACGTATCCATCTAATTAACGTGAATAATCGTTGCAGACCTGACTCCCAGCAAGTAAAGCTGCAACATCACTAAAACACCAGTGCAAGTTAACTATGCTAACCAATAGCCAAATGGCAAACTCTCACACATACAGACTACGTACAGACTAGTGAAGGACAGCAAGTGGGAACGGCATGTTAGTTTGGTGACAAGTACCATATCCCAAGGAAAGCCAGGTTGTTTGCGCCGGCATGTCACTAAAATAAAGTGGATTACATACAGACTATATGCACGAGAAACCCTAAGAAGGGAAACATAAAACTACAAAATACAACCTAAATTAGCACAAAAGGAAAATGTGTGCTACGGAGTGAGGATGGGAGAGGAACCAAGATGTAGTCTGAAGAGGCGGATCTTCAGTCTGCAATAGAAGATAAAAGAAATAGTCTGTTGACTTGATCACTTTGGGAACTTCATTCCACCAATATGGGACCACCACAGACAGACAGACACCATGACTGGGAGACCGCAGGCAGCCAGTTGCTTCGAGGTTACTGAACAGAAAGAGCTGGTCAGGGTGTAGTGTTTTAAGATCGAGTGGAGGCATGTTGAAGCTGTTCCATTTACTGCCCTGTAGTCTAGTAGGCTGAAACAGGTAACCAGTAAAGTGAGATGAAGAGGGGTGTGGTGTGGCATGGTAATATTGAGGACAAGGCACACGGTTGCGTTCCGTATTAGCTTTGGGGCTTTAGAGGAAGACTGACACTCACCACTTAAATGACCTTTTGTGTTGGGCAACCTTCGGGTAACACAAACTAAAACATGTTTTTTAGGGGGATTTTAGGGGAAATAATTTGTATTGTAACTATTATTGTTTTGTATTAACTTAACAGCCTACCTGAGAAACATGTGCACATCACTAATTACGAACATTACAAAGTACCAATGACATGGTTGCTACATTATTAATGAAAATAGTGAAGCACGTTTACAAATTAACTTGCACGGTATAAATTAATTTAGACGGTTTCGAGGCTTGATCTCTTCCCCCGTGGTCAGGAGTATGTCCCTCCACTTGACTGTGTTAATCTTTCATTCAAGAATAAAACTCTAACTTCTCAGCCTCTCAACCCCACCCACATTACGCTCAAGCCCCTTCGCTTCAAAAAAGAAAATTTTCAATTACCCGCTGAGAACCTGGCGGCTTTACATTCAAACACCTGACCCCAATTGAGCCCTGGCTTTGTTCCGCAGAGTGACAGTCTTAACTCTTCTGTGGATGGCCTCTCCCGCGGCGTAATTGGCTACGGCGACAGCCTTTCATCCTTGGGACCAACCTTGATTTTGCCGCTTGGCAAAGTCGCTGCTCTCCCAGCCGTGAGATGGCCCACAGAGGTTTTCTCAGCAGAAATTGTGTGCGTTACTGTGGGCAGGAGCGGCATCGTCGGCAATACAGATCAGGTACCGAAAGGTTTCCAGGATGTTTGTAAGAGACGATGGATCTATGGGTTATAGCTGCTTGTCCAAAGTATTGATAAGTCTGTCTAGTAAGGGGATTGACGGGATATGTGCCTGACTAACACAACCACCTCAACACTGTCACCGAAGTTCCTTTTTCAAACTAGAAAACTGAAATTAGATATTAATTTTAAATGCTGATGGTTAAAGAGGATTTTTGATACCAGGAATTGTTAATGAACAATCCTGGGAATCCTATCTCAAATCAGATGTATCATTTTCTTATTGGAAGCATTTTGCATTTCCTGTAAAATAATCTCAAGGAGCACACTTTCCAGTAATCATCAATGAAAAAAGGAGGAAGTGAATTTATTTTCTGTGTATCCGAGAAGTCGTAGAGGCTCCTCACTTTTAAAGCAATTAATGTTTCACAGGGGAATTTCATTTTCTCTTTAAAAAAAATTAACTATGTAAAATGAATTACAATTTGTGGCTAATCAATATTTTTAGAACGCATAGCATTCACTCTATCAATGAATCAGGTGCAAACGTGAAATAAACCGTTTTGCTTCCAGTCACACACTAAAAACACATTCCACGAGGAATGGCACGTTTACACCTGTACCAATATTACATATTTCCAACGAGAGCTTCTTTTTCAGACCGAACGATTATGCACAATCAGCGCTTTCAATTAAAATCGGTGAACTTTATTTTCAGTCGGATGATTTAATTAAGGAAGAAATGGGCATTTATCTTGGGTAAGGACTTTTTCCCCCCCATAACACAGAGGGGAGGTTGTAAAGGTCAGGGTCCCTGAAGCCTTATCAGGTGATTCGCCATCGCCCCGTTTATTAAAGCTGGCTTAGGAGAGCGCGCGGGCACGGGGCGGGGGAAGGCCGGGGTGAATTGATTGCCTGCGGACATGTTAAACACGACCCCCCCCCCTCCCGGCCCGCCGTACCCTCCCCTCCGAACAGCCGTCCTTTAATAAAAAAGAATCCCGGAGGTCTCCTCCGGGAGCCTCCGCCCCAGAGGGCAACCTGCGTCCCTACCACCCAGGAAATAATGGAAAAACCCCTGTAGCCGGGGGGAGATTTACGGCGCGTTATTGTGGCGCGGCGTGCGTCGGAGAACCGCTCCCCCACCCCCCCCCCACCTTCATCAAGGCCTTTGAACAAAACGCCGGGGCTGAGCCCAGCCAGCTGCTCCCAGGATCCAATTGTTCGCGGGAGCGGCGGACACGCCTCGGCCATCGTAAGACGTACGGCGGATGGGGGGTGGGGGGTGGCTTTAGTCGGAGCGGCAGGTTCGCTGCTTTAGCCCGGCCGCGCGGCGGTACCAGCTTGCCACGCGGGGGGGCTTCTGGGGATAATTATGATTTTTGGGGGCGGCGGTGGGGGTTGGGGATTGTTGGAAGGGCTCACTCTCAATCTGTCTGTGGATGTGGATTTCGCCCCCTTCTTTTGAAGGGAGCTCCCCCCCCCCCCGATTACCCGCGCTCTCCAGCACGGACGGAGGCTTTAAGGTCCATCAGAAAGGTCTCAGCTGTGAGCGTGTGGCGGTGAATTACACGTGGCGAGGAGGTGTTGACAGAGCAGCTGGACATCGGAGAGCAAGGGAAAGGGGAGGAGATTCATTGAGAGCTTTGGACGGGCCTGCCCGGCCGAGGCAACACGTGGCGGAGGGTGAATGTGCCATCTGCTGGAGGCAGGGGGAACTGCAGCTCAGCTTTGACAGGGAAAGCAGGATCATGCCTTCTACAACCCCTGTATCGTCTCTGGATATGCACACTGGAACATATTCATTTTACACTGTTAGTGGTTTGTTTTGGACATGCAGTTGTTTGATTTGCATTCAGTTATTAAAAAAAAGTATTAATGTTCCATTACAGTATAAAAAGTATTTCCCCTCCCTTCATAAAAAAATCATTGTTTACTGCTATATTTTCACCTAAGAAAGGTAGTATCCTAGCTAGTATTTTTAATTAGTACAACTGGGAAAAGTTAATGAACAAAAGTTAATTATTTATAAACATGCCTGAAAACTAATCTAACATTCTTACACACTACAAAATCCAGCACAGGTTGATGGTTGCTTAACATTGATTGGATTGCGTTTCTGACTGCTCAGAAGAAATTACTTGTGAAGTACACAGTATTTGTTTTGTGGTATTACTGTACAAAGTTTATCGGATGACTGCTCCTTAATGATTTCTCCTTGTTAAAATGTCAGCCTTTTCCTGGGAGATACGCTACAATACCACCCTTCCCCTGCATTTGATCTTCAGTAAAAGGCTTCACAGAGCTCCCATATGGAGTATTAAAGAACAGCCATGTCAGGCCACACCAACCCGGCTCCATTTCTCAGGGAAACCTTTTTCTGTTAATGTGGCTACAGCGAAATGTGCACATGCACACACAAGCACGGGCATGCGCGCACAAGTGCAGGCACACAAACATAGACACACAGGGATGCACACAGGTATGCAAGCGCACACACACACACACACACGCACGCACGCACGCACGCACGCACGCACGCACCCACCCACCACACACACACCCCCCCAAACCACATGTGCAAGAATGACTGCTAACTGCACGTTATTTCCATGGAAAATGATTTTCTGGAGAAGACACATTAGTGGATTTAATAGAGAAGTGAGCCGTTGATTTTTCTCCTGCCCGGAGGTCAAGGGAAGGTCTATTGGTGCGATTTCACCATCCATCGTATTAATGAGTTGCCTCAAGGTGCAAATGATATTTTAATAGGTGTTACTTAACTCAAGTAGTCCTAACACTCGAAACCCCTCACATTTACAAAAAAAATAATTCTCCTGCTTGTTAGAATAAGTAATTACCATGTATGAAGATTTGTGCAAATAGCAATACATCGCCAACTATCTTAAGTCAGAGACTGAATAAAATAAAGCATAATGTTAATTTCATTTTTATCAGTGTTCTGTGTACGGAACATTTCTTCTCTTGGATTGGACAGCACCTCTCCATTGTTTCGTCCCTGTAGCCAATCCAAATTGCTCATTGGAAATGAAAGCAGGCTCAAACAGTTCCTACCTACGCTAATTTCCCAGCTGCTTGAACCTCATTCCTGCTTAATTCATAGCACTCTCCATTTTAATTTTCAGTTCATTTTAATTGATTTGTAAATGAGTTTCCTCCTTTTTTATTTGGTTTCTAACGGAAACACGCTGTAAAAATGTCAACATCTCTATAAACAGTCTCTCAATTATGGTATTCCCAATTAATGGTATTGCTACACTTCTTTACAAAAGACCCTTTATCTCAGAGCCAATGCCTTCCTCTTGCCTGCTGATGACATCGCTGAAAGCAGCTTTGAGCCATTCCTATAACAGGCGCAGAGGTGAATTGCTATTGGTCGCCGGCAGTGAAACATAATGGTTAGGGAACTGGATTGTGGGTTTGCTACCTAGCTGGGGCACTGGTATTGTACCCTTGATCAAGTCACTCAACCAAAATATCCAGCTGTACAAATGAATTGTATGTAAAAAGAATGTAATCTGTGTAAAATCACTCTGGATAAGTCTGGAGTGTCTGCTAAATGCTAAAATGTAAAGTCTCTGACTGTTTAAAAACCCCTTTGTGTAGATGCCTAGTCGTCATGGCGCCGGCCAAGATTTTGCTCAACTGATACATTCATTGCTCCTGCAGCCAAACTATGTGTGGAAATAACAAACTTCGTGTTTTTACCTTTATTGGTAGGCAATTTGTGACAACTCTGCGAATGCGGAGTTTCTAAGTGTCACTATTCTCCCGTAGCAAGTCCAATTACAAGCAACCCACCACCCAGTCTCGTCTGCAACTATACCTACCCATACGTGACATAGTGGACAATAGCGTCTATGTGTGAGTTCATAAATTTATTCATTCATCATATAAAATTAGAATTCCTTCATAGCAACAAGATAAACCCAACAGTAGCCTGATCGTCTGCCAAAAAAGCTGTGAAAAGCCCTGCTCACTCAAATGCTAAATTAATATGTGAAATTATTGTGTCATATACCAAGCCATTCTACTATCAATATCTGCTACTAAATATGAAATAAATATACAATCCTCCCATCGGTTTTACAAATAGAGATGTTAATTTCAAAATTCAGTAGTCATTTATTGTCTTGGACAGTCTGTTTGAGAAATACATTCCAGTTTAGAATGTTATTACACAACATGGAACACCTGCGTTCAACACCCCATGTACTGTACCTGCAGCTCTGAGGTATTTCACGTCATTCAGGTTTTATTCACAACGGTTTTATCCGATAGATGACAGTATATCCTTCTCAACGGTGTTCGCAATTTCTTCTTGGATGCTTTGAATGATCATTTACAGCCCAGCCTAACAGCATTTTTAATCTAGTCAATGTACTATTACACAAACAGCTACAGAAAACGCATTCGCTGATGGGAGTTTTTCATCCTCAATATGAAAAAGTACTGCTTGTAATATGCGGTTCTTCTCACTGGCTACATATGCACATTCATTTTTCCATTCGATCACTGCCTTGTCCAGTAGGCTATGTTAGATATGGTTATTTTCACATTTTCAGTGCATTTCACACACTGTAGTGTAAGCATTCCTCACGGTCATGTTTTATGTTTGATGTACTGACTTCCATTGAAGCTAGAACATTTGGCAGGCATTTTCCTGTTGGTGGAATATTATTTTATTGTAATGTTATTGTACATAATATAGGCTTTAGGCTTCGTATCTTCCTGGGCTATACTTGTCACTTAAGCCATGGAAAATACTCATTCCAATTTACTGTGCGCTGATATGTGCTAAATGAATGTTAAAACTAAAGTCATTGTGAATGAGAACATTTAAAAAAAGAAAAAACTACAGAAAATGCATCCCAGCGCAAAAGAGTGAAGGAAAAAGTGATGTTTCATTGAGGTGCAAGTGTGAATGATTAGGCAACATATTTAGGTGTGGTGTAACAGTGTGATGTTTTAATCTTAAACCATCAGAATGGGCAAATATATATGCTTTATAATGGACAAAACTAATGTTATTCATTTTAATGACATGTATTGGATAGGGTTTTGGACCCATAGATATCTACCCCCATATACTGATGAAAATATAGTAATTCCCACTTGAGAATGATGCAAAGGTGAGTTTTATGATCCAAAACAGTTTTGTAGTTAAATATCTCATTATTTTATGATTTAGAGCAGTGTACAATTTAGCCATTTTGATAGATTTGGAGACACTAATGGACAAGAGGGTACACTGCCTATATTTTGCATCATAGATCTTTAGTAGTTCTGCATATCAACCTCAGATTTCGCACACTTCTGGACACAAAGTTTTTGATCCAGGAAATGTATAAATTTACCTGTTTTGCATATGTACCTCTCAGTATGTCATTGCAAACTCAAGGAAAACTTTTTTTTTTTTTTTTTTTTTTTTTGCATGTTTCCAAAGTTTCTTTGCATTTGTGGCACTTTATTTTGACTTAAATTATGAAAATAGAGCACCCCCTAAATAGGTGAGAATTGACCCAAATTTGCCATCTGCGCGAAGGGGTTAAAGACAGCAGACAGGTTGTATGTAATATTCTTCGACTATACGAATGTGCACTAAGAATGGTGAAACATTCACTTGTCTGAATTTATTGTTCTGGCCGATAACTCCGTCCTTGCAATTGACTCATTTTATTCTGGTCCCATGTCCAACACTCTAACCACTGCACCCAGTTTTATAGACTGCACCACAATCTATAAAAGCTGACATTATGTTCATTGTGTGACAGACAAGGTGCTGTTGTCCTGTATGTTCATTAAGACTCATTCTGTACTGTATGCTGCGTGCTGCCAGATGTTGACCAGGGCTCCATTGAAAAAGAAAGTTATACCTCAAAAAAGGATGCTATACTGCTTAAACAGATTTTTGATCAAATATTTTAATCAAAGTGCTTTGATGATGAAGTGAACCCCTAATGTCTTTGGTTGGACTCACCAAGAATAGACAAATAAGCCTTATAAGGACCACTCGGTTTGGTATGTTTGAAACTTTTTCCTGGACTTCATTTTTCACTTATTTAATGTGCAACCCCCCCCCCCCCCCCCCCCCCCCCACACACCACACACACACACCACACAATCTAAGCTCAATGTACAGTATGTATATCTTTTTTCATAGTATTGTCGCATATAAGCTGCGCAATTAATCAAATTTAATCGTGATATCAATATCAGCTTTCCACGACTACTGAACAAGAATAATCGAGAAGGCACAGTCTGTTTACAAAGGAAAACTCTCACTTTACTGGACTTTCTCTGGTGTTCTATATCAAATAAAGCACTCATATTTTTACCTCCCCACAGTAGAGGGTTAGGGTTAGAAAACGTGAAAATGTAAGCATTATTCTGTTCATTCAAAATGTTAAAGCGCAATAAAAGTATTATGCTCCGAAAACCAATGGATAATCCAGTTAAATAATTGTGATCTCAATATTGACTAAAATAGTCGTGATTATAATTTTAGCCATAATCGTGCAGCCCCATGGTTCCCTCATTTGTTACACTAAACTGCTAAGACCCATCGAAAATAAACTAATAAAGCCATGTAATTGTAAACATACTGCAAAAAGCCATGTCGTATATAACTATTTGCATTAACTCTCACGGCACACTCATTAATGAATACTGTTGTCTCTCCTACTCGTCGCTAAATAATACCACTGTGTCTAATACCCTCATTAACTATGGTTATTTCAGTCCTGTTTAAGTCCATGAGATTTGTTTGATGCCCAGAATTAATATTGCGCTCATCATGCCTCTTGTGGGCTATGCTCAGCTGATATTCTACCCTGAGCTCTGCTATAGATTGGTGCGGTTATTACCTGTCTATTTTACCCATTATCTGCTTGTTTTCACTTTTAATTAGTGAATGAACTGTTATTCATGTCAGAGGGGCAATATCGACAACAATGAAGTCGAACCATTCAGGGTGCGAACGACGCCAGATTTTTTTTACGGTATAGGAGTTTCTATTGCACTAATAAGATTGCACTGTTTACGACTCAGGTAGTGCAACTCTGCCAATAAGCTCTGTGTATATAGTAAAATCAATTGCATTATTGATCTGTGACTACTTTGAATTAGACAAACAGTTTAGATGAACACATTCTGACCCTGTCCACTGAGTGGATGAATTCAGAGACAGAAGATGTTGAATCGAGAGCTCAGATGAAAGTATGATACATGCCTGAATTCAAAACGAGCATGCCCCTTTACTCGCCATTAAATTCTGAATGACGGTAAAGTAAATACAAGAGCTAGCTTACTTTTTCAGACACAGTTTGGCAAGTTAAATGTGATTGCTGACCTCAGATGATATTTAAAAAATAAAAAAAACTATCAATTGTTGTAAGTCACAGTTAAACAAATTCAATCCATGCCACATTTATCATCAGTCATAATACAGGCAGTGTTTAGCACTGCATAGAGTTGAACAGCCTCAGCTATACCCATTATCATTCAGAACGATAGTAATGTAACAGTACATTTTCTATACAATCTCATCATGGGTTTTTGCCACAGAATGCACAAAAGATGCTTGTGGTGCAAATGGAAAAGGATCAATGTCCGCACCAGACTAAGAACGTCCACCTGCTCCATCCTTATAATCAGCGATACAGCTCTCAAAACCATATACTGTGGCACAGGTATATTTAAAAAATAATCTGTCCAATTCAGCATGTGACATCCCACAGTGCACTATTTTTTCAAGCAGATTTTGTATGCAGATGAGACTACCTCCAGAGGTGGGTTCTTCGTTCTGAACAGGTATTTAATGAGTCCAAGTTAATTAGGGGCACCAAAAAATTAAGGCAGGGCTACAAACCAACGTCAACCCTCGACCATTCAATCGTGAGGGTTACAGGCAAATGATTGGGCAGTGGCAAGTCATGAAAACGTGCTTGGTTCCAGTTGAGAGAGCACGAGAGGTCAAAGTTCATCACCCCTGTCACGGGGACCGGGACTACCCTCAGGAAATTGCGGGGAAGAGGCCTCGCAGGACCGCACAGGGGTCAACGGCCTCATTACAGGAAACGTCCATCACTGTAAGAAATCACTTCCTCACCATTTTCATTCAGTTAGTCGACTGCTTTAATTGGGTGTGGTCGCTTGTTTGACCTGCCTCCTCCCCCACAGCCCTGGCATCGGTGTCATGGAAACAGTCATATCAATCCCGCCAGCAGAGAGGTGGAACCCAAGGGCTCCCTCTGCAGGCTGGATCCAGTATTTCACATATATGTGGCACTCAACAGCATTAATCTACTGATATTAACGTCAGGATTGCCAGTAGATATATCCAAAGGCAGTTGTTTGAGAAGGCAGGTTTGAGCAGTGAATGAATACCTTCCCTTTTGAGACTCTTATTATTGAGACTCTTATAGTTTTCAGCATATATATATATATAAACTGCATATACTGTATATATATATATATATAGCCACACAGAAATCCATTTTACATCTGTTAGAATTCAATGAGGACAAAGCTCTCAAAAGCATGCTTTGAGGATATGATTAACTGGTTGAAACTTGTATGGAGAATAGGAGTCTGACCTCTTGGGACGATGGTTAAGAAATAGACTTAATTATTAAAAAGCTTACATCAGCCAGGCACCTAAGAGACACAGCCATTAATGTTGTTGTCGTCCCTACCTGTCCCTAAACATTACCATGGTGTCTAATATTCTCATTAATCAAAGCTATCTTTAATTTGCTTCATGGGATTTCTTTGCTGCATATCTTGGCTGTTTTGGGGACACACTTCTTTTCCAAAGCATAGCTACCAATTTAAGTAATTTGTTTTACCTTGGTTGACCTTTGCATTTAAATGTATAGGGTTTATAAAAACAAAAAAAACACCTTGCAATACATTCTTGATCAAATTATTAAATGCTATTAAGAACCTTTGCCAATTGAAGACACTCAACCTACTGAAACTGAAAAATAGTAAAAAATGTACATTCACATAATCATCTCTCCTCTTGATAATGTATTCATCATGTAGTTATAATGTTTTATACCCAAGCTATTTTGGTTTTGTTACCTACCAAGTGGACACTACCTATGTAAATGCATTGTGTTAAATAAATGTAAGTACATCATAATAACCATGCATCAGCGTGTGACACACAGAATAAGTGATAAGTGTATGGAGCCAGTGTATATATTGTTGGGAAGAAGGGTCAAACAGAAAATAACAAAACCTAGTCTACATCTAGCCTGGTGCGAAACACCAGGGGCCTGATTTACTAAGACGTTTAGCGTGTGCAAAACCTTTTAGCACGTGCAAAACCAATAACATGAGCAATGATTGGTGCAAAAGAAATACCATGACCAATCATTGGTCATGTTGTTGGTTTTTCGTGTGCTAAATGGTTTCGCGCCCGCTAAAGGTATTAGTAAATCAGGCCCCTGTTGTTTACTCCTCAGGTTTATTGTGCCTTCTGATGGAAATGCACCCCATTTAATGCTTTACTTTATGAGCTGGTCACCTTCAGTTACAGGTGAGCATGGACACCTATGCTTGCACTCAGATCCTGAAGGAGGAGCCACTGCGTCTTCGAGTGCGGCTTTAGTCTGTGAGTGGCAGATCCTCCAGGCACACACGTGTGTGTGCACGATTGAAATTAGTTCTTAAAATAACAATAAGCATGTTCTATGAAGGAACATATAAATTGTTCCTGCTTCACAAGTTTTCAACTTGACATAAATCATTTTGAAGGCAATTAAATGAAAAAAAACGACTTTATATTCCCATACCAGTTAATGACATCATGTTTCAAACATTCAGCATCATTAAATTATGGCACAAAATGTCAGATAATGGCTGTTATTCATTAATCGCAAATTAAGAGATTTATGGTTTACTTTTCTAATAAAGGTGGCCTTGAGTTCTCCATACCTGGCCAACATGCTCTCAGTTTCCCCCAAAACACGTAATAGTGTGGAAACTGACATTATCAAATATAAGATATTTGAAATGTCAAGATTTTGTTACTTATTGTAATTCAGGAGTTATGGTTACATTTTCCCCTAGTTTCTTGATATAAAACATTTTTCAGTGTCTTGAAGTTGAGTTGATTCATAATGTACACTTCTTTTAAAAAGATAAGTCATTAAATGAGAAATGTATAAACGTAATTAAGGTATGACAAAACTTTGTGACCTTGTTCATCTAGCCTACATCTAGCAGTCATTGATGCAAAACATAAGTCAACAAAAATAAGTCAGCAAAAATGCTTAAAAATAAAATGTAAAGCAAGAAACTTTAGAAGTGATTTCTGGACTCCTCCATTTCAGTAGTATTGAATCAAAACTGGAAATCGCTTGGAACACGGGGCGGCAGTGTAGTATAATGGTTAAGGTACTGGCCTTGTAACCGAAAGGTAGGACACTGCCGTTGTACCCTTGAGCAAGGTACTTAACCTGAATTGCTTCAGTATATATCCAGCTGTATAAATGGTTAATATGTAAAAAATGCTAAAATAAAGTTGGATAAGAGCGTCTGCTAAATGCCTGTAATGTATGTAAAAACACAAAGCGCAGCTTGGTCCTGGACACATGTGCTTGCATGGTGACCCCATGCTTGAGGCCGCAGGAGGGTGGGTTAGAGGCTGTATCAGCTCTTTCAGGTGTGTGGGAGGGCCTTGCCATTGACACATCCGGAGGCCAAAAGCAGGATGCATCAGGGTGACAATAAGCACCCCAATAACAGTAGTTTAAGCAGGTCCAGTGGACATTTAATGTTAAATCTCATACCTGCATTCTTTACTGCTCTACTGAACAGGTGGTCATAAGAACCATACTGATATTTCTGGAAGTTGCAGTGAATCTAGGTATCAATATGTAGGCGACATTGTATATTAGCATTCACAGCTCATGCATACATTTTACATGTACTGTAGAAGAAATGTCCAAACCATTAGCCGGACACCTAATTGTTCATATATATAAAAGGAAACCAGTGTATTGGCTTTTCAGTATTTCAAGCTTAATTCCAGCCATATGCAATTTTAAAGCGCGTTCTACCCTTCTAATGGGTCCCAGAAGGGAGAGGGGTTAATTGATCCAGCTGTCGGCAGCTTTTACGCACGACTCTGAGAGCAGCTGTCCCGGGCGGCTGTTAATGAGGAAGGTGTTTAACAAAGCACCAAACAGAAGCCTTTTTCACTCGTCATACCAGAAGCAGTCGGAAACAAACCGCACTTTTCTTTCTTTCGTTTAAGTGAAGCTGGTCATTGATTTAGCCGTCAAGCGAGTAAAGTGCAGTTTTCCAGTGCCCGTCTCCCCATTTGTGAGGTCTGCAAGTCCCCCGGGTGCCCCCCCGTCTCACAGCCAGTCCCTTTCCTTGGCTGGGAAGTAGAAACACGGCGCAGATATCAAGTTTTGGCTCTGAAGTAGAAACAGAGCAAATATAAAGGTTTAAATATACTGAAGTGCCGGTGACGTCATATGCACGTCTGAGTTACTTTACTGTGATTATGTGTCCAAATGGGATCAAATGTACACTGTTTACAGAGTAAAATATAATCTATCCCAGCTGATTTACCACTAAACATTTTGCTGTGTGTTTCAATGCAGCATCTGGAATGCAGCGGAGCATCTTAATTTCAACACAGAATATGTATTATGACGTTATTTGCTGCAAGCAATGAGGACTGACTTATTCTTAAATATCAGGATATTTTAAAGGGTTGTTTTTTTTAATATAAGTTGAGTACAGTATGCAATGCTGTATAGTTCAGAGAATCAGTGATATCCAAATGTCCAAAAGGCAGAGAATGTGAAATGCAAAATATAGCAGTTCTGTTGTGTCAATTCAGGTAGTGAGCACCGAGAATAAACCGGCGGCTTCCTCCAACTGCTCAGTCAAAAACCTAAATCTGTTTACTTGAGTAGAGCTAGAGGTATTACTTCTCTAATTATTCATTTTGTAATTGGATTGTGTTGATAGAGGCTGACTGACAAGAAGCTCAGTTTTTATATAATTCTAGCCGAACTTCATATCAATTCTGCAATCTGATTACAGAAACTGCACCACAGGCCATTTTTACATCCTCCAGCCTTCCACGGCAAATATTGAGAAGTTAACCAATAACAATGTATCTGGCTGGTCTGGCTGTCATAATATTAATAGAAAATTGTGGTCAAGGTTCATACAGTTGAGGCTGAAGAAAACAGAAGTAAAGACATTCAACCCCAAAGTTATTGTATGTGTACTCTATAGTTTTGGAGCCAAACTATTAAAAAGGCATAACCTTAAAATGCATATCACTCCCCATGTAATTTTCCCATACAGCGTGTAGTACAATTTTTCTCGGTAACAAACTACACGTCCCTTCAGTAGAGTAGATTTTGGGAATTTACGTCACTGTTGCCACTACCATTAGACGCTACCCTGTCAAGCTTTCCAATTGCTCAAGAGCCAAAATATCAATATAAATACAATAGTTACAAACACTTTTGGTACGTAAATATAGTTAAACGTACTTTACTCTGTATAGTAATATAAAATGACATAGTGCTGGCAAGCATGGAAATGTAGGTCATTTACATACTATGACCAGTAAAGATGTTTATTTTGTTAAAAATCATACAAATATACCAAATGACTGACATGAATATTAAAAACGACTTTGCATTATGCTTTGTTTTGCATTATGGAGGTCTCATAGGTGTATTATGGACACGTTGCTTATATTTAAGGACTAATTAATTCCCATGGCAAATAACAGGGACATTTCCTGGTACCAGAAGGCACGCCCAATTCTGTGGTCTATAGCATCTGACCAATCAGGAAAGCGCTCTCATCACAAATTACATATTTGACCAAAAGCTTTCACTCGCTTAGAATGCAGTGTTTCCCTGATCAGAATTAAATTCTAATTCAATTGGTGAAACTAAAATGATACCAATTCATATATATTACAGAGTTTATAAAAATCGTAGTTTAAACGTTAAAAAAGATCATAGTTTTGTAAGTACAATACTGATGTTTTTCCCATGCAACATCATCTTGGAAATCAATCACTGTAATTGCAAAATATTGAATTATAATATAGGATACAGGATGACCTTTCTTGAAAATTTTAAATGAAAATGTATAGCCAATAATCAATCAAGCCACAAGTGGGATCTCATTCAATTTTCTTTTAAATATGCATTCTGAAAGACACAAGATACTAATAACCTGTTTTTGGAGAAGAAAAAAAAAAGTTCTCAGAAACAACAACAACCACACTGAAATATCATAAAGACAGTAAGCGGGATCGCGATATTTTTCTGCCGGCTTTCTGAAAACGCAGCAAAATAAGACATAGCTTAATAATAACTTGCCTGTAAATGACAAGTGACAAAAAATACCTGTACGTAGGCTTATGTCAAAAATGAAAACATTACAGACTGAATTTTGTTCATCATTAGGGAAGACTACATGTTGTCAAAGTCCTACAGTTCCATATAGTGATGTAATGGTGAAAAGTGAATAACGGATGCAGCTATCATCAGGCAACAATCACCGACTTGTGCAAACCACTCAAACAACTTAAGACAACAGCTGCCCTGCCAAGAAATCCATCATGATTGGTTCTCACTCTCCCACCACAGCTTCAATGGAGAAGGAGGAAAGGGATAAACAGGGAACCAGACACTCCCAAGGCTAGCCACTCCCAACCCTGTACTTATCATTGCAAGAAACACGAGTCAGCCAGGAGAGCCAGGCATGCTCCAAAAATCCCACGCATGTGAACAAAGTCAACCCCCCCACCCCCCCCCCCACATGCCCCCAAAAACTTATCAGGGACCCCAACCACCCTGTTTATTACAAATAAAGAACTGTAAACAAACAGGCTTGTTCTCCCCCTTTTAAATGTCACTGGTCTTTTTGCGAAAATTCACCCGGGTCGAGATTTTCTCAGCTTCCCGTTTCATCTGCCAGCCTCTTCCGGCCCGATTATCCGGAGACGTCAATTTCAAAGAGACATCTTAATAGTGATGTCAACAAATTAATTAGATGTGTTAATGAGCTAAAGGCAACTCAAATTAAATTAATGCAGTAATGGGCGCAGACAGCGAAATTAGCTTCATTTCCTATAAATGAGTCTGAAGTGTACACAACAGCTCAGCCTTGCTCGAACACTCCCATCCCCCCAAAGCTAATCAAGAACTACATTGCAATTAGCTGCTTAATTACAGGAGCTCTCGGCTCAGAAAGCCCAGCACCATTAAGTAATGGCTGTTACAGCGTGAAGCTAGGCGGTATTTTCTTCAGGAGAAAAAAAAGCATTTTTGTACCTAATGGCCCCGAGGGACTTCAGAGGGCCAAAATTTGCAGAGGGATAAAGAAACTCTTTTTCTTCTCAGGCCTCCATCTGAAATCTGTTTTAGCCACAGCCAGCCAGACGATGGCTTTTCTCTCAGCAATTCACAGCCAATTGATCTGCACACAAGCGCCACAATTTTGTCATCTCCCTGCTCCACGTGGGTGTCCAGTTTGCTGGGACACTTCTGGACGGCGGAGGCTTCCCCATTTTTCAAGAGTGGATAATTCGGCGCGGTCCTCGGTTTTTCCCAGCATGCTCTGGGTACAGATGACCAGACTCCGGTTCACTTGTAACCTAGCTGGACAAAGTGCATGAGAATAAGGAGGCCCACGAGTGTGGGGTTTTTGAAAAAACTGACCGTTCTTGGCGAACGCCATTTTAGAATCACCCTCTAACCAAACAGTCAACTCACAGCGCTGAATTCAATCATACATGTAGGAAATGAGAGAAATCCTGTGCCTCTGGACCAGTCAAAGGAACCCTCTGTGGGAGAGGCTTCATGAGCTAATTCAGTACTTCATTGCTCTAAAAGACTAATTAATCCCTTCTCCCAGTTCACCACGGGCTCCAGGGTGGCAACACGTTGAGCAATTGCCCATTATTACAAAGACACTCATCACGCCAAACTGTGCCTTAGCAACAGCGGCTCCCTTGGCGGAAGGGGAATATGATTTCCAGAGCGAGGCTGAAAGCCTGGCAGCTCTTCACACCGCAGAGGAGGAGCGGAACACGAGAGACCGAGCGCGGCGCGCCTCAGAACGACGTGCAAAGTGGAGACGCGATTTAGCGCCGTCAAGGGGACAAGGCTACGCGGCGACGAAATGAATTTGGAAAGGGCAGACCACGCCGGGACGGCGGAACACTCCGGGAACCTGGGGCGCGGGCGACGTGATGCGCGACCCCGCGAATCCGTTCTTTCCGAGACGCCTTTTGTGTCCTTCAATAGGAATCTTGAACAGTTCCCCATTACTTTCTCCACTCCCAGTTTCACGTTGCAATCAAACTTCCATTTTACAAAAAAAGCCGACATAAACGGTTATTTATACTTTCATTACTGTTAAATGATCCAGTGCCTGAATCAGCTGATGGTGCACAACTGACCTCTAATTACCTTGAAATAGGAGCAGCCAGGACATGCCTGTAAACCACTAGTCCCACAGTTTCACCACCTAACCAAAGATGAACTTACACTATGGTGATGGCAGAAAGAGCCTTCATGAACCCCATAATGGGTGGAGCTACAGTGTGCCATATCACACAACCCTCATGATCCAATCAAGAGACACCTTTGCTTTCCATAGGAAGACATTGCAATTGATTTGATAAAAATGAAGAGCCACAGAAAATATACAATCCTTTCACCTATGTTTGAAATGTGTGTCTTCTCTATGGGTTACATATGCTTCTAATGATTTAGAGCAGCCCTGGTTTTGCACAGAGGTCATTAATGATAGTCCACCCCATCACTGCCAAGCCTCCATCTGTAGTGGACTGCCACCAAAGACACTGCCATGGTGGGGTGTCTAACAAATCTTTTATCCTATAGCTCCAGACCTGGAGCCTGTTCAATCTCCCTGTTAGCCAAGCCTGTGTAAGCAATAAACCCCCTTTAATTAATCTTTCTTACAACATTCCAGGGAATCCACATTAGGAATGTTGTTTTAGAAAACGATGTTTTTGAAACAAAATAATGTTCAAATACTAAAAACAACGCGACTGTAGATGTGCTTGATTATAAAAAAAAGCAGCTAAGAGAGCCATCTTTTATTTATTCTTTTTTATTTTTTATTTTTTTACAAAATCTTGGTTTGAAAATGATTCTGCATCAAAAAAAAAGTGCAGTGTCATCAGTTTTGTGCAAAACCATGAAAACCCTTTTTTTTTTTTATCTCATAGCAGTATGGCTTTGTCATGTGGGATTTTCAACTAACTATTATTTGCTAAAAAGACAATGTGTACATATTGTATGTCTGGATGAAAAGTAATGTGTTAAAAAATCAAACAGAAATTTTTTTTTAATATTCAAGGGTTTATGACATCGACAAAAAGCATCTGTCAAAAGAGGTCTGAAGGCTGAATATGATTCAGTCATTTGCTCGAAGAAAACCGTTTGCTTTCGCCAAATAATCCCTTGTATGAAACAGAAAGGGTTACTCTTGCTCTTAACCCAGGGATGGGCAACTCCAGGCCTCGTGGGCCGGTGTGTATGCAGGTTTTTGCTGCCACCAATTACCAATTATTTTATTAGCTCAATCATTTATCTGATATTTTAGCTAGGATACATTCTGCAATATTAACAGTGGCTGATGAATGTTCCTGTGCCTGTATGCATGTATTGTAGCATTTTATTGTGGTCTAATTTGTGAGTGAAACAGTGTTGGTGTATAAGACTGATTAGCTGATTGAGGTGGCAGCAAAAACCTGCATACACACTGGCCCACGAGGCCTGGAGTTGCCCATCCCTGTCTTAACCCCAAGTTATGCACGTGTTGCTCTAGATAAGAGCGTCTGCCAAATGGCAGAAATGTAATGTAATGTAGAACACCGGAGTACTGAGTGCCAGTAAGCAACGGCAGTCCCGAGCAATGCCGCAAATTTGGATCTGTAATTGCACGGTGCTCAGCGAGGCTGGTGTGAGACGGCCTATCCTTGTGAGGGGGGGGGTCCTCTCCATGTGCCCCGGGTGGCGGCCAGCCCGGTGTTTTGTATTTAGTTATTTACTGGTTTTTAAAAAGGCGTCGCCGGGGGAACAGCGGCGTTAAACCCGATCCGCCGACAGGTGTTCTTCCGCCCATGAGCACCTGCTGTCGGGTCGGCCGGGGGTTTCCACGGAGACCTCCCCGCCAGCGTTTTCTGGGGCGTGGCTCAGCCGGGAAGGAGCCTCGCCCTGCAAACGCCATCTGCCTGCAGCGGGCCTACCTGCTGGGAACGTTTAACTGAGGAAACGGCATCGCTTTCCAAAGGGGGGGGGGGGGGCTCCCGAACACGCCTGTAACCCCAGTCTCCTCTGTCTGAAAGAAATGCAATGGCATTCTCTGCAAGTAATGAGACTCAGTCCAATGCTTCGTCATCCTGTACTGTGAACCCGATACACACTGAGGCCTGGAATCAATCGATATTTTGAGGGTGTGGACATACCTTAAATCCTTATAAAATAATATTGACATGGTTGGTTGTGTCTTTTTGCAACAGATTAAGCAACTGGAATTAGAAACGAACACAAATGCAACACAATACAATACTATTGCGGGGAGCTTGATATCTTTAATGTATACAATGTACGCATACTCCACAACCCTGTAATTCTAAACATTTAATCTTCGCCACTCACGTTTATTTTATTTTTTTCCGAAAAAAAAGAAAAAACAGTTAGGCAATCTCCATGCTCTCCAACTGTGTCCGTAAAGAAAGGGTTCACACGGACGCCAGGTTCCCATGGAGACCAGAGAGAGATCACCCGCCCCGCCCCTCCACTTAATGACACCTTTTCATAAGTAAAAGCACCTGAAGTGTTTGAAGCTAAATTAGTTTTTCAAATATAATAATTAGACTTTGTTCCCCCTCAAGGTAAATTACCTGCTCACTAATTGAGCTGCATTCTAATTATAGACTTTTGCTCCCGGGCTGTTATAGGAGCGCGCTGTACTTCTGGTGTGTGATGTAAAACACGATAACAACATATCAAATATATGTGCAGTTGAAAAGTATCATTATGTATACGTATATTATTGTTTAATATGCATGGAACATAAGGTCAAAGATAATTGAATGCTCCGAGCAGCTTTGTAGGCAATCGAGGCCTACACTGAGATTTTTACTGCACTGTTATTGAAGTGAGTCCAAAAAACTAAGACCTCAAAATGAGCTTTTATCTGAAATAATGCAGCTTCCAGACCAGTGATCATTTTGTCAAGATGTAGCTCTCAAATCCTAACTGACATGCCGCAAGTGTGCATTGTGGGTGTTGTGGGTGTTTTATACAGCGTATCATTCACCGAAAGTGCAATGTATCACTCTAATTAACAAGGCAGCCCTGCAAATGAATGCCCATTCAAGTTACTCACGTGAAAATAGACAACGCAGACGCACGAAGAGCTTTAATCGTTATGAAAGAGAGTTTAAATTAAAAATAGAGCTTTTGCAAATTGGATTTTCCGTCAAGAGAAACTCGGAACCGTATGAAGCAGGAGCGATCAAAAATAGACCGTTCCTGAGAGTCATAAAGACATAGAAACCTGTCTGTACAGCATGACAAAAGCGTATTTTTACCAATTCTTTCACAGTAAGGAGCTTTTTAAATTCTTCTTACTTATCTAATCGTCGGTTTTGGGGAAAACCATAACTAAAATTCACCAGGCAACTTCTGGTATAGTATATTTGGAAAATAAATGTTGCTACGGTAAAGAATAGCACAATATGTTTCTTTCACAGAAGCAAGGACAAATAAGCTTGTACTTCCTTCAAAAGGCTTGCTTTATGCAATAATCCACACAGATATACAGGGTAATTGTGTAATTGTGCATTACATTAATTTAGCAGAGGCTTTTATCCGAAGCCATGACAAAACACAACAAAAGCACCAGAAAGTGTCCTTTTATTAATCCACTTGAAGCGACTGCAGTCAGAAAAAAAAGCCAGAAAGGTCAGGCTACAGGAATAAAACCGACAGATAACCTATTACGTCTTTAAGTGCAATTGCGCAAAAGCAGTTTTACCATTATAGCTGACTAAAATAATGATTGGATGTTCTCACACTTGCGTTCACTCGTTTGTTTCTGACCATTATCGCGGGCACGTCTTCACTATCATGACCGATCGCGTTATTTTGAGCTTCTCAATTGCCTTCATACAATACTCACTCAACTTCCCTGCGCACGAGTTGCACTTAATAACAATCAGGCCTCAGAAAAAAAACCGCAGTTTGATTTTTTTTAAAAGAAAGAATTTCCCTGTTAATTAATATGTAAATTTCCCACTGTTTGTTAGTTATGCATTTATATTTTACTGACGAGAGCGGCTGCAGGTTAAAAGGGATTTTCTGTGGATTCTGGACTGGCTATCTGCCAGATCCGTGGCAGTTTACAGTATATTATTTCTCAAGTAGACTGATTAATATATGGCTGCGTCCGTGGCGCCAAACTCGGAATCATGGGAGAAAGCCCATAATTTATTACCGGGCCAAAGTAATTAAAGAGCATCATCTGATCTAAATTTGTAATTAAACATTTTAGCATAATCATACAACACAGTTGGAATGAAAATAACTTAATTAACAGAAGTCAATACATTAGTTATTTAGACTCTTTGCTCCCTCTCTTTCAACTGTAGCAGTTAATACTGCTTCATCCAAGCTGATTAACGTGCATTTTCTTTGTTAATAGCCATTGAACTAAATCAAATCAGGAAATACATTTGTTATAGTAGAAAGGAATGCAATTATTTTTATACAAAAACATTTTTATAAAAACACCTGCATTCCTTTATACTATAAAAATTATGTTCCTGCTTTGTTTTAGCAAAATTGAGTAGCTAGCAGGAGCCATGATTGAATAAAATTGAACAGGATTGAATAAAACTGAATATATTTGTTCATATTTATGTCATATTCTGCTGACACAAACATGAGCAGTTTTCTTCAGTTTAACACTTCATTTAGTCAAACTCTTGGGCATTCATTTTATG
This sequence comes from Synaphobranchus kaupii, assembly GCA_029718625.1. Lineage (NCBI taxonomy): Eukaryota > Metazoa > Chordata > Actinopteri > Anguilliformes > Synaphobranchidae > Synaphobranchus > Synaphobranchus kaupii. The sequence goes on from CM056387.1 coordinate 8,526,974, forward strand.
AATCCCTGTTGTGGTTAATGGTAAGCCTCCTTTCTAATCTACACTGTGTGCTGTGGGTTCTCAAATGATGCACAAAATATACATTGCAAGCCCGCTGGCTATGGTCCAGTAACAATATGTGGATAAATCATGTGACAAACCATCATGATTCACTTGGCTTGGCTCCTAGTTACAAATTGCAATCTGGTACTTAAGCCAATGCGCCACGCTGACGCCTAATTTAAAATAATTGAACTAAAAATTGTACGCACCTTTATTTCTAAACTGGCACACCAGGTTTAGAACATTATGCAGTGGTGCCTGATGCAACTCACATGGAGTCAAAGGTGTGTCAATGCTGACCTTTGAGACCATGGCAAGGAGGGCTTCTGTCGGCATGGTAACCTCTGCTTCATTGCTCATCATGCGAACCCCTGTCCAATCAGGTGCCTGCAATCCACCTGCACCAGTTTTGCAGTCCACTGATGCATATGCAGAGCAGTCGTTTTTCTGCGTGCAACTCACTTGGATGCGCGCGCCAATGAGCGGCTTTCCTGAAATGGGGGAGAAGGTTGCGGTGGTGAGAGAGGTCTACATTTGTGACTGGGCATTCCAGTCCCAGTTTCACACTACCAATGTTTAGTTAATTGACAATTAATGTAGCTAGCTAGCGATGTCACTGAGAAAAGAATGAAAAAAGCCCAAGAAATTGGATAATTGGGCATTGTATTTCTCTTTCCCAAATGGCCTGGAAGCATTATGCAGCTACCTTGATAATCTTGCCAAGTGAGGTTTTTTTTCCCGCTAGTTAACTAGCTAATGTAACTAGCTCATTATATTCATTGCATTACCACCGTTCCTGATTTACTTATTGCCAATTGCTAGATTGTTATAATTACGATCAGGGGCGTCGTAGTGGGGGAAATAGTGTAACTGACTACACAGGGCCCCAAGGCAGGGAGGGGCCCTCAGAAGACCTGGACTAAAGAGTTTGCATTAGGAAGGGGGCCCACAGAGACTGCATTTGCACAGGGCCCGGAACTCTGTGCCACGCCCCTGATTATCATTAGCCTTGTGGGAGATTCAAGTGATGCACATAATAGCACAAGCCAGCTCTACGTTATTGCTATATAATGGAGTGTTATATTAATGTCGCAGACAGCTAGTCAACGCAACGATAGCCACTGTGATGAGTGCTGACTGTATCCAGGCCACAGCCTCCATTACAGAGTATCACAGAGGATGTGCGATTTATTTATTATTACACCCTATAGAAATGTAGGAACACGTGTTTGTGCATGCATGTGCGTGTTTATGCGCGTGTATGTGTGGGCTTTGTATACGTGCAGACGAGGACTTTGAAACGAGTTAATTGTGTATCAGGAGAGCGTCTGCACTCTGTCCAGCTTGCCACCGTGTGCTAAAACATGAAGAAACACGGACACACAGAGGCAGACAACTCCAGCCCCGGCGGAATCATTTACCTTTCTCCAAGCGAGTCTGAGATAGTAATTAAGATAAATCTACCTCAATATTCAGAATCTGCTATCGTGTAATTCATCAAAATTATGTAAATTATTTCTGTAGGGCAGCAGAGTTATTACCTTGATCGTGTCTGATTTACACAGATATTCATAATTTAATAATTCAGCATTTAGGTCCTGTGTGGGAGTTGTAACACCTTTGCATTTTAGTTATGGGAAACAAAACATGCACACATACACAACCAAAATCCAAGTTTAACAGGCACCTTCCTGTTCTTGCAGCTACTTTGCTAAACATGCCCTTTCTACGTAGCCTACAAATAATTTGCACAATTGTTTGTATTTCTACAAATGTTCCTCGCGTGAATTCCTTTCTACCTAGTAGAAGAACAAAGCTGAATTGGCGTTTTCTTCATTTCAGTCTTTTTTAACACTGTAATTTGATGAATTAAAGACCTGCATTATCTGCTGATAATTTAGCTGGTTAATTAAGCTCTGAGGAGCTAATTAAGGGGAGGCTACTGCTTTGCTTGCTAATTGTTTTTGTCATTATTTTTTATGGCGGCTTGGCAGCTGCCAGCTACGTCCAAGTACCCTGTGAGGTGATGTGTCATGTGATCAGTCGTGACGGTCCAGCCAGCTGTGTCCTCCGAGAGGCCCGTCGTTGCTCAGCAAGTGAAAGGATAACCTCGCCTACTGTCGATGCAACCTTGGTCCACAGCAACCAATGGAAAACATTTCATCCTGGAATGTATCTTGGATTTAAATGGTCATCTCAATGTCTAATGGATCAAGTTGGATGATGCGTGTCGTATAGAAATAAGTTTGGAATGCACCCTGCGCAATAGCGGCTCCACGGTCTTCATTAGAGAATCATACCTTCTTTAGGTATTTTTAATTTCTCATGGTCAAAGTTATAAAAAAAAACACAAATGTCCTTCCTCTGTATGTCAACATTAAGAACATATTATTCGTGTGATTACAATTACGGCTGCCTGACGTTTTTCAACTTCTCTCGACTTCAACGTTTTTGTTTTCCGCAAAATCACAGATCTCGTAAAATCATTGAGCTAAAGAAATAATTAAAACTAACCTCTGTCCTATACGTCCCTCTGGCACTTGATGCATTCGACGTACGCCTCGTGGCCTTTTATGAACTAAATGATAAAATAATATTTTCTAGGCTGCCAGTCTGAAAGAGAAACGCATCCCCTCTTTGAGCACGTTGACATGGCGACCGGGCTCGTCCCCCTAGCAGCTGTTGCTCGGGTATCTTGGAGAAGTGTCTGGGCTGTAGCACATACAGAGGGCATGGATGGGGGGATGGCAGCATGCGGAGGGAGGGGGGGGGTGGGCTGGGGGGGCAGAGACAGTGACAGAGGAGGGCAGATCACAGGCCATTAGAGACCAGGCGCTAATTAGGGTGAGGATAATTGCGGTCCATGACTGTGCGATCGCATTTAGATTTGCAAGGAGAGCTTGACACCGTCGGCCTCTCATCCAGATGACACTTCCCCCCGGATCGTGATGTTCCACTTGGTACCTTTTAACCCCGTCCACCCCAGAGCGCTGTTGAACATTTAACGTCTACGGTCTGCTTTGAAAAAGTCCTATGGTCATCTGCAGTCTGTTCCAACTGAATTTGTTGCTGGTTTAATTGATGTTGAACTGTCCCTTTTCTTCTTGTGACGACGACCCAAATTTTTTGACAGTCAGGGCAGAATAAGGCTTCACAAAACCCAAAGTGGGCGGAGCAACAGACCTGGCAGCAGAATTATTGGGAAGGACAGGCCTAGGATTTTTTTCCCCTCAATTCTTTCACCAATATTTTCAAGCAAAATACCAACTCATCAACACGGGATATTGTGTTTTCACAAACCACAACCAGTAGTATACGCGTTCATGACGGCATTAAGGATCACAGCTAAACACAGCTCTCCATAAACGTATAGCATCACCATATAGGCTACTTTCCTCCAATCCAAATCAATGAACTAAGGCTGGGTGTTTGTCACAGGTGTCCGGATTCCGTAGATTTTGCCCTTTTTTTTGCAGTTCCGTGATTTTCCTCATTTTTTGCCATTTCCGCGATTTCCTCCGCCTTTAGTGCCCTCCGTGATTTTTCTGAAATTCTGGAACATAACTGTCAACCTTAACATAGCCTACAGTGTTATTTATATAGGCTAGGCATACAAATTTTAACCATATTGCCAAATTCTGGGAGAAAAAAAAACAAAGTGCAACAATGTATAGATTCTGGAATGCGCTGGGATCAAGACTCCCGTCCTTGTGAGTTGTTGTCAGATGTCTTCACGGCTGTCAACAGCGTTGATGCCCAGCGCTCCTTTCCCCATTAAAGCAACTTTGTCAGTGACAACAGGCGCTCCATCAAAGACTTAGTGTACATCATTTAGTAATGCAATTTTAGCATGCCACCCTCTTCTCTTCCTGCCTCAACTGCAAGGGGAGTTGCCCTTAAAGGTTGTATCAGCGATTTTGGGTGGAAACATAAATGATCACATTCATCTGATTTTTCCTCACGATCCGCTAGCTGCCCGCCCCATAAGCAGGCCGTCAAAAAACCGCGTCTCTGTAGGCAGCCTATGCTCCGAGATCGTACACAAAAACAAATGATACTACCAACCACTCAAAACCAAAATAAACAGTATTCCAACCAATCACAATGATCTGCACAAACGTGACGTCACTTCTGAAGCGAAATCCCAAACAAATGTTCAAGCATCCAGAATTATAACCACGTTAATAACGTTTGTAAGAAACCAAACCGTTTGTAAATCCGTCAAGATTTCAGCGAGATAAGAGTATTAGCGTTTGTGCAGATCATTGTGATTGGTTGGAATACTGTTTATTTTGGTTTTGAGTGGTTGGTAGTACCATTTGTTTTTGTGTACGATCTCGGCGCATAGGCTGCCTACAGAGACGCGGTTTTTTGACGGCCTGCTTATGGGGCGGGCAGCTAGCGGATCGTGAGGAAAAATCAGATGAATGTGATCATTTATGTTTCCACCCAAAATCGCTGATACAACCTTTAAGCAATGCTTGAAGCGGGGGGGAAAAATACGTTCCGATACTCATATGGGAGAAACGTACAGTCCGTTCTGAACTTCCCATTTTTGAGTCAAGCTCACATGTTGACAAGACCGGTTCCGTTGGAGAATAGCAGTAAGAAAGCAGGTAGTGGTAATGAAGTCCGTTTGTAAGTCAATGGGAGGGCTCACTTGAATTAATCGTTATAGACAACAATACAGTGACTGTTGTGGGAATGAGAAAAAGAGAATCTCACGGGCACACAGACACTGTGTACGTAGAACTCATGACTGTGTACGTAGAACCAAAACGTAGATGCCCTGGTTCTGTTCCGGCCCACTTCAAGCACTGCCCTACAGCATCCTGGGGCCACATGTATAAACAGCGCTGAGCAGAAAAATGCCCTCAGAAAGCCACGTAAGTGAGTTTCCACGCAGAAATTCAGATGTACTGTATAATATAACACGTTCTGTGAGAATCTGTGTACGTCTGCTCACAATGGACACCATACATACACAACGTTTGGGGTCCGTGTGATATGGCGACACCGTGACCGAAAGGCAGAGGTAGAAAATGCAAAACGTTTTTTAAAGCAGATTTACGAGTTTCACCCTGAGTATTCTTTTAGGCATTCTTTTACTCAGTTTTATACATGTGGCCTGATCGGCAACTGGTTTCTATTTTAAGCCATTTTCGAATATCCATAATGTCCAGAAGTCGTCCAACCCAAATGCCCGCATGCCGGGTCTCCAGAGCAGCCATATATTATCAGTGGCTTAGTGATTAAAACTAAGTTAATCACTGGTTATACTGGGAGGAACTTTGATTGGTCGACTCAAGCCACTGATTGACAGCTTATTGTAGCTCCACCCTTCATGACGGTCATGAAACCTCATTCTCCCATCACTCTCCACAATCTATCATCTACTCTATGTACAGTAGTTACCCCTCTGCAATTCAGTGGCTAGCGTGACAAAAGAGTAAAACCTCCAAGAAATTATTCACCTAATATCCAGGACCTACTGAAATATAGGCCTAATGTTTTTCATGTTTTTGCTCCCCTGAAATATTTCTGTTCATTTGATGCTTTCTTCATTTGAGCTGTGCTCTCCTACGTTAATCATTGGTCGTGGAGAGAGTCTCATGATTATTCATGACCGCGGCACGCTGCAAAGCGGCACAATCCTGAAACGCAACGATATATACCTTACCATTAGAGCTGAGCACATTTCAGAGTCAAAAAACCATGAATATCTTAGAGAGCTCCCACCTTCATTTGCTTATGTGAATAGCTAGGCTATGTGTACCTATGAGTGGCTAACCTGCACAGTGAAAAGTACAAGCAGGCTTAAAAGATCACAGGGACAAAAGCATGTGAAAAGAGATAGAGAGTAATAGACAAAGGGTAGCTTTATCAAAGTGCTCCAGGCATGATAAAGCACTATCAAAACAATCAAATCAGCTTGGGAAAATGAATTCAGCATTAAAGGCTAATGTATCCTCCTGTTAAAGTTCAAAATATCAGATCATGTAAATTAATACAAAATATTGAAATATTGAACTGTACAGTTAACAATAGCACGGGGAGTTCAACTTATCATGGCCTAATATGCATAAGGGGGCAGACACACAGTACTTGTCACCTTCTCCTTTTTTTATCTATCTAAAAGGTGTGGTGCTTTTCAAAGAGGCCGGTTTAATTGCCAATATGAACGATGGCATCATGCCATCACTGGAGACACATTGCAAACATCAAAAAGCTTAGATTCTTCTTTTGGGGACACTGTACATACTGTAATGAAGGGTTTTATTTTGTGTTCAGTAACTACTTGCTAATTGAATAATGCAATACTGTCTAGCTAGATTAATAATGTAAATTTTATTTAGCCAAGTACTAACTTTATATGAGCTTAACAACATGTTGTAAATGGTAAGGAGGTTACCATTTGTAATTGGACAGCAAACCATTCACGTATGAATATACTAGGGCTGTCATATTGACATTCACAAAAAATGAAATTTAAATTTTTAAATGTAAAATATTTATTTGTTGGAATAATTTTGAATATATATCCCTAATATTATTTAAATACAGTGTCAAGAAAATTACCTTAATTATGTTGTAATACTCAGGTATGTCCACCAGAGGGCCATAGAAGTCCTTAACGGGAGATATATAGCAAAAAAAAAAAACGCTATATTGATAAGATGCATTCAATAAACGATGTGGATCCTTACAAACTGTCGGCTAGGTTTTGTAGTAGAGATTTATTCTTTACAATTTAACGTTAGTTGCAAGTGTTACAGTGTTTCCCATAGCGTAGCTACAGTATGTTTTTAACTTTTTTAAGATTAACTTATATGATTTGGCCTGAGCTACAAATTAGCAGACGTGGTATGAAGTGTGTCATTTAAAACATCTACATCTGTGTGCAGCGCGAAGAGCTCCTCTGAGCAGAGAAATGAACAGCGTCAAAAGTTACTGAAACTGAGACACTGTGAATAATGTTAGCATTTGGCGACACCACTGGACGTTGTTAGCCTGGATCCAGACCCCGAATCGCTGTGTCTGCGACAACTAATGATCTGTGCTAGTAGCTGGCTAATAAGTTTAGGTAAATTACCAGCTGGTAATTAGTAGTACACATAAATGTGGACAACGGATTGGGAAACGAAGATTTACTTGTAGTCTAGAATGATACAATTATCCTCACCTCAGAACGCATCACGCATTATTTATTTCCCCCGATCGCTTCTTTGACATTCGAATATGGCCCTCAATGTACCTATTCAAATATGATTTGAATTTCAAATGTAAATGTGACAGCCCTAGAATATACACATTGCAGTTTCTAAAACACCTGATGAATGTGATAAAACTTACATCAAAACATGAACAGGGCTGCAGAAAACTTAGGGATAGCCCTCTACTGTCTTTGTCATCAGTCTAGATATGAGCCCCATAAGAAAAGCAGTATCTCAATCAGTTATTGCCAGAAATGCAACATCTCTGCATGGTGTCCCCTTAGAGTGATAGTTCAGAGAACAAAACTAGTTTTTAGTTGGCCATGGTAGGCTACATGACTTGAAAGGGAAAGTGATGCCTGTCCAACGTTTTCCATTCAAATTCCTGTGTGAGGAAGGCATGTTGGAGGCCTTCTTATCCAACGTTGGCATGGGCTCTCTAATTAACAATGCTAGGAATTGGCCATGCTAAATGCAGGTATTCATCACACTGTAGCATAACCTTATTAACTTTTTAACAGGCACTAATTAAGCTTTCAACAACGTGACAAATTAGTGTGACGAATAATAATGAGACTGATAATTATTCAATCTCCATTATCTATTTATATCCTGATCATTAGCCAGGATGCAGAATACCGAAAGAATGGATTCATCCTTCTTCATGTATAAAAGTGACAGACCGTTATGAAATAGCACCCAAAAGGAGCATGATTTAAAGATTCTTCAATTTAGCAAAACCTGCAGCTTGGCCAACCACCATGAAGATTTGTGAAACACATGTACAATCACAAAGGCATTTAAGACGTAGGTAATTAGGTATTTAGGTAGCAGCAGAAAAGTTATTATACATAGTGTGACAATCCCTATTGTCACCAACACAGCCGATACAGACAGTGCATGTTGTCATATTTAATTAACAGTGCCAAAACATGACAGACAAGACAGAGCACAGATATTACGTACATTACCTTTCTTGAAGCATTTTAATATTGTCTTTCTTTTAAAAAAGCAAAGAAAGTTTGCCGTTCAATCTTGTGCAAAGAGAGATAACCCCGCAAAATGAGACAGAGATAACCCTGTACAATGGGACAGATAACCCTGTACAATGAGACCGAGATAACCCTGTACAATGAGACAGCGATAACCCTGCACAATGAAACAGAGATAACCCTGAGAGTTCAATGAGACAGATAACCCTGCACAATGAGACAGATATAACCCTGCACAATGAGACAGATAACCCTGTACAATGAGACAGAGATAACCCTGTACAATGAAACAGAGATAACCCTGAGAGTTCAATGAGACAGATAACCCTGCACAATGAGACAGATATAACCCTGCACAATGAGACAGATAACCCTGTACAATGAGACAGATATAACCCTGCACAATGAAACAGAGATAACCCTGTACAATGAGACAGAGATAACCCTGTACAATGAGACAGAGATAACCCTGTACAATGAAACAGAGATAACCCTGGACAATGAGACAGAGATAACCCTATACAATGAGAGAGATAACCCTGTACAATGAGACAGAGATAACCCTGTACAATGAAACAGAGATAACCCTGTACAATGAGACAGAGATAACCCTGTACAATGAGACAGAGATAACCCTGTACAATGAAACAGAGATAACCCTGTACAATGAGACAGATAACCCTGTTCAATGAGACAGATAAACCTGTACAATGAGACAGAAATAACCCTGTACATTGAGACAGAGATAACCCTGCACAATGAGACAGAAATAACCCTGTACAATGAAACAGAGATAACCCTGTACATTGAGACAGAGATAACCCTGTACAATGAGACAGAGATAACCCTGCACAATGAAAAAGAGATAACCCAGTACAATGAGACAGAAATAACCCTGTACATTGAGACAGAGATAACCCTGCACAATGAGACAGATAACCCTGCACAATGAGACAGAAATAACCCTGTACAATGAAACAGAGATAACCCTGTACATTGAGACAGAGATAACCCTGCACAATGAGACAGATAACCCTGCACAATGAGACAGAAATAACCCTGTACAATGAAACAGAGATAACCCTGTACATTGAGACAGAGATAACCCTGCACAATGAGACAGAAATAACCCTGCACAATGAGACAGAGATAAACCCTGCACAATGAAAAAGAGATAACCCTGTACAATGAGACAGAGATAACCCTGTACAATGAAACAGAGATAACCCTGTACAATGAAACAGAGATAATCATGTACAATGAGACAGATAACCCTGTACAATGAAACAGAGATAACCCTGTTCAATGAGACAGATAACCCTGTACAATGAGACAGAAATAACCCTGTACATTGAGACAGAGATAACCCTGTACAATGAGACAGAGATAACCCTGCACAATGAAAAAGAGATAACCCTGTACAATGAGACAGAGATAACCCTGTACAACAAGACTGATATAAGCCTGTACAATGAGACAGAGATAACCCTGTACAACAAGACTGATATAAGCCTGTACAATGGGACAGAGATGACCCTGCAAATGTGACAGAGATAACTTGATATACTGTGACAGGGCTAACCCTCCTCTTTTTATTTCCCTGGGTGGCATTGGGCGATGCTAAAGGTGGGCTTTTGGCTGCAGTCTGGTACAGTCACAGTGATACTCGACTGAACATGTCACACACTGAAACCAAGCCTGTATTATTATTATGATCATTATTATCAGTACAAAACTAAAAACAATCCCTGCTGTGCTTCACAGAATGGAAGGAGACTCTCTTCCCTATCGAGGAGGCTACATTTACCTAGCTTAGGTAAAAGCGATTGCTGTCACTTAACAATTTGACATAGGTAATTTCTATTCTAGGTGAATTGATGGAGTTGAAACGAAAATCAATTGAGCAGCAATCAAATAGTGGTGTTTTGATCAACACTGTATGAGAAGATAATGAAAATACAGGATAGCAAAAAGGCTTACGGAAAAAAAAAAACTAATTGCTGTAATCATAGGTTTCCATGAACTGTGCAAATGAAAATGACCGTTTTGCTTTCCGTCACTCATTCTCTTATATCCCAGATCTGACTCAGAGCATGCTTACCGGGAATCATTATTGACATTTATACCTACTGGAGTATTAGCACCTGGGGCACTTTAGCTTGTGCAGAGATTAAATATAAATCTATGTGACAATCTGAAAATGACTTGGGGAGAAAAACATAAAGCATTCTCCAGGAGTTACAAATAGACCATCTCTCTCTGTCACTCTCTCTCCAAATATTGACAGAATTTACTGAGCTCTTTTTAAATTGTATGTTACAAACCAGGGAATAACATTCTGATCACAATGATTGTTTAAAATGAAACATGGCATGTATTTCACAATTCATTATATAAATATTCTGAAGGCAATATTTTGCAGGGGAGATGATTCAGAATAGTAAGACGAAATGTGCATCTGTTTCTTAATTTATTTTTGCAAAACAGATGTATGTTTCTCACTACTTTAAAACGCTTGGTGTGTATGGAGCTGATATGATCTTATCTCGATGTGCTCCGAGGAAAAAAGCTCCCTACGTCACTGTCGTTCTTTTCTCCTATGTCCAATCGTTGGAAAGTAGAGGCGGAGCCTTGATGAGGATCCATTGTAAACAAAAATGAGAAATTGGTAACATTAGTTGCCGTTTCAGCCCATCCGGATTTCACGAATCGTGAATACCATGATAAAAATAAGCGATCCAAGGTGCTCCGCTTACACGTGGCTTTTTTGGTTTAAATAACAAAGCAAACGTTCGGGTAAAAGGCCGAACGTCAGATAAGTGATTGACAGGAGCGGAGTTCGGTTGCCTAGCAACAGTAAAAAAGACGCCTCCAACGCCTTTTTCAGAGTCGGCTTCCTAAAATCAAGACAGGTAGTGTGCCTTGCGTTATGAAACCTACAAAGCGCATCCGATGTGATCGCAGCCTTATCATTATGAGACTGACTATATCTACATTGCATCACCTTAGGTCAAACTTTCAGGCATATTTAGGAATTTTGTGATAAGCCACACCCACTCCACATTAATTTGTTATCAGTTGGCCATTCTTTGACGAAACCATATGAGAAGCAAATCCTTTAGGGAGGAAGTTTGACCGATAAAGGAAACCAAATTCTGTCCAATTCAGTAAATTTTTCTAGAAGTAGATATTTTCTTTCAGAAAAATCAAACTGATGGAAAATCCAGTTTGGTAGACACTATGGGCCTGATTTACTAAAAACATTTAAGCACATGCAAAACTAATAACACAACCAATGATTGGTGCAAAACCAGTAATTGGTCATGTTATTGGTTTTGTGTGTGCAAAAAGGTTTTGCACTTGTTAAAGATCTTCCTGTGCTGAGGCAGATGTGTTTTAACAAAAGAGGGAGATCTAAGTATTTTGGTCAAATGTGGCAGTGGAGTTTAAAATTACAGAACGTATTCTGCTCTTCTGCAGGCATGTTCCTTCTTTGTTACACCAAAAGTGTCTTTGGGGTGTTGCTATATACTTTTAGCTTAAATCCAAATGAATACTGATGTGTTTGGTTTTGCCAGTCAATAAAGGGATGTTTTTGTTTTTCCCTGGCTGACGGAAATCACATCATTTTCTTATTATGGTTTGGAATGCTCCTTACTTGCACTCACCTGGGGGTGGTGCGTTATTATACTGGCTCTTAGGTATTCTATCCTAAAGCTAAACTGGTTTATCAAATCTGCGGGGTTGCCAAACAAGCTATTTCATGTCCAAAAGTGAACCAGGTATTTATTGCAGAAATTTAGATTTTTTTATGGGTGATTATAACATAATCTTGTGGAACATCCATGGGGGTAATAGTCCATTTAAACGTGTCAAGTGTCTAGATGTTTTGTCTTGCCGTAAAAGTGATATTGCTTTCATCCCGGAAACTTATCTGAAATAAGCAAACATTCATAGATTCCAGAATAAAAACTACAGGGTTATTTCCAGTTCATGTGCCAAAACACAGTATGAATTAATAGGAAAATGAATAAGAAAAAAAAATGAATGAATGGATTCTGCAAAGGGTAATTCAGAGGATTTTGCTTTATGTACAGTAGCTTTAAAAGCAAACAGCTTTGTCAGCACACTGTCGGGAGGAGTTTTGGGGGCCCCAAAATGGATAAATCCACCACTGATGGTCTGAGAAGCTTTTGTCTACCTAACTGGTTTGCAGCTACTTTGATGACATGTTATTTAATGTATGACTTAAATGTGAGTTAATGTTCATACATTAAGTGCAAAGTAATCACATGAACTAATAATATAAGGGGTTTGAAGCACTACTGCAATGAGCCAAACGTGACAAAGAAAAAAGGGATGAAAACCTCCCGGCCGTAGCCAAATAAAAAACACCTTGGAAATCGGGATAGCCACGAAACACGGGCAGAGGTATATGAGGAAGAAAAACTCCCTAATGAAACGGGATAGCCAAGAAACTGGCGAAAATAAAGAAAGTAGAAAAGGCAAGAACAGGAAAAAACAAGGCACCTTCGGAACGTGACTATAACGCCCAATAACTGGTGAAATGTATGAAAATAAAATAAGACTCAAACTCTCAGAGACAAAGAGAGTAGGAGAGGAAAAGACAAAAGAAAAGTAAGGGAACTGAAAAGCAATCCCCTGAGCTTCAGGCAGTCTAAGGTCTACTGCAAAAAACAAAAGAACAGATCTTTTAGGCAGACAGAGAAAAACAACTAAGCCCTGACATTCGTAGGAAAACGAAATGATCTCGAAGCGCCCGGAAGCGGAACTCAGGGGATTAAATACCTGGCGCCAGGTAAGCCAGGTGAAAAGAATAATTACCTGGGTAAAATAAAATCCCGCAACGGAATGCGGAAAATCCGATAGATCGGAAACGTGGATAGGCGTGGAAAACGAGAAATAGGTAGGAGACCATGACAAATAATGCCTTGATCATTTATTAATATTGAGCCACGCAGAGTTCATGATACATCATTAAATCATAATGAAAGCATGACTTGTGTTCCCTTATTGTAAAGTGTTACCATTACTTTTGAAGTACACTGTCACAGGTAAGTAACATCAGTATAGTTTGACACCTTTTTTTTTTAGCTTCCTGAGATATTTAATAGAATCCCTACTAACGTTACTTTACATTCCTTTCCAGTTTGGGTCAACTAATACTCTAAATTACACTAATTCCTTTCCAATATACTTTTCCCTTTATTTATAATCTTAGTTACAAAATACACAGTTCTTTCAACTCCAACGTGACAAAACAAACAAAATGCTTCAAATGTATCAACTGTCTTAGTAACATACTGCAATTAAATTCAAGTTCAAATTCAAATTTGTGAAGTTATATCAAACTCTAGCTTGAGCCATTTCATTTGAAATTTAATCTCACCTCAAATGTAAATTGACAGAATTTGTATTTAATACAAAGGAATGTCCACTTCAGTAGCGTGAAATCAATACTCTAGCTAACGTTACTGTTGTAACTAGGCATTCTAAAGCCAAAGTGAGCGCATCTACGTAAGCTGGCTAGTTACCACTTAGTTACTGTGCTGAAACTGAACTTATTTGGACATTTGGTAATATAAAAGACCATATGTTATAGTGTTTGCAGATCTATTTTTATAACGTTAACGTTCGCTAACGTTGAATAACATTAACGTTACCAGACTCCATCTCGTAGCTACACAAACCGATGATAATAATGTCTTCATGAATGAGATGGTTTGCTATTTGATGCCAAGCCAGCTAGTCCGTCTGCTGATGTCTGTTACGTTAGGTTTCCACTGTCATTATGGTAGCTAGCTAGCAAATGAGACAGTGCACTGTGATGGCAATGATGCTGCCTAGCATCATAAAATCTACTTTGAATAATTTCAGCTAGCATTTAAACTACACTACAAATATGAAATTGAAGATAATTTTTTCCAAAAATTCCTAAAGATGCCATTTTTCCAAAAGGACAGTAGCCTACTTTCATGGTTGAGAATGCCATGTTTGCTTTGATGGACCAGAAAGCTTAATGCACATAGCAACAGTTACTAAGAGGGGCGGGGCTTACGCCTAAGCGAAACACTCGGTAAAAACTTGGAATTTATCACATATCAACTCCGTTAGCATTTCCCCATTCCCACTGTTACATTTTAACTCCATAATGAAAGAAAAACATCATACCTGAAAAAGGGGAGAAAGATACTGGTATTGCTTCCTCATCAAGCTTCATCAGGAATGAGAAAAAGACCGACCGCAATCTCCCTCCAGTGTATGGACGAAGGCATAAGCAATCAATCCAAGGTTAGCTACGGCTTTCTGCTAGATTACCGACATAAGAAAATAACAAGGGAATAAACTTTTTACCGAAGCCCTAAAAGGCCATGTATTGATACATTTTTTTATTCCGTTTTCCGTGATCACGAGTTATTTATGTCATTATCTCGAGATAACTGTTGTTTTCCCGAGATAACGGCATCAATTTGTCGAGATCTCGAGATAACCAAACGTTGTTAACGAGATGATTGCTTTTAAAATCACTGCAGGATTGGAAACACATCATTAGACACATCACATCAATGTCAGACACAGATGAGCAGGAGCATATTGACCGCTGAATCAACTTTCTATTTGATCAAGGCCTCACTCAGGCTGAAATAGCTTTATGCCTGGCCAGATAATACACATATTAGTGTGCGTCATCTAATAAGACGGTTATAGACGGTTATAGAGCTTTTATAGCCTGCCGGCTATAAAAGCTGAGCTTCTATTTTCAGGTGCTTCGTTGTTGTCTTACTAACTTCACGTTGCCGGCTTAGGCATGTAAAGGAGACCACTTTGCTTCATTGCTTTGCTTTGGAGTAATGCGGGACGTGCCTCTATTTGCATTAGTATTCTTTTAGGATTTAGTTTCACTTTTGCATTCTCTGTCCCTCGTTTCTGCTCTCCTGTTTTGTTCTCATTGAGACAAGTTTTACTTTACCGTTTCCTTTCCTTTTATCTCTCTGCTACTGCTCTCTGGTATCTGAGTGAGAGATTATATTTCCTCTTTTCTATCTATACTCAAGCCTTCGAGTTTTTTGCCCTGTTATTGTGGGTCGCTATTATTTTGTTTCTGTTTTACTTATGTCCGTTTAGTCCTCTCCAGTGACGGCGCCAGGAACTTTTCTCTCCCTGGGCTAAGGGTGGGCTAGGTCAATACATGGGGGTGCTAAGGTTAGCTGTGTTTCCCCCAGGATGGCTTTTGTGTCTGCGGGGGCGGGGGGTGTTCGTGTGGATTTTGTCAGCACTGACACACACAACCGCTACAGTATACAGACTAGGTACCTCAATAAAACTCCTTTCTGCTCTGCCTCTCTCCACTGCCTGCACAAGTAGCAGAGCATCCATACAACAGTCATAATTGTATAATTCTGTAAATTGAAATGGCATTACAAATGTCATTTGGCTTCATCAATATGAGTACTTAAAAATATCAGACATCAAAGAAAATAAGACACCGGAAAATAATGAAAAAGGACGTGAGAAGAGAGGATAAATTATCAGTTTAACGTTATGTCAAAAAAGATGGCTAAAATATAGTTGTTTAACCGCTGCTCTGTGATTGGGATATTTCGGAGTTTTGTTATCTAGCGAAGATCGCAAACTTTACTTATGAGTTAGTTACGCTCCTAGGCGTGTTTCATAAACTGCACCGTACCGTTTGCGTTGGTTTCTGTATTATCAGAACAGCTACCACTGTCACCATTCTCCCCCATCTCATTTAGGCTTAGCTTATACATTTAGCTACATGGAAGAAATATGAGATCTTTAACATTACCTTTGAAGGCAAGCTCCTCTTATTAGCTGAAGTCGAGATGACGAAGATTCAAAATGATCATTTAGCTAATTTAGGTTAGTTATTCGCTTTCCAAATCTAATACTCTGTGCATGGCCAAGCAGCCAATGTTGTGAGATTAGTCTACCGCCAATCAAAACACTGTAGTTCACACTTGGGAGTTGCGACCGAGGGAAGTCCACACACTCCACAAATCTGTTGAGTAGTTGATCATTTCCGAAGACGGATCACATGGAGAGCTTATGCGAACACATTTTCTATTGATTTTAAAATGATAGTAGGCTAAATTAGAATTCAAACAATGACGTTTCCATTTTTCGACGTGTTAGCAAACTCTGTAGGCTACGCCTGATGTATTGTAGGCTATGGGAAACACTGGTTTGCTAACGTTAGAAATCAGTTTACGTTATTTTCTCATTTCTGTGAGCTCCCTACACACACACACCCCCACACCCGTACGTCATAGCGTAGGCTACACACGCTGCGTAGCCAGGGTGAATATCAGAAAGCGATTACAATTGTTGATTTACTTTTATATATTTCTTTATTATAATTATAATTATAAAAAATGTATTAAAATGTCTGGGGGGGCTAAACCGGGGCTAAGCAAATTTGTGACGGGGCTATAGCCCACCCTTGCCCCGGTGTAGCGCCGTCCGTGGTCCTCTCTCTAAATTGAGAGTCGGAGGTATTTTCTACCTGTACTCTGCTCGAGTTCCGAGCCTCGCCCTATTTTGTGGGTTGTCTTTCTTTGGCTACAACAGGAGTTTTGTCCCCTATTTCTTTGTGTTTTCTTTCCCTGTTGCGGACACGGTTCCGCTTTACTGGTATTCCACTCTGTGGTTTACTTTTAGATTCCTTCGAATTATAATTATATTTATAATTATAATTACGTAAACCGTAGAGCGTATATAGGAACTGGAGAGGATGGGAGGTGCCAGGCAGTGAAGCACCCGGAAGAATGCTTGCTGAGCGCAAAAGAGATTTCTGCCCATTGAATTCAATGGAGAAAACCAAGCTGATTTAAAAATATAATCGGGGAAGTTTAATTTCTCCTTCGAAGGTTTGATATTTCCCATTCATTTTAATGGGAGCTCCAATCTTTTGCGCACACAGCACAGAGACACATGCAGTACAGGCTTAATTCCGGGTCCTTCAAAACTTTGGTTGGCTGGGCTGAGGGCGAACTTTCCTGTCAAATTAGTATGTATTTCTATGGGGAAAACCAGTCTCGTTATCTTGAGATCTCGGGTTATTTTGTCATTATCTCGAGATAACAAAGTTTCGTTATCTCTACAAATTTATCCCGTTATCACGGAAAACATCATTTGTTTTCTCGAGATAATGACATAAATAATTTCTGAGCATGAGAAAACAAAGAAAATTAACTCATTATCACAGGAAAAGGGAGTAAAAAAAATGTATGAATACATGGCCTTTTAGGTCTTCTGTAACTTTTACTAGATAGCCTACTCTTTTTGAACTTATGAATTACTTTTTAGATTATGCTTTTAAATGTGCATTAA
The DNA here is from genome assembly GCA_029718625.1 of Synaphobranchus kaupii. NCBI lineage: Eukaryota > Metazoa > Chordata > Actinopteri > Anguilliformes > Synaphobranchidae > Synaphobranchus > Synaphobranchus kaupii. The sequence continues at coordinate 8,544,594 of CM056387.1, forward strand.
CTTTATGAACTTACATATCCTTAGAACCGTTTTTTCCCCCTTTACTACTGTGCTTCAAATGAGACCATTATTTTAACCTTTCACAGTTTTTTCTCATTTAAAAAAATATTATATTAACTGTTCCTATTTTAGTAATATAATTCTGAAATGATATTACTCAATAATAGGAATTACCCCATGGATAATTATGATTGATAGGTTGGAGGCTATTGTACAGAGCTCATAATGTGACTTTTTTTTCTGGTAAAAAAAAATAAAAAATTTTAATAAAAAAAATTCTAGTTGTTTTGCGTTACCTAGTTTTTTTTTTTTTCTGGTAAAATGGACTTCAACCTGACCAGAGACCTATCGTCCACCAGAAACAGCAGTTCGTTTGACACAATCAGCAGCTGACCTGGAAATAACTTTGAAACAACCAACAGCTTTTAAAACATTTTTTCCCCCCAAAGAAAGGGTCTTGAATGGAGAAAAGGTTACAGAAAAAAATATTTCTCCCCATGTCACCTTAGGGAACGCAAAACATATCATTTTAATTCTCCCAATGTTACCTTAGGGGCTCTGTATTATTGTCATTTCAATGCAGTTTGTTCCTCGCATATTTCTTTGTAGAGCTCATGAATTGCGGGAGATGGGGGAACGGCTTGCCTAGTGCCTTTGAAAGAGAAGAAACGTGATGTGCTCAATCCATAGGCCATAGAATATACCGATAGGCCACAGAACAGTTATGTGATATAGGCCAGCCCATTTCATGTTTATAAACAAAAGAGGATGCGCACGCTACCCTGGGCCAAAAAGTGTATCACCTTGGTAGGATATCACAATCAACACGGCGGACTTCATCAAAGAACACCAAGGATTTAATGTACACCTAGGCTATACAAAATATAGCTGGCGTTAGAAGTCAACTTTATTTTCTAGCTGTATTTATATAACCAGCTAACCATCATAAACTGTTTGATCAGTGGCAAGTTGATAACTTAATGGGAGTCCATCTGAATAATAAAGTTTAGACAGATAGTGTACAACACATTAACAAAGAATGAGCAGCTGCTTGGCAATGATAATTTCTATCTAATTTACGTCTAAATTGATATAATTGAATCTTGTGTTAATGGCAATGTTTGGCGGTGATGTTGCGGTAGCCTACTTCAGGGTGGTACTGGTGTTTCAAAGCAGTTCAAAGATGGAAAAGGAAACCAAAACTCACAAAAATCATGTTAGCGATATAGGGGCCTAACGCCCACACTCACCCCTCGTTCTTAGACCCCTTGAATTTGCCTATACTCCTCTCAAGCTGCATCGTTAGAAGGCCTGGCTTTTTCCATTTTGAAATACTACTGTCAGTCAGTTTTTATTAAAATTCTACTTTTCAACTAAGAATTTTTTTCAGCTCACTCCATTTTTAAATACTACTTTTCAGCTAAAATCTTGAGAATATGATTGCACCTCCTATGAGTGCGTGTAGAGGGCTTCATAGTGGACGCTAGTGTTAAACAATTGAGGCTACTTATTGAGGCCATTTTATTAAAGATTAAAGATTAGCCTATACCGTTTGTGAGGTACGTATGTTAACTGAGAATCATTGCTTCATAAGAATTAATCCTACACGTTTTTCTTTCTTTATAATATTTAAAGTTAGACACAAGTGAATGGTTTAGAGCTAACAATTTATTACTATAAAACATGAGTTGTGTTGTGCTTTGTGGCAATTACCTACCGCTTACAAAGGTAGATGCAAGAGTGAGAACAGTGGAGGATAGAAACTGTTTGTTCACCTTCAAAGTGCCCCTCTGAGGCCAGAGATTTAAACAGGCTTTTCTGTATTGATACAGCTCTGATACAAGTGACAAATGACAGAAACGGTGAGACATCCAACCAAACATATGTTCACAGCCTCGTATTGTCAGCAGGCTGGCAGGTAGAAGGGAGATCCAGCGGGAGACGCGCCCAAAGCCACAGTTGTGTTCACAGCCCAAAAAAAAACAGACAGGAAGAGCAATTCAGTGACCAGATGACTCACTACAGATCTAACCACAGTGTCAAAACTTAAATCTGCCAGGGATTACGTGTTAAAATGGCTGCAAACACATTCGGCAAACAATTTAGCAAGTGTTTTTGGACATGTCGATATTCAAACCCTGTAGTAAGCAAACAACTTATTCCTTAGAATGTGCAAGAAACTGTTGGGGAATGTAGGCCTATATAGAGTGTGTGCTCACAATAGCAGTGCCCGCTTTATGAAAAAAAAAAAAAAAAAATTTTTATATCATCCTGAGATGAAAATGGAATTCAATGAGTACCTACCATTTTCTGAGAACTGGGCTTTGTTATTTGGCATCAGTCTTCAGCATTGGCCTAAACAGAACAGTCGCAGCAGGGCTAAAATGAGCTAATTGCCTAATTAGCTGACCCAGTTCAATAAGCTGCTTCTGATGCACTGCATTAACACAAATGCATTTTTTAAATGGCTAAAGCTTATGAAAACATAGCGTTCATTACCATGATTATGGAACTTAACATAACATCATGGTAACGAATACATGATGTTATATTAAAAAATATATATATTTGTATTAGTATTCTTCCTACATGATTAGTATTCTTCCTCACAATCTCCACTGAAGTACGACATATTAGTAACTTAAGAACACAGAACATAACATACACATATCATTCCTTAAAATATTGTGTATGGAACAATTTATCTGCAACTCAATAACAAGTGAAAAGTGTGCTCATTCAGAAATATCAGTATACTACAGTACATCTGATTAATATTTCTAAAGAACAGCAAGATGTTTCAAAGACTAAAAGGGTTTTAGATATTTTGTGGCTGTAATTTAAAGATGGGGAAACCACTTGAGGAAGGTTCTTAACATTAACTGCTTCAACCAATGTTAAATAGTGTATATGAACAACCTGGTACAAAATCATAGGCTATGGGTATACATATAGACCCAGATAAAGCCATCTGCAAAGAAAATAAATATAATTATAATAAAAGATGTTATAAACATCTATAAATATGTTAAATGTGAAAACTGAATAATGAAAATCTGAGTCCAATAGGCATGTTTGTTTTTTCTCTCTGCAAGTTTTAATAGTGTAACATTTTTCTTTGAGCAGACAACTATGGACAATAGAGGACCATTTGTTTAATATGAACTCATCTATATGCTAATTCATAGATAAATACCCTCTAGATTTGTTTTGCCTATTCCTGTTTACCCATTAAATATTTTGTTATTATAAATGCAAAGGGACGCTGCGATATTAAAAAAGCAGAAAGCTGTGGGCCACAAAGCGTTAGCAGTGCATTACTTGATATAATATTCATATTAGTGAGCTATTACAGCCTGAAATTTGGCTCTCGTTCAGCTTGCATCAAAAAGCCAAGTGATTTAAGTGATACCAAATAAGAAAAAAATATGCATATCCATGCCTGATTAAAATGCCATTTTTCCATGACCAGTTTTAGCCCATGCTAATACGAAATTTGTATACAGTTTTTTAAAATATATGATTTGAAAGAAACGTTTTTTCTTTTTTGCCTGAGATGACAGAGAAATTATTCATTCAAATCATTTCCAGAGGCAGTTTTGTGCATTTCGGAAAAACGTAGAGAAAGGTGAACGTTTTGCCACATTATCACCAAGACTAATGGCCCCGCTCAAAAAAAGCACCGAAAATGCAAGCCGAGCGCATCACGTCTCTATCAAAAGCCAACGCATCTCCGAACAGTTATTTTGAGAGGTGCTAGGTTTGTGCTCATCCAAGCCGGCTCCAGCTCTCACCATTAATGCGCGGTAGACAGAAAACTACGAGGGATTTGAACAAGTATCTTTTAAGAGGGCAGGCATACACGACGACAGCGCAGTGGGCTCGTTTGAAGAGAAGCGGCCGATCGCGTGGCAACGAGCATCAGTGTGAGCGGCGAAAAACTGAGCCCGTCTGTGACCCGACGGCAACTGACACGAAAAGATGCTCATCATTCAACCCTCCTGCCCTCCGTCTAATTCGTACAAATTGTCACTTTTTGCAACTCTTGTCTTTTGACTTTAGTTGTCGGGCTCCTCTGGTTAGTGCTCGTTAGCCCGTGTCGTTTCCTTTTAAACTGCTACCACTTCATTAACCTCACAGAGCTCCGGTAGAAGTAGCAGCCACTTTCACAGACACAACGCATAACGTCGCCTTATTCACTTTTTCCGGCGACGGTAGCGGCTTCTATTTATTCGCATAACCAATGACCATATGTTATTTTACTGCGTCGATGGAATTTGCGCACGATGGTCCCAATCATTTTTGTCAGAGCAAGCGGCTGCCAAACACTAAAACAACACCAACACAAAAGAGCTAACATCGGGATGGAAGTAGGTCAAGAGAATAACCAAAATGCGTATACAGTCACAAGGAGATATGATTTTTACAAGACATGTTGCAAGATACAGTATAAGATGTATTTCTCCAGTTGACACAGCAGCAGGCCCCACCTATAGTTTACAGCAATGTAAGCCAGACACTACCCCCGGATATGGTTCAAACACGCACTGATCACAACTGGATCTGACATAGAAGGCAAGGCCGACATTTGCAGCGGGAATCAGACTGGAAAAGGAACTAAAGACTTCAGGATAAATCAAGGGCATAATACCCGTCTCCTCCTCGAGATTAATCCCACGATTTCTTTACCACTACTGAAAAATTTCTAAAGAAATGACGTTGATAAACAGTGTAAGTTCTTGTGCTGTGTGTATCAATTGGTTTACTGTTTATGTGTTAGGATCCTGTATTTGTCTGTTTAGTCTGTATTACCCATTTTTCCTCATTTCCCTCGCGATTGTCAGTCCGCGTTCCATGTTTCTTGAGATTCCACTCCCTGCTTTGTCATTGCACTATTTGGGTGATTTTGGGAACATTCGGGTTTCCTCTATTTCGTATCTCGTTTTCTTCCTTCTGGCTTCATTAATATTTGTATTTAATACTAATGTACTAATCATACTAACTGTTAGATTAGATTTAATACTAACCTGCTAACAAACTAACGTGTATATAATACTAACCAGCTAACCTACTAACATTAGGGTTTTAGAGTTTGCTACTAACATTACTAATAGTAATTCATCTCTGCAGCTGTCATTTCCCTCCTCGTTATCCTATCCCTGTATCTATCTGATTTCGCATTCTCTGCACGTGTGTCCACTTTCGCGTTCCTCCCCTCCGAGCTGTGCACTTGTCTACCTGCTAACCCCAGGCCGTTTGTTATCATTGTGTCTATGTGTATTCCAGACCGTGTCTTACGTTTCCCCCGTTATTGTATCACTGGTCCTTGTTAACCCTCATTGTTCTCACCTGTGTACTCTCCCATTTCCCCTCCTCTTCACACCTGATTCCTTTTGTGTAATCTTCTCCCTGTGTATTTATACCGTTATTTCAGTCTGTCTTCGCAAGTTCTGTGTTTTGCTAGTTTCCCGAGTACCTGCCCTGATATCTGTTTCCAAGTTTTCGTATCCCTCATCCTTTACCTGTGGTTGTTTTTTTTCCCTGTTTTCTGTCTTCGGTTTGTTTTCTTTTTGTTTCCCTTTTGCCTCCCTGGTTTAGACCCCTGCCTGTGTTCTCGCGACTGATTTTTGGATACTGTTTTTGTGCCTTTGTTGTGTCTTCCTCGGACCCCTGCCTGTTATGTGACCCTGCTTTTGGATTCTGTCTTTGTACCGTCGCCCTGCCTTCCCGGTTTTTGACCCGGCCTGTATTACCACGGATTGCTGCCTTGCCCTTATTAAACTTCGTTTTGTTTTTTTTGTACTCCTGCCTGCGTTTGGGTCCTTCCCCCACCTACACCTAACATTATGACTATTTTAATATCCACATAGTATCTACAAAGATGAGTGTGTCACCTTGTTTCCTGTTTATGTCTCGGACTTCACTTGAAATATTATTTTGGAATAAGTTCAAATCCTATCACCCCAGTTTTGATCTCTCTACACTGGCTCCCTATTGGGGCCAGAGCTGATTTAAAAATTTTACTCTCAACTTTTTAAGCTCGACATGGACTTGCACCAACTTACTTGTCCGATTTAATCTGGCGATACACGCCAGCACGTGTCCTCTGGTCGCAGGATGCCAAATTATTAATTGTCCCGCGTATAGCAAAGAAAATGGCTGGGGGCAGGGCCTTCTGTCATAGGGCTCCATTGTTGTGGAATAGACTACCACTTACAGTTAAGATAGTTTATCCTAGATAATATTTGAGAAATAAAAAAGACAAGAGTAAAAAATCTATAGGTATGAAGTAATTAAAATGTGAGAAATTTCAGAAAGAAATATGTAGAAATAAAAGTGAGTGTTTATGGAGCAGACACAGCGTGACCTGAAATTAATTATAGTCTAGTGTTGACAGTTTTGGTTATTTATAAGATGAGATTTGAGCTGTTTTTTAAAGTTGTTAAAATGTATATTTGTTAAATTATTATTAAATTATTCCATGATTCTGTGTTTCTATTGAAAAACGATTTTTTACCAAAATTTTTTTGTATCTTTGAAGTGGATTTAATGCGTTTGTAACGGAACGCATTTGTCTTTGTTGTCGGTTATTGGAATGACATGGCAATAGGTTGCTATTGATCTGAGGAAGAGTATTGTTTTGTATTTTATGATAGTTTTATATTCAGTAATATTTGGTCATTTTCAAAAGTGAGCGTGTTTATTTGTTGCAAGGCAACAAAGTTAGGGAGTCTGAGTCCATTAGTATATTTAAGTCCAGGTTTAAAACACACTTATTCAGCACATCCTATGACTTATTCAGCACATCCTACTACTCACACACACTACTGATATCTTTATTTATATTTATATTGCTCTCGTTGTTCTTAAACTATTCTAATATGTATTAATTCAAATCTTTTTTCTTTTTTTTACCGTTTTACCCATTTCTGCTTTTTACCTGTGAAGCACTTTGTGACTACTGCTGTAGTGAAAGGTGCTATACAAATAAAATTGATTTGATTGGATTTTGGAACAAGGAACAAATCTGTCTCCAGGTTCCGTTAAAGGGCTCAAAATGTTACCATTTACCACATTCCAGATTGCTACAGGGATGAAGGTTTTGAAGGTGCTCAAACAAAAGCTGAAACAGACAATGTTTTATTGCTGTTTCAAGGTGTTGCGGGGGGGGGGGGGGGCGTTGTTATTAAATGTTTTAGGATGCCATTGTATATGTAATATCATGAAGTAACTGGGCCTGAGGCAGGGTGCACAGTAAACACAGAACTGCTAACTTATTAGCTTGCATTATGTAAATTACACAAGATGACTAGACTCAACGCACAGCTCCACAACAGTTTCTACTTGTGTAATTAATAGGTGCCTAAGGTGTTCCACTGAAACAATTAAATCAAGGGAAATTCTGTTGTTCTTCTGTGTATAACATGCTCTATTTTACACTTTAGCCATAACTACATGCAAAACAGGAGGGGGGGGGGGGGGGGGATCATTAATTGACTGAGTCATTCCTGGAAGTTTCTAGAATTGTTCTAGAATTCCATTATGTGGCAGGATGTCTGTACAGATGTCTATCTGTTGGGAGGATTTTTAATGAGCCGAATCAGACCCTGATGAGGGTATGTAAGGTCAGCTCATGTTACCTGAATCTATTTTAGTATCCTTACTAAATGCACGTTTCTGCAGAAACTCGCGCTAACCTGCTAAGAATGTGACTGGCTGAAAAATGAAGTGAAAATTAAGACATTTGAACGATGCAAACTTCAGTTGTCACACCGCCTAGTTTTTTTAATCCATTTTGTTGGCAAGTTCCTCCTGTAAATTTCAAGATGTTGAAGGTGCCGAATTGGGATGGCAGGTATGCCATCTGCCAAATTACGGCTTTTTCCACTTTTCAGGGTTTCCTACAGAAATAACCACAAAGACCACAGACTCTCAGCCCTTAAAAACAGTAACTTCTGTTCTGATTTTATCATCAAAAAGAATAATTCTCCCCATTGAATAACATCATCCGATCTGCCACTGACAATGTCTGATCAAAATACTCTGATGAAACTAGACAATCGCAGGATACAGAGCTAAATGCTTAACACCTATTCCAAACATAGTCTTTCGCTCTGTCGCATTGTGGTGAGCGATGGGAAAAATCAATAGAAAACATAACTTTGTACAGCGTCGTCCTGACTGGTTGCATGCAACAACAAACAAGTGCGACTTTGTTCAGCTCCGTCTCATCACTCGCTCTATTTACACTTGAACAACATTTTGCTGGGGTACACCCACCTCCAAAGTACTGCCATAGGCCTACAAAACCGTGCTCACTTCCTTTTCCGGGTTACCACACTACAAACATGGACGATGAGACCGATGTTCGAAGTGCAGAAGCGCAGCATTTTATATGATGCGCAGTGTCCTTACTACAAGGACATACATAAGAAGGACCCTGCCTGGGCAGAGATAGCAGACAGCAGATATCCTTGGTACAAGTGAATACTTGCTGAAAAGTAAATGCAGCTGAAAGCTGTAGTGTGTAGTAAATGGTGTAACTAAACTCATGTCATAAGTGCTAGCTACAAAAAGATCACCATAATGCATATGCACTGATGGGGAAGGGTAGATCATAGACTATACTTTGCGCACATAATTGCAATTATCTCAGAAAATCACTGTCAACAATGCAGTGTGATGAGTCGTATATGCCAATATAACAGATATGTATATGCATTATTATTAACAATAGGGTTAGCAAAGATACTGATTTTCACACAGAGATGAAAAGGCGGAAAAATTGAGCTGTAAAAAACAAAAACAAAAAAAAACAGGTTTGCGTTGTGGACCTCATAAGAACGTAGCCAATTTGCTCGATCCCGCCATGTCTGGAACCGGTGCAAGAGGCAGTCTAACTGCGCCACAAAATTCAAAAGCGGCATTAGCTTGCTGGCTAGGGCAGCGGCCTCTCACGTTCGGGCCCCCGCCACATACGTACCATTACATTTATTTTTGAAAACAACAATGATGTGCATGTTATGCTTTTCGCATACAGGTCTTTTTTATTTTTTTAATAAGGCAAATAAATTGAACAATATTAACCTTTAAACATTTCATACTTAAGAGATGAATAAGCAAACATGGTCCGGTACTCGCTACCACCAATAGATTTAGCGCAGGTAACGTTACGCAGGTATTATCACTCTCCCCAGTAACTTCCACAGACCCATGACAGATCATCACTGTCTGGGTAATTCACATTCATTTCCTCCTTCAGCCTCACTCCTCTTGGGTTGTAGCTAGCTAACCGAATATACTGCATAGCTAGGATAAATCATACAGAAATAGCTGTAATGATTATATTTACTATGCAACACAAGTGCGTAGCCTATAGCAGCCTTGTCATTTTGCAACGGTGTCGCTGATCAAATGTTAAGCATACCGACAAAATAAATGGTCAATTTCACCATTCATGACCATTTAAGTAAGTGTTCCTTATGCAATACATTTATATTCAAATTATATCAGAATGTTCAATACATACATTTATGAAAGGCCACAATGGGACAGCTATATGGATTTCATGAAGGCAAATATATATTTTAATGACTTTAACTAGGCTATTGTAGCTACCTTCCAAACGCAGTTTTTTAAATTAAGGATAGCTAGATGATCTACTGACATAGGCTACAAACCATTAGTAGGTTTAGCGTGTAGGCTACAATAACTCATTAAAAACAAGTCATCTATTTAAAATATGACTAACTTGTTCATTTATTTGTAATTCATCATAAAGGGAAAATGACTGAATCCAGGCCTATGCATTTCTTTGAGCTATAATGTATGTGTGTTTGCATATGTGTAGGCCCTATGCATCTCTCTAGATTAAATTTAATCTTATGGTTCATAAATTAGCATGCATTATCATTATCAGTTACATCATTTCTTTTTGTACTGTGTTTGTTATGAGTATCAACAAAAACATACAGAAAGGGCAAGTAATACACATACAAATCACTATCTATAATAAACTAGCAAAATCTAGTTTTATTATAGAAAAAAATAAGCCATATTGATATCAAAATTAGGCCAAGTTGAAATGAACAATATTGGCTCTCTTAGATCACACAAATTAAACAAGCTTTCTATAGTGCAAATGATTGTATGCTTCTCTGTATAAATGTCTATTGGTAAATGTAAATGTTCTATGCCACTAGAAATATATGCTGCCATCTCCATGGGGATAATAAAGTAGCCCTATCCATCTCTGCAATTTAAAATGTGCACATTTTTAACTAGACAACCATATCATTTCTGAAGTGTAATTTCTCCTCAGCTGTTTACAACATTAATTTAAACAATGTCTTCTCCCATGAGGCAATTTTACTTATTGGAGACTTTGATATGACACAAAGTTTGAATGACCAGATTCTCTTCAGATGGTAAGATGAAAAACCCCAGGGCCAAGTTACAGGAAATCATTTAGGAAACATTGAAGTTAAATTGTCCACGTGTTGTTCCTAAAGCTTGAACGACGATTAAATTACAGCAGGTGTTCTGCAATATCATCAATACGTTGCTTCCCAGAAAGACTATTTTAATAGGCCCTACGACCAAAGGAAGCAATTGCAACGACCTTCGACCAAAGACCGCGTTCGGTCAAACGGGGCTTTTTATGAAACCGTCGGTCAAAATGCGATGCGTAATCGAGCAACAAAGGCCGCTCACTGCCATCTCCTTTTAATAAGAATCTTGCTGTACAGAACATGTCATTTTCTCTCTGTGCAAATATTATGATCGCCGTGCTGAAAGCAACAGTGCTTCGGTGTGGACGGCTAATAATTAAAGCAAGGCTCTTGTTTATGCGACGGCGCTAATGATCCTGATGAAATTACCTCCGGGATCACAATTATAGGAACAGGCTGTGGAGACAAGACACCTGCACTCATGGGTATGGGTGTGCGTGTGTGCGTGTGTGCGTGTGAGAGAGAGAGAGAGAGAGAGATGGATGCTATGACTGAGCATCTCCTACATGTAGCCCTGTGACATCACTATTATCATTGTATAGGCCTGTGAGATATGGTTATAACCAAGCAACAAATGAGTAGCCTACGTTCACATGCATTTAACATTCAGTATGCTTCAGAACACTGTAGGTTATAGCCTACTATGAAAAAAGGAATTCCTAACGTACTGTTGGGGTAATTTTGTGCACACCACTCATGCCAATAATCCAGTTTACATAGGCCTACACATACAAACTTCAAATACCATTTACTGCCAGTTTCCTTACCGTGCTTGCAGTGATAATGTTGCCATTGTTGCGTGTCGCTGGTCTTGCTCTTCGTAAAATGCGTCCAAGACATGACATGTAATGATCATGCGCGAAACAGAAGAGGGGTTAAATCATGTACGTCAGATCTTCAGCGAAGATGTACACAGGCATGTGTACACATGTGGACTGGACCCACAAGCCCTTTTGGAATTGAAAGGTGCAAAATGTGTGACAAAATAAGGGTAGGCCCATTTGACTTTTAGTGAGGTGTGTAAGCCAATTTCCCCTTTTAATTACTTCGGTTTCCTTCAATCAGCGTTCACTTATTCCGAATACTGCCCTATCACAGGGTATGCCGAATGCGTTCACACGCTTCCCACTTGCATACTCGGACTAAATCAGAACATTCACGTAGTTATTGTTGGCATATCTGCATAAGAATTCCCTTTGACTTGCCTGCTTTGAATATAGCAGTGATGGCAGCATGTATGATAGTACAGGAATCTTTGGCCTACAGACAGGCCTGGAAACTGCAGCCTACTCTTAAACGAAATTTAATCAAAATAATTGCTAAATGCTGTGAGTATTTCAGTAAAGCAATACTTTGATCCTGAGAAAGTTTGGCTTGTTTTGTGTTGATATAAAAAGCATATTCACCATTAAGCAAATTAAATCCCTCCAGTAATGACACAAGCGTATGGCCAGGACCATAAGCACTCACAATGGGTTTAATTTAAAATGTATATTCACAGGAAGAGCCGTTGTCCTTATGAATATTAATAACCATCCAATTTAAAGCTCCTATAAATGCCTATTTGTCACCAAGAGAATCACAAATAAGGCCCTACTCCTCTTAGCCACATATTAGACGCAGTGTGACATTAAACCCTTGCCTTTGATTCTTAATTGCAGAAGCAAGCATTTTCATAAGGCGGAACAAGGCTTTAATTAACTCTAATGTCGCACATACTCTGCCTTGATTGTCACTTAGGCTGTATGCCAAAAAATATAAAAAAATATCAGTCCCAGCCTTTTTCAGAGGAAAACGGCCAACTAATCCAGGACCTTCTTTTAAGAGTCTACAAACATGAAGTGAAAATATTGGTTTCATGTTTTTGAGCCATATGAAATTTGTTTTTTGTCTTGAGATTTACCAATTCTGACAGAAGACCAGGCAAAGAAATGATCCACTAATGCAAGGCAATGCTGTGTCAAATCCAACCTAGCCAGAAATGACCATGTAGAAGTGTAAACGTATTGTATTCCGGATTCAGTAAGATTTCATTGCATGTCAGAATGAGCTACAGGCAAGAGCAGTAAGGATACAGTTAAGATGAGCAGGATTCGGTATGATCATACCAGAATTCATTCCAAACGTGACCGAGTGGCTGAATTAAGAAAATGTTGGGTAAGGTTGGGTAACACAGACAGTAGTGGCTCAAAAGCTAAAGGAGAAAAAAATAAAAAGAAACGAGTGAGCCCAGGTTCCAAAAGGTAACGAGACGCGATTCAGATCTGGAGGACGTCACTCAGCTTTGGAATACGAGAGCTGTGACTGCCCCCTATTGGCCACAAGGAGTCGCCGCCCTCAAGCAGTGTCAGTGCATTTAAAACGGCAGATAAACGCGTGAACCTTTAAATATTAAAGCAAACCTCTTGGATAGTGTCCAGTCACATAGTAGTGATGAATGGTGTGGGCAAAACTATCTTAAATTTAGCCTTTTTAACTAGAACACACTGACTAATGCTCTGGTGTCCAAAGTGTTGCATATAAAGTTTGGTGCATATGTCTTTGTCCAGGTTTAGCCTAATGGCAAGTATGAAAAGCTGCATGTCTTAAATATGAAGGATTAAAATACATTAGGAGTTAAAGGTATTGCTCTTAAATGTATAATATTTAAAAACAGTACATGCATTATAATACGCCATCAAATAAACAATTGTTCATTAAAAATGATTATACCTTCACACCACATAGATTGTACAATATTAATTGCTTTATTTGACTGCAAACTCTTAAAATGTATATAAATATTGTATAAATACATATGTACACCCGCATTAATAATTCTTATACAGTACACCTAAAAAAGCTTTACGCTCTAAATGCATCATTCTCATGCTCCAATTCTTTCAGCTGGTCTACAGTAGTCTATAAAAAGTTTCTCTAATTCGAATGCATTACAGAAGTTCACACATTGCAAGAATGGGTATAAACCTAAAACGTTACTTTTTGAACAAAATAATAAAAAGGGATCAAAATTAGATTAGAGTAGGTTTAATTAGCCTCCGTTTAATGGTATTGCACTTGTAGGGTTGAGTCATCATGCAGAATTAGATTAACTTAAAAGGTGGCCAATTTAGTCTGGGTTGTGACAATTTTTGTTACCAATAACCCAACACTGCCATCTTATGGTTGAAAGGCGTCAGCGCTACTGCAGGCCATTAACCCTACAAGTGACCCAGGAATACATTATAAATTTGATAAACAGCTCCATATAACTGTACCTAAACATAATAACACACCCGTTAGTAAATACAAAGCAAGTCATCCCAAACACGACTATTCTGTACTGTGTTTGCCTTTTAAAATGTGTCTTGTATTACAACCTACATAACAATATTCACCTATTTAACCAGTGATTTGACTTGGTGACCATTAAAAATATGTAAACATCAGAACAGTGACTTATAATTTGCAAGATAAAACCAACATTAACACAGGTAAGTAAATGCAGAGAAAAAAATCATAACTCCTGACAAACTATCAGTGAACAAAACAGATTAATTAATTAACTATGTCATAACCCACTACCCATGTTCATAAAAATAATGAATCTGAAACAAATATTTAGTTTAGAGCTGAGCAATCAACCTTATCTAATAGTTTGACCCTGTACAATAGAGCAGAGGCCAGTTAGACACCAATATTTTAAAATCATGATTAAAATTGACTACTGAAGACAACCGAATCACGTAGAATCTCAGCTACATTATTGGATGGAGCTAGCTGGTTAGCAATGTGGGCATACACAGCACAAACCCACCTTAAAAAGAGTGGCCCTCCTTTCATAGCGCTTAAAAAGGCCTTGCTCAAAAATCAACTGGACACGTAACCATATTCAAACTACTAAACATCAAGCCATCAGCATCAGAGCTCTACAGCTGAACATGCCCACCAGTACAAACTCCCCCCGAGGATCAATTCTTCACGCTGTCTTTTTTACTCATACGCCTAAGCAACTTCTTAATGGGAGATTTCTTCTTGCTTTTTTCGCTCCGTTTGCCTGTTTTGAGAAAGATAAAACGTTTCCTTTAGAGCGATGGAAATTGAGTAATCTTGCGTGAACACATTTGCTTCGCAAAATAAAATAGGTGCACGTCGAACACTTAAACAGGCAGATTTAACAGGGCACTGAGGAAACAGTCAGGAAGGTAGAAGTGCTATGGTGTATTCTAAAATTGGTTCCGATCAGCGTCCACTCAGGTTTTGATGGGTTAGGCATGACCCTTGACCTTCAACTGAACGGTTTAGCACTCTCAAAAGAAAGGGTTCCAAAAGGCTCCCTTGTCACTCCATAGAGGAACATGCATCCATCTAGTTCAAGGATTCTTTTTTGGGGCAAAATGGCTCATTCTGGGAGCTCTCACTTTTCGCACCGACCATAGAGGGTTCCAGAAAGACCTAAAAAGGGTTCCCTATGGAGACGAGCCAGAGAACCATTTTATTTTTTTTCCTGAGAGTGTATGGAAGATCACAACATTATGTCAGGAAAAAGAAGCACCCTATACCAACGCATTTCCCACAGAGAAAGGGTAGCAATTTAGAGGCAGACCCTGAAGGAAGAAAATGGGAGAGCTTAGGACTTCGACCCTTCATTGTCAAGAGTTTGGTATTCCAGAACCTGAATTTACATTGCATCTATCAATTCATATGCATAATTCATTAATTTGATTTACTTTATAATTGTATTCATCCTTATAAAATATGCTGACAATAGGGATTTAACTCCTTTTAGTTCATACAGTGTCATGTAAATTAGCCAAGAATTACAGTTGCTTACTGTGTATTAGAAGCCTTTAAAACACTCACCAAGTTTTTCCAACATTTGATGCAGCTGTTGATCTTCCTCTTCCTCTCTGTGAATTAGAAAAGGAATCAAACATGCAGACAAGCATGTCGCAGATAACCCACCAGGTGTTGAAAAGCCCAATCTTCACCCATTTTCATTTTTTCGGCTTTCGTACCCAGTGAAGTGCGAGCACTGATTTACATGGGGTTCAGCGGGTGGTGAAACATTAACTAGAGGAACATAATGATGGCTAGCCATGTCACGATAAATATTTCAGTATAATGTTTGTCCAACATTCCCACGGAAATAAAAAAATTAAATAAAAAAAGCACCAAAGTCTCTGATTGGCCAAAATATTTAAAAGGTGTGCAGGTGCGTAGCGTCGAGTGGGGGGCAGCAGAAGACAAGAGTGACGCACGAACGAAAGTGTGCGTGTGCGAGGTTGCAGACGCTCCCAACCTCAGCCTGTCCTCGTCCAGCACCACCACGATGGCGTTCCTGTCGTTGACGATCTCCATCAGGTTCTCCATTAGCTCCTCCTCCCTCCGTCTGTCCGCCGCGGTCTTTAAATGCTCTGAAACAAGAGGTGGTGCAGGAAACGATAAAAACACAATGGACATCGCCAGAGAGCCCTGGGAACATACACCGATTGGATCAATCTGAAAACCAGTAGGATAATTATCATTTATTAAAGCCCAGAATTTACTTTATTAATACAGCACATTTTAGTTATTCGTAGCCCAAAGTGCTTCGGAAAAAAACAAATTATAAAAAAACAAGATTAGTGTTACACTAGTATAAAAATAACCCAAATCAACTAAAAAGGTAACGTGCAAAACGTTTCAATTTACTATTAACATTAGTTACTGATGGAGCCCCCTTGTATGCAGAGGCAGGCTGTTACAGAGTATATGATGGAAAAGTAAGCTGCTGCTCTTAATTGATTTTTTTTTCCAGCAATGCATTCTGGCGCGGAACCATTCAGGGCTTTTGAAAACGAGCAAAAGACAAGGCAGGAAGCGTGTCCCACTAAACTGCCTCAGGAGTGTGAAGAGGAGTCCTGAGAGGAGTCCAGAGAGGAGCGGTCACCCTTCGGGGCTCACCTGGTGTGTCCATCAGTTTCCTCAGTTCTCCCTCCACTCCTGGCTGCCGCTCCTCCAAGTCTTGAGTCTTTGCACTGAACAAACAGACCCGGCCAAAGCTCAATTTCAGCCAGAGAGAACGTAAACCAACATGTAGACATTGCCATGACAACATGAACAGTGCATGCATGCACATGCGCGAGGAGAGGCGCTTTCAGTAAAAGGTAGTTCAAAATCAATCTCAGTATTATGCAGGAGTGAGTCTACTACTTAGAGGTAAGACAAAGGGTCGGGGACAAATCGACTGATACATTTACATGTATTTGAAGGAAAACCCATAATTGTACCACGCAGTTATGAAGATTTAATTTGCATGACATTCATGGTTTGGCCCGAATTTTCTTCATGCATTCCAAACCAAAAAGAAATAAATAAATAAAAAAACAAAAATTAAAAGAGCATGATATATTACATGTAGACCAGCTCAGACTCCCTTCGGATGTAAACCTGCTTGGTTTGGATCAGGTTGAACCAGTCCACCATTAATGAGTCAAAAACGGCCTCTTCTCCTGCTGTAACACAGGCAAAGGCAATGTCAGCAAAGACAGGCAAGAATGAATAATACACCACTTAGACAAAGGTCATTTTCACAGTTGAAGCGGGTAGCTACATGAATCGGTCTGGTGGGTAGATCGCAATCCATTCTTCAGTTTACTTCATAAGGTCAACAAAGCAACAATTAATTTAAAGCATTACTTTTTGAAATTAAATATATGAATAAACTGGAAATCATGACCACCAAGTATACAGAACAGACAAAATGTGTCAATAAAAACCACTTAAAATCTGTGGAAAAAACACTGATAAGGTAACAAGGTAAACGTACATTTTCTAGTCAGTTTATACCAGTGGTGGTATAAACATATGGTGATATGGTGTGCATCCATCTTATAGAAATTTACCAATTATTGGAACAAACTTCCTGATATAATGTAGTAAACATTTACCTATGTGAACCATTCAAACTCAATGTAAAAATCAGTAACGTCAAAGTCACATGCAGAAACAACTGCAACTGCTTTGACTAGCTTCTCGGTGGAATACATTTATGAAAGTACATTTATTCAGCACATTAATAAAAATCCCACATACATCATGAGGTCATGACAAACCAACACCGCTTTGGGGAGCATCTGCCCAGGGCCAAAATTTAATTAACCGCTTGGGTCAAGCGGGGTATTGTTAAACAGACCTCGGTGAAATCTGGACCTTCTCAGACGACAGAAGCAATAAGACCCTTGGCACCTTTCAAGGTCGTGGACTGAGGGACTGCAGCCCACCTTCCTGCTCGACACCCTCCCCCTAATGTTTTCCCATCCTGTTCATACATCCTCCAGAGAGAGGGGAGGATATCCAGCAGGGAAGGTGGGAGTGCGCATCTGCAGTGCACCACGGCCCCCAATTTGGGCGAGAAAAAGTTATCTGTTGGAAAAGGGTCAGATTGCGCTGGACTCAAATTCTTCAAGTTGTTTTTAAAGGCAAGTATGCTGAGAGAACAAAACTTTTCTGGTCGCGGTTCTGGAAATTATGATTTACTGAAAGAGACCACCTCAGAAGAATTTTCAACTCAAAATAATATCAAATTGGAGGCGTATTAAACAAACTCCTCTTGGAAGGCTCTCAGCCCGAACACTAGCACGCTGCGGCGCCAGATACAGGGCGTGGCACCTCAGTAGTCCAGCTCTGCCTACATAGAAACTTGGAGAGGAGAGGGAGCGTCGCTTCGGCCTCTCACCAGCCTCACAGGAGCGAAGTCGTTTCTCCATCTCCACTCCCTGATTCTCCAGGTCGCTCAGGTGCTCCTCGATCTCCTGTAGCTCCTGCTGGATCTGTTCCACGGGGACACAGAAGGACCTGCCCTGGGGAGGGAAAACAAAACCCGTTCCAGTGTCCAGCTGCGTTTATCCAGTGGTTCTCAAACTCGGTCCTGGAGGACCCCTATGTATGCTGCTTTTCAATTCCAATCCCAGAATTTTAACACTGTTCATTTTTCTTGACACTTTTCATGTTTTGAGAGATTATTTAACCCTTTTAAGCCATATTATGACAGAAATAGATATGCATACCATGAACAATAAATGTTCCATATTGCAATTGTGGTTGGAAAGAAAAACAAGCATACACACAGGTCCCCGAGGACTGAGTTTGAAAAGCAGTGCACTAGTCAACACATTCCAACATACAAGCTATAGAATTTCAATTGATTTGCTTGCTTATTAGGACATTGACTGTGATCAATGGCACTTTAAAATCTATATCAGAGCCTGAGGTTGGCAACGAGGGCCTCTGTTCCTGGTTTGCAAGCAAACTTCTAGCCTTAATCACTGCATTAGCCCTAACATTTATGCCAAGCTACATTTCTTGATAAGCATGTGAATGACAGCCAAATATGGTTCTTGTGTCCCTATACAAAATGTTTTACTATGATCTAATCTGAGTGAACCAATGATTATAGCCAGTTAGTTCATTTCGCCAGAGTAATTGGTGGAAACAAAACCTGCATACACACCGGCCCTCCAGGACTGGAATTGCTCACCCCTGATCTATACGTTTGGCCTCTATTCAATCTAACGGCAACATGCTTTGAGTAACAGATGCTACTCTCTGAAAATGAGTAGCACCTGTTCGAGACGGGCAATTAAAACCTTACGCAACAGATTGTAAATCTTAAATGCAAGGATTTACATGTTTGCCGAATTCAAAACTAGCCCGAAAAACAACAATATAGCCTAATTAATATAGAACTGCTATATTCATTTGTAATAAAACACGCAATATTAAAAACGGGTCAATCAAGGACAACAGAGGAAATAACTCATTATGGCTTTATATGGCCCATGAGGCCCGATTCCAGTTAAGTCTTAATGAGCCATTTATTGGCCAGCTTTATAACCTAGATAAAGTTAAGCTCTGATATTATCCATGGGATAACTCCTCTCTACTGGCTCTCAGTAATTTAGACTCCACGCACCTATAAAGCAAACTGCGTTAGCACACGTTGACAGTGTTACTCCCGGGTAAAGACTTACCTTGGGCAGAGGTGATTCAGGCGTGAAAGCATTCATGGATGATGAACTGGTCCCGTTTGTGAAATCTGCAAGAGACGGGATTCCCATCCCGAGGCAATTTCATTGCTACGGTTTGCATGAGCATGCAATGTTAAAGTTTAAAAAAATGTTGACAGAGTTCAGTCCAAAGCATCAAACTTATTAGCGGTCGTTTCTGTCCCAAATTGCAAAGGATGAGTCATAGCAAAATACAAGATGTGCGTAAAGCTGCACGTCCGAAAAAGGAAAAGAATGTGAGCACTACAGCATGTCGCTGCAGAAAACGGCAGTTTAACAGGAGGTACAGCACCTAGCGGGGTTACACGGATGTGCACAAATTTGTACAAAATGTACAATTACACTCATGCACTCAAACACATAATACTGGAGGTTTGTGTTCCACTAGCAACCGTTGCCACTGTGGAAGCAGAAAAGTTTAAAAGGCACATTGTGTGCCAGTTCAAGGTTGCATATGCTCTGAATTGCCACAAGAATTTGCGTGAAGAACTGCAGCTGTGTATTGCTTACTTGCAAGGATGTCTTGAAACTAGATAAAGGCTTATCTGTACCAGCAAGCCGGGATGATTGCGTAGGATGTTTCTTGTTTAAGGTGTAACCCATTTTGTCTGCAAGTGAGTGCTTTTGGCCACTGTGAGGCCGAGCAGATGCATAACCACGCTGTACGTTTCCTCTCCGTGCCACATTAATTAATTATCACTTCACTTCACTTCACTTATCTGGTCCGTTTCCTAAACAGCGTGCAGTCATTTCCACAACAACACCAGAAACTAAAGCTATACCTGCATCAAATTCAAACTGCATTAGAGGGAAAAGCAGAGAAACAAGGACAGCGATATTACTATGTTTTCTGTGACAGAGGTGCCATGCTGAGGACTTACCCCAACTTCCATTTTGAGGCTTCTCAGGAGAAGGGGTCCATGCATTTCCATGGCTAATGGGAGGGGAACTGCAGCAGATCGCAGTTTGGGGCGACAGGGTGTTTGTAGCGGTGTCGTTTTGCGGCAATGTTGAACGAGGGTCGGCCTCCTCCATTTCAGACCTGAATCAAATGAGAGTCTAGTCTTAACAAATCATAGAGGCACAACAAGCCAATCTGTAGTAAACTCTTAAGCCAGTGATTATTCAGACTGGGCCCAACTCAGACTTGGTATATTTCTGAACCTGCTTAAGGGTTTTTTTGTTGCCAAGTCTGTTTAGTATGTTTACCAAGCAAGTATTCAATATTTAAATGTCCAAGACAGGCATGTGGACAAGTTGTCTGAAGTGTTGATCGCCCTCCACTACATTTTGAATGCACAAATGGATGAAATAGGCAAACTGTTAGATGCTTTAAAGCTGGAGTAGGCAACATTTTTTTTAAAATATATTGGGGGAAGTCATGCTTACTTGGTAGCAATCATAGAAAGAACTCCAGAACCATAGTTTATACCCTTAAATTCTACATTTGAAAAAAGGGGATTTGGCCCAAATTCTTGTTTTCAAAACAGTGGTTCAAGACGTGAACCAATCAAAGAGATTGGTTCACAATGTGAACGGGCCTATCAACAGTGAGATGGACCTTGTGTGTTAACATAACAGCTAGATCAGGCTAAATGAGTTTCATCTGCTCCTACATCGTTGAATGGGAGTAGAGCCCAGCATAAACATGTATTGGAGATCTTCATAAAATTGGCTAGCTATACAATTCACAAGTCACCACTGCCCCTGGCTTACTGAAAGATTAGCGCCTTTATTTATCAATTATGAAAACCATAAAAAGGTCCCATTGTAAAACATCCAGCAAGAGTACCGAATTGGTGTATTGTGTAACTAAGTCTGGGACGCAGGATAGCCTCTCTCAACAATTTGCATGTATAAAAAATATTTTGTTAACATTAGCCATCGCAAACCATTAGGTGGATAGCCAAGTTTAGACTACTGAACTTAGCAAAACCATCACTTCATTAGCTACCGAACTCGGTGACTAAATGTTTTATTGCGTTATTGTTAAGCTCAGCAACAACGAAAAAGATTGTTTTACCTGGACTCACGGAGCTGACATTTTTAGTGTAGCTGTGCCAGTCTGTAATCCTGCAATAGCTAGAAATATTGATGCATGTTCACATGGTGTGTGGAAAAGCAGTGGGGTGGGGGGTGCCTGCTCGGACTGTATTATTCTAAGATATGTTTGGGAGCCCCAATCTAGAGGATCTGCAGCTGGACCTTCAAGGACACAGGAAACCCCAAAACCACCACAAATCCTGGCATGTTACTTCAAGCAGTAATAACTAAGAAATACAGCACAAGACTTACTTTGGACCGATTTCCACCCATTTCCTCTGGTTCTGTTCATAGAACTTAGAGAAATGGCCTCCCAGGTAAAACCCATCAACCATTTATTTTTAATAATACCACCCCTTGGTGAAAAAGATTCTCTTGCACCACCCAGTGTGACCCATCACCAATCTTTCTGCCTCACCTCTTGAGTTTAGGGAAATCTGAGTAGAATAGAAGAATGACCATCGGGGGGGGAACTCAATGTACTGGTTGCATGTTGCATTATTGACAGGTTCAGATGTAGCACTCCTTGGGACTTGCGAGGATGGGGGAGAATGGCAGTGGCTGCACTCTCAACCAGTCAATCATTACAGCCATGGGTGAGGTGGGAGGGAGCAACAGGCTGAAGAGTGAATACATGAAATGCTCAACGGTCAGCTCCCAATTTCACAGAAATTGTCTTTCCCTCCCTGCCATCCAAATGGCTCTTCCTTCCCAAAAGTGCATTTGAATTTGAACACGGAACTCACTTAAGACCTCGTCCATTTGGCACAGGCTTGAGCATTGCTCTCCAGTCTGCAGGCATTTCCGACTTTTCAACATCTGCTCCAAAGGCAAAAAAAAAAAGAAATGTATTGAGTTTCACCAACAGCCACATAATGGAAACTGCTTCAATATATGATGACTGTTCTGCCAAGTCTCTCTGAATGAAAACTCTGCAACGGACACAAGCTCATTAACTTCTCAAATCATGTACCAGTGTTAGGCCGAGTAATGATGCCATCGTTCACCACGTGCACAAAGATGGCAGTCACATGCGGTAACATCAGGGGAATAACCAACAAGTGTGCAACAGTCAATATAGTGTGCAACATTAAACACTTTTCATTACTGACCTTTTATTATTAAACTCAGGGCTGAACCAACCACAAATATTAGCAGCAATTTCACAGAAACATTGACTTTTGTAATGTTCATTTATTTAATGTTATTATGGATACTAAAAATTACAAAATTGATGTCTTGTTAATCATGTCGTTTTGAAGGGAGAGTTAAGGGGTTTCTTTTGGCCTTACATGCACTCTGTATCCAAATGCAAATGGTCCCCCCCCCCCCCCCCCCTTATTTTTTTCATATGTGCAAATAAAACCAAATCAACCTTGCAGACGAGACATTCAGCTCACCTTTTATCCGGGAGGAGATGCCGTTTAAAGACTCTCTGTGGGTGGACTTTACCCACAGCGCTTCCTTGTTGGCAACGGTTTTGAGACGCATCGAAGATTCGACCGGTTTGTTCTCCTCTGTTCCGAGGCCGTTCCTATCCCTCTTTGATCGGGAGACACTAGCGGAAGAGGCCCTGTTCCCACGGCCCCAGGTCATACGAGTGCTGTGCTTATACTGCCCAATATCACTCTGCCAATATGCTTTCGGTAAGATCTACTGCTAAAATAACATGAATGGCACTATTAAGGGTGCTATGCAAGATTCAGCTCTCCAATCCAAATTCTATGGTCCAGTTTAGCAGTTACTAGATTTCATGAATTCTGTAAATTTCATTCTCCTGGTAGAAAG
Source organism: Synaphobranchus kaupii (assembly GCA_029718625.1). Lineage (NCBI taxonomy): Eukaryota > Metazoa > Chordata > Actinopteri > Anguilliformes > Synaphobranchidae > Synaphobranchus > Synaphobranchus kaupii. Next base: position 8,567,965 of record CM056387.1, read on the forward strand.
CCAACTAATTTTTTACTTTATAAAGCAAATCCATATGCAAAATAAAATGATAAAGATGAATATTTAAATATCACAGGCATAGACCCTGGGCCTGGAGAGCGGCAGGGTCTCGAGTTTTGTTTTAACATTTATATACAAAAATAAAAATAAAAGCAACAAGGTAGGAACCGCCGAGGTTAATTAAGTGCTGGTTAACAACCAAAAACCAGCAGACCCTGTGGCTCACCAGGACCAGGGTTGCAGACTCCTGTCATATTCAGATCTACAGCTGTAATGTGCGGACTTACCAGCTGCCAGTCGCTCTGAGCCCTGGACATGAGGAGATATTGTTATTGTTGCTGTTGCCCTCTGACAGGTTCTCTGTTGTCAGCGAGCCGGCTTTGTCTGGCTTCTTCTCTTCCAGGTACCTGCTGGGGCCCCTGCTCTCTGGGGCCGCTGGGGCCCACTGGCTAGACGGTGCGGGGTCCGCCATGGCGGGAGCGGACAAGAAAAACCGCTGGCGGGCCGCCTGGGTCTTCTGGGCCGAGGCGGTCCAGGGTGTGGCCTTGGGAGGCGGGTTGATGGGAGTGGATTCCGTTCTGATTGGGGCAGAGAGAACGGACACGGGGTGGGGGGAGGGAGCGGGGTTGCTTTTGCCCGTGGGCTCGGTCGTCTTGCAGGTGTTCTGGGAACTCTGGTGAGCGGTGCACATGAAGGTTCCTGGCTCCGGCCCAGCTTTATAGGCTCCAGAGAGGAGGGTGTTACAGCATTCACTGCACCTATACAAGATAAGGGCAGGGTATTTTACACTGGAACAATTTTAAATGAGGAGCATGAGGATTTTCAGTGCTTTATCATTGGTTAAAAAAATATTAATAAAAAATTAAATAAAAACTTACTTGAAGCAGCTCCTGTGGTAGAGCCTCCCATCCACCAGGTGGCGCTGGACAAGATGAACATGGTGCTTACAAACCACACAGGTACTGCTTATGGTCCCCGTCTTATTGAAGCTCTCCACCAAAACTTCCTTCTGCGGAAGCAGCTGAAGAAGAAATGGATCAAAATATGACAAAGAAAACATTTTTTTAATTTTATTTAGATTGCATCAGATTATCAGTGCACTATTAAACAAATCCTAAAATAATGGCTGATGTTATGGTGATAATTAGTAAGCTTGCATATCCCAAAGAGAGCAAGAGTTAAAAATTCACCAAAAAAAGATTCACAGCAGTTTTTCCAATTAATTTTGTTGACGTCTTTTTTTTTCAACCATCCACCTCGGCGGCTTCAGTGCCTCGCCTCGGAAGGAAAACGAGCACGACACTTCGCTTCATGTTTGCAATTAATATCCCACTGTCTAGCTCCGTATTCTCGCTTAACAGACCGGTGCATTATTTACAGCAGCTGTCCGCGGCTTCCTGGCCGAGTTTCCCAGAGTTCCAAGAGCCACGCCGACCTTTTATTGTTATCGTCGGAGAGTATTGTCTTTGTCTCTGAACCAGAGCCCTGCGAGGGAGGCCCGACTCGCACCCGGCAATGGCCAGACAGGAAACGCCGGGGAAAAGGGCCACTAGTCCCTCTAGACAGCTCTGGAATGAAACAATACACTCAAGAAAATAAATAGGTCTGTCTTCATCCTCTGTTGATGGGAGAATACAGTTTAAAAAAAAAAAAAGTTTAATTTTTTAAAATATTTATTTTTATTTTTATTTTTTTTAAACACCCTGGCGTCACGCAGTTGGTTATATGGGCCATTTGACTGCGGGACCCTGAAAAGGCCAACAGGCACAGTGCATTGTGAGACCGTTGGACAGAGACATAGGCCTTATCTACACATGCCACATGTGGAACACACTTAAAGCACACGTGCAGGGGAGGATGCATAGGAGTCCAAAAATATATTCACATTTCCTGTGTCGGAGTGCTAGGAGCAAACCGACCACTGGGGCAAATCTGACGGGGTCAGCATTATTCGACAAAGGAAGTTTGTGTGATTTAAAGAGGAGCAAACAGCAGATAGAACGGCTCGCGCGACCGCGGATCATTGCAAGACGGGGGCACGCAACAAGAGCTGATCCGTTTTACAGTGGAGAGCCTGGGGGGCATTTGAGCATCATTTCAGCATGAAAATATACATTTAAACCAATTCCAAAAAGCAAGCTTGCAAAGCAACACTGTGTCCAGACGTTGTACATATGAAGCGTTTCTTTTTAAAGCATTTATTCAAAATTATGAATGCAATTCAGTTTATATCATGGCGATGCTTTTCTACTCAGTATAGCAAGCTGTACCACCAAAAACAACATTAAATACTCTTTGAATAGTAATAATACACACACGGACAACTTTAGCACACAAGTTTGCTGCACAAGCTGCTTCGGAGTTACTTGAAGTGAATTTTCTTGCTCTAGTCGACCACACAACCCAAAAGTCCCCATTGCCAGCCATGGTAATGTTAGCAGGATGTCAGCAACATCTGTAAATATCCTTCATTGCAAACAAACTGTGTGGACCAATCCGAAATGTACACAAACCGTTATCACAGAATCATTATTGCGCGAGATTCTCAGCACAAGGTTATGAAACAGTCCTCAGACTAATTAGGATTATTGTCAGGTATATTAATGAATGCAAACTTAGAAAAAGGGATGCCAAACCCAAAGGTTTTGGAATCTGTAAAATTACTTTTGCTTGTGGGAATGGTCGACTGTCCTCTCCTTCAACCCATTCTTTGTAATACAGAACTTGCCAAGATCCATCATTGAAAGGAAATTCAAGTATACTTGTATGCTGTAAACAGGTATTACCTTGTCAGCAGTGGGGGGTAGTTTTGGCAAACGCCCGGAGGGTGTGGCGACAGCACCGGTGAGGGGCGGCCGATTCTCTGCTGCAAGTTTGCAGGGGAGGGGCTTGGCAATCACTGGCAGGTTCTTCTTCCAGGAAGGCTCCTCTTTGGAGCCCTCAGCTGGTCTCTTGACACCCCCCCACACCCCCACCTGGTGAAGATCAGATTAGGTTACCGTGTGCCTGCCAGTGATAAAGAGCGCGGTAGAGAAACATGACGACAGCCCACATTTAATATTCATACGGCCTGTAGTTCAAGTGGTGAACCACTAAAAAACTGCTTCTTAGTACAGTGCAAGGTTATTAGTTTTTATTCGTTTTTTTATTTCACTTTCTAGTTTAGTTAGTTTTCAGAGTGGGTTTATAGTTTTAGTTTGTCAATCAATTTCAGTTTAGTTTTACAACTGATTTTAGTTTTTTGTTTTCAGTTAACAGTCAATAGTTGGGTTGGGGGAGGGAAAAATAGATATTTGTTTCATTTCAAGTTACACTATATGCAATCCGGATTATCCAAACAAAAAAGTCAGGAGGATGATCAGATACTAAAACTAAAAAGAATTCATGGTCATTTTTATTTTATTTCAGTTAGTTTGGCAACACTACAGTAGTTTTTACATTTTTTTATTTTTTTTTATTTCAGTTAACTAAAATGTTTTTCTTTTTTTCTTTTAGTTTCAGTTTTAGTTTCAGTTGACTCCAATAACCTTGGTTCAGTGATGCACCTTGCTGCACAGAATCAGATCCTGACCGGCCCAGTGCCACCTCTAGTTGAGAGCCAGTGCCAGGCGCACGGTCCACTGGAACAACGCACGGCTCAGCTGGCACCCCACGAGCCGAGTAGCTCTGGTGGCTGGCCGTGTGCGTTTCAGACGACACGCAGGCCACCTGTTGGAACTCTGCAACTGTGGTACGGGCTTGTTACAGTTGGGTAGTCCAAATTGGGAATGAAGGGGAAAATGGCAAGATATTTTTTTTAAATAGTTCAATAAAGCAACATGGATGAGGATCCTGTGTGCTTCTATACATGTTTCTAACGAAGCTAAACCACAATGTAAAAAGACAACTTCTCATAAAGAGAGACAAAATCCATGTAATGTCCCAAAACTATAGTTCATTTACCACTTTAGTAAATTCTCAATAAGGTAGTTTTGTTCTTGTTTAAATAACTTAGTTTGATGTTCAATAGGGCAGCAGGGTTCCCCCCAGAATGTTTTCACCGGCCCATATTTGGCCTGGAAGAGGTTAATTTCTCTTGCGTTCATTGCATTGTTTTAGTGAAATTTCCAATCAATCTGGTAACACAATATACAGTTTGAAAGTGTTAAAACTCACGATTCTCTATTAACTATTTTACGATTCCAATTTTATAGCGTCGCACCAATGGTTCCTTATTTTGTAACATGACGCAAAACTGGCTTGATGAAAATGATGATGCCATACATTCTGGAGATCCACAGAAGACACAAATGATGATAAATCTGGTATCATAATCCCTGCAGCGAAAAAATATAGTAAATATTTTAGGAGGGGGGGAATTTTAAATAAAAACCTTATTACTTCCACTTTATTTGAGCTTCTGTTACTTTGTTTTACATAGAGTAGACTACTTTGGACACTTCGAAAACAAACTCCTAAGGGTTACCTTACAGAAAAGACCGGGAATCACATCTCAAAGACGTTCAAGAACAGTAACCATTTTATTTTCGGCTTGTTAAAAAAATAAAAAATAATGCTTTGTTTGAGAATGGGGTCAAAGCAAGACTAATTGTTCGGTTCGCAGTGTGCACCAACCCTAAAGTCCCGTATGAAGGAAAGAGGAATTTTTTTCCCCCCAGCCTTGACAGAGGTGATACTTTTCTGATTAGAATGGCAAAAAGATACAGTTGCACAGTGGCGCAAGAGAGGGAACAGAGTGGCACAGCACCTCAGTCGCATTCTTTGGGGAGAACCTTGGATAGTTCATGAGTCAATAGAGACTGCACTTCTGGTCTGTCTTAGCCTATGATTTCCCCCTAGTGCAAAGTTCACTCATTATTTCCACTTGCGTATGCATTGCAAGTTGTGCTGTACAAGAGCAACTGCTAAATGCCTGTAATGTACTGTAATGTAATGATATACGGGCTGTGACGGAGATCAAACGGGAGCTTACTGGGGGCACGGCCATTGAAGTAGTTGTAGTACTGGGACACGTAGGTGAGGATACTGAGCCGGTCAGGGATTCTCAGAGCCACCATGTCCTCGGCGTCCAGTAGCGCGGGTATGCCCAGGTGGTCCTCCGCCACGCGGAACGCCTGCAACAAAGCCTGCGCAGTCACCCACCATGACGCCAACCGTGCAGTCACCACAATACCACCTACCTGCTTACCCACCATGACGCCAACCATGCGGTCACCACAATACCACCTACCTGCTTTTATACAAGTAGATCAGAGGCTTTCAACCTAGTCATTGGAGAGCCACAGGATGTGCTAGTTATCATTGTTATTCAGCAACCAATGAAATCAATTTAAGCGTTTGGTGAGTCCCCTCATCTGGTTTCTTGGGTCTAAACTGGTTTCAAAATTTACACAAATTGAAAAAACCACCCTTATTGGGTAGTTCTTACTGTCCTTGATTGGGAATAGCCAATCACATTTGTAGGCCTTTTCCATTGCAGCAGTGCCCTCCGTAAATTCAGGACAGTTCAGACTTGCACGCAGCCCCTCTGAAACACATGCAACAGTCCACCACTTTCACTTCCGTCCACCAGCTCAGCTGCGTAGCATTTGCAGAGGAGAACTGTTCTTCTTGTCCTGCCGCTTCAAGCAGACTGCCCGCAGCTGGCCGACCAGAGGCGAGGATACCCTGCCGACCGAAACCCCTCCTACACTGGATGACGACGTTTAGTTAGGCATAGCCCCGCAGGACACCCTGCCGCAGCCATCGCTGCGACCAATGCACCGAGGCTCACCGACTCTCGTTGGTGATGCTAGTACGCTAGCCGGACATGCATCCCCCCTTGCATACATATTTGGCTTCATTAGGAAGTATAGGCCTAAATTCCCCCCAATGGAAGGCAGATTTATTCATATATATATATATATATATATATATATACAGTCAAGCCGGAAAGTCTCCCCACCCTTTCACCTTCTCCACGTTTTATTACGTTACAGACTTATACTACAATAGATTGAGTTCATTTTTTACCTCAAACATCTACACACAACACCCCATAATGACAATGTGGAAAAAGTTTTTTTGAGATTTTTGCAAATTTATTAAAAATAAAAAACTAAAATTTCTCATTTACATAAGTATTCATACCCTTTGCTTTAACGTATTTTTAAAGTATCATATTTCATATTTGGTCATATATCCTTTACATGCTGTTACTTCCTGAAGTCTGTGACCATCAACATAAAAAAAACTGTCGATATCTTATTTTCAGGTACTGTTACAAGCGATACTATAACCTCTCTGCATTTGAATGGATCTCTATGGAAATTGGGGGGTGAGACTAGATTCAGCTGTAAATGACACTGGTACAGTACGGAACACATGGCTGGCTAAATGGCTGTAAGTTATCAAGGGTCTGAGCTATCAAACGAGCCCCAAACCATCACTCTGTTGCCAGATATGGAGTAGATGTGGATGGATCACTTTAAGGGTTGTTTCTCCTGACTTTTTTCCCCATAGAGTTCTATAGGAAAATGAGTCCGGAGAAATAACCCTTGCAGTGATCCATCCACATCTACTCCATATCTGGCAACAGAGTGATGGTTTGGGGCTCGTTTGATAGCTCAGACCCTTGATAACTTACAGCCATTTAGCCAGCCATGTGTTCCGTACTGTACCAGTGTAATTTACAGCTGAATCTAGTCTCACCCCCCAATTTCCATAGAGATCCATTCAAATGCAGAGAGGTTATAGTATCGCTTGTAACAGTACCTGAAAATAAGATATCGACAGTTTTTTTTATGTTGATGGTCACAGACTTCAGGAAGTAACAGCAGCCAAATATGAAATATGATACTTTAAAAATACGTTAAAGCAAAGGGTATGAATACTTATGTAAATGAGAAATTATATTTTTTTATTTTTAATAAATTTGCAAAAAATCTCAAAAAACTTTTTTCACATTGTCATTATGGGGTGTTGTGTGTAGAATTTTGAGGGAAAAAAGGAATTTAATCAATTTTGGAATATGTCTGTAACGTAATAAAACGTGGAGAAGGTGAAAGGGGTGGGGAGACTTTCCGGCTTGACTGTATATATAAAACACAGAATGCCTCATTGTTTCAGTCCCATAATCGCACCTTGGCACGGTTTTCCACGCGATGTAGCTCGGAAGCAGCCGCCCGACTGATTTCACAGAAGCAGACAATAGAGGAGAAACAATTCCAGAAATGGGGGAGAGATCAACAAATTCAAACGTGACCTCACACAGGGATGGCCGGAGCATGGCGGCAAATAACGAACAGCACATTTCCTGTGGACTCCGAGGTCGGGGGGGAGGGTGTTGGAGTGAGTGCGTAACAGGCCGTCATTAGGGAAGGACCTGCGCTCTCCCTTCGCATTTCTCAAAGTTGCAGATACTTCTGTGTCAAAGGACAGCAGAGGCAAGGACAGGGGACTCATTTTGACATCTGCACAGGCTGAAATTGCAGCAACTGACATGTTAGCATTGCCCAACCAACTCACTCAAGACATAGAAAACGGCCGCACCGCCACTAGCAGGTCTTGGGTTCTCAAGTTCAAAACTATAAAACTGGTCCTTCAAAATGCATATTGCAACCATCAACATGGTGAAAAAAGACCAATCTATACAAAGATGCATTTAAGAAGCAAAAGAAAAAAAAACAATCCCTAGTCCCTATTTTTGGGCGTGCCTTATTGTTCATTTAACACTTAGGCCACCTGGCGAGCTTGCTGGCAAAAGACCATCCATAAAATCACTATTAGGTACATTGTTGCAGATTCTGACTAACTAAAACCAAGTACCCAAAAACGTCAGTCCTGAGAGCATTAGAAAGTTGCAGTTATGGCCTGGGAAGAAGCTGAGAAACAGAAAGCACGCAGACTTGAAACACGATGCAACAATTTCAGGACCGGCGCATCCTCCTCATGAAATATGCAGAGGAATTTTACCTTGTCCAAGAGGTAATCCTATATGCACCTTTTAAGCAGCAATAGACATTTAATGGGGCAGTGCTGTGCACCTGGTCAAATATGGTGTTGCGCATAGGTCCCCTACAGTTTGTGAAGACCCCATTATCGGTGCAACCAAACAGCACATACAAAACAACCCAAGATTGTCTTCCAAGAGACCATAATTCAACAAAAGAAGAAATTAGCTAGTATAGCATGAACATTCTGAACCGACTTTCATTGGGAAACGGACCTAAACAATCTGGTTTTATATAGCAACGCAACAATAGCCTATTCATAATGAATACCTCCATAGTGCCTCGTCTGGGCTCACCTTACTGGCAGACATCAGGATATGTTTGTGGCTCTTTGCACACTGCAATACACCCATGAGCTCTGTGTGTTTCGAATACTGTCTGGCCTTCATTCCCCTGAAATTACTGAACATTTCTGATGCGTTTGGGGGGGGGGGGGGGGGTACCCTTAAACAGAAACCTCCCAGCCGTGCCGTTCCTTTGCCAACGGCCGTTCCACACTTCCCGAGCCCTGACATTTAAGGAAGGAGGGGCATCGTGAAAACAAGGCCACTGGGTTAGTGTATTCAACACGCTTATCCTGTCGGAGGAGCACAGGAGTGTAATCACCGTACGCAACCCGAGCATAACTTAGCCTTCCCACACAATGCGCAGCCTGACCCCAATGAAAAGAAAGCCTGTACGCCAGAACAACATGCATGCGGTCGTATGCAACTTTTAGTAGCAAGGTGAAACAGAGTACCGTTTGTTTTGTCAAACCTTACAAAACCCCATTATCAACATTTAAACCAGAGGTTGTCAGGAGCAGAATCGGGCCATTTATCTATAAGGGGGAACGAATCTTCAAATTATTTTGGACACTGCAATGAACACATGACCTTACAATTAACAATTTAGTCATTTTGGCAGATACTTTTGGCCAAAGTGACAAAGAGCATTTAACATGGAAGATAAAGAGGTTTTAAAGCAAAGGAGGGTAAGAGTTGGTTGTGTATGGTATACAAGATTAATGATGGACGCACGTTTAAAAACCAGAATGGCATAAACATGTCCAGCCCAGGTTATTTCTGAAGATTATGACAACTTTAGGGCGTGGTGTAATTAATTTTATTAATTAATTTAAGTTCTGCAAAGCGCAGCCCCATTAAAGTGCATATGCCAGGCACTTTCCTTATCAGGTGAAGTCCTGTGGAAATAAACATGGTTCCTATAATTTCCTCTTGACCAATGTCAAAATAGTAAATCTTTCTTACCAAGTTGTTGTTGTCGTAAACGTTTTCCTTTGTGAGAGTGTCATATTTTCTGAAATGGAACAAAGCAAGGGGGAAATGCATCACACAGGGTCAATGTTTTTAAAGGTTGCGCCCATCTGGTGACAAGTTTAATGAATGTGTGCGTGCGCGTGTACGTATGGTGGTGGGGGCTAGGCTATGAAAAGATGACCCTGTTTTTTCATTAAACACACAAGCATTCATTTAATTTGCCTTTGTCACACAATTTTAATTGGTCCCAATCACAAGCAGAATTCAATCAATACATTCATGCTAATCCCCATGGCTTCAGTTATCTAGGCCAACAGTTGTACCGAAATTAACCAGGTTATTTCTCAGTGTTAATAGACCTTTCGATTTTGTATTCATTTATAAGACTAAAATAAAAACGTTCCACGTAGTTTAATAGGAGAGTCTAGAGGCCACACTTAATTGACCAAATTTAGAGATTTGTCAACTAAACTACTTCATACTGGCAACCCAGTACGTGTGCTATTAATAGGCCTACTCATTATTTATTTCATACTTCATCTAAGTATACATATTCCATAATAGTTTTAATCGACTGAGAATTGGGTTCATTTTGTTGGTTTTGACTACAGTTCCAACTGTCCAAAACATACAAATGCCTTTAATTTTCTCAAACTTTAAAACTTTCCTGGCACAATTATACTAAGAAACGATACGCATTATAGCAAACCCGATGATTACTGTCATCCCGTTGAAGACCTGGAGTTTAAGCAGGTGCAACGGAAAGTCTTACTTCACATGCTTACAAATTGGACAATTGACGGATGCGAGACAAAAATATCTCCCGAATGCTGGTCTAAGTGGTCTCTAAATGAAAGTAAACTTCCCCTGCAAACTAATTCAAGTGGAAAAGTTTGTTGCAAAGTTTGTCCCTATTAAACATTACTGATGAAAATATACCAATAGTTTCAATTAAGCGGATGAGAGTTTTAGATTCCTGTTAGTGCTGGATTTGCCGTAGGCAAAGTGTCCACAGCTGTAGGGAATGGGACTTCGTTAGACCCACTTGTAATTGCAACAAATCCACAACAGATCAGTAGCTACCAAACGAAATCCAACTTGACCCGATTCCACCGAGTAAGAGACAACATCTTGGGAACTCAATTATTCTAGTAATTCCGCATAATTTATCATCGAAATCTTAATACGAGACAACCACAAAAGATATCACATTCAGTCTGGCAAATTTTTAAAACATGCGCAAACTTTTCAGAAGCCTAACGCTAATAAAGTTATTACAAATTCCTTACATGAGATCCGGTCTTTGCTTGTGGATAAGTGCGCAAAAGGCCAGTCCGTCCCTGAACGACGTTGTCATATTGATGATATTCACATCTCGATAGCCATCACACTGAATTTTGCACCACTGCTGCAACGCCTTGATTGCTGCCATCCTATCACGCTACTGTGAACAAACGGAGAGAAACACGTTCCGCAATCGCTATGAAATGCAGCGACTAAATTAATCCGCCAAAAAAAAAGTTTCTGTCCAGGCGTTTTTGAAACGGTAGCCTACAGAAACAGCGCCCGGATAAACTAGCGCACTTCTAGACTGTAGCAAAAGGAACTCGCAACTAAACCATGCGTGACGGTAGGCCACCTGAAAAAGGTGGTTTTCGTGACGCAAATGGGTGGAGCTTTAAGATTCAATTAAGTTTAATTGTTATAAACATGTATCGTAGCCTATTTACTCATACACTTATTCAAGTCATACACTTAGGTTGAAGTCATTAAAACTAATTTTCAACCACTCCACAAATTTCATATTAACAAACTATAGTGTTGGCAAGTCAGTTAGAACATCTACTTTGTGCATGACACAAGTAATTTTCCCAACAATTGTTTACAGACAGATTATTTCACTTTTAATTCACTATATCACAATTCCAGTGGGTCAGAAGTTTACATACACTAAGTTGACTGTGCCTTTAAATTTTTTATATTTGGTCGCATATCCTTTGCAGGCCATGACGTCCTGATGTCTGTGACCCAACAACATCAAAAGACTCTTGATATCTTATTTTCTGGTACTCTTACAAGCGATACTATAACGTCTCTGCATTTGAATTGATCTCTATGGGAATTGGGGGGTGGGACTAGATTTAGCTGTAAATTACACTGGAACAGTATGGAAACACATGGTTGGCTAAATGGCTCTAAGTCGTCAATTGTCTGTCGTATCAAACAAGCCTCAAACCATCACTCTGCTGCCAGAAATACAGTAGATATGGAGGGATAACTTGAAGGGTTTCTTCTCCTGACTTATTTTTCCATAGAGTTCAATAGGAAAATTTGTCAGGAGAAACAACCCTTAAAGTGATCCATCCATATCTACTGCATATCTGGCAGCAGAGTGATGGTTTGAGGCTTGTTTGATACCTCAGACCCTTGTTGACTTACAGCCATTTTACCAATCATGTATTCCATACTGTTCCAGCATAATTTACAGCTATTATCGCTTGTAGGAGTACCAGAAAATAAGTTATCAAGGGTCTTTTGATGTTGTTGGGTCACATCAGGAAGTCATGGCATGCAAAGGATATGCGACCAAATATTAAAAATTTAAAGGCACAGTCAACTTAGTGTATGTAAACCTCTGACCCACTGGAATTGTGATATAGTGAATTAAAAGTGAAATAATCTGTCTGTACACAATTGTTGGGAAAAAGTACTTGTGTCATGCACAAAGTAGATGTCCTAACTGACTTGCCAACACTATAGTTTGCTAACAAGAAATCTGTGGAGTGGTTTTCAATGACTTCAACCTAAGTGTATGTAAACTTCCGACTTCAACTGTAAGTGTATGTCAAACTGGTATGCACCCTTGCAGATTAAATTATTTCCTTATTTTAATTATTTACATTAATGGGAAAAAATAATAATTGTATTCATAATTTCTGGCTTCTAGATTTATAAAACATGTTATAAGAAATTCAAAGGACAGCACCCCTTACAATACTATTAGAGAGTGGCATGCAGGACACATTTTTAGAGAAAACATAAATTCCCTGAAGGAGCCAAAATGGCGTCCGGATCTCATAGTACTCGATATTTTGGCTCGTTGGTGAAGTCTTGCCAAAGTCTCCTAATGCCAAAGTTACAGCAGACCAGAAACAGAACACCAGAACCACTGCAGAGTCTATAGCTCTTCAGGCTAGTCTTTGTAACAAGTGAGGTTAGATCTTGTTCCCTATGACATAAGGATTGAGTAGCAGGAAATTAGGTAGCAGTTTCATGACATTCATCAAGATTTAGATGTGAGGCACAAAACCCAATTCCTGGTGGGCTGGTGATTCTGTTGGTTTTTGCTAAACAGATGTGCCAGTGTTGGTTAATTCTAATATCATATCACGGGGAAATGATTTCACCAAGGACTGGACATGCAGTATGCCCCTAGTGGTCTCATAAGCACAGTGTAGTCTGAGGCATTTTTCTGAAGTACACATCAAAAGTTGAACATGCCTGAATCTCACACTCCACGGCCAGTCTTTCAAGGTAGAGCCCATACCAGAACTCCGGGACAAGCAGTCAACTCTTCCATTCTGGGCCCGCTTTCCAGCACCGCTCCCCAGCACCGCGACACGGGGAACAACATCAGCCATACGACTTAAAATCTTTTTTTTTTTTCTCTAAAGTGTAAATATAAGTGGAAAATATTAGCTTGATTTAAGTAACTTTTGACAAGTGAAACTATCTCACCACATTGGCATTAACTTTGTCTCATTTAGCAGAAATAAGATTCTAAAGTCTAAAAATGTCCCCAAAAGTATAGTAATGTTATGTATCTTTGGAGAGTTATCTTTTGGGTCCGCAAACATAACTCAAGGCTAGCTTACCTGAAGTTGAATGTTGTGAACCATTGTTGTACCTGTGTCCAGATGTGAGCAGCATATGGACAGTATTCAAAGTAAATGGATTAGAGATTATTCCTCTTCTTCACATAATCTACAGCAGCAATCTACAGGCCTCAATATATTAACTATGCGGAGAAAAAACAACTTCCATACACCAAACCTCTCTGATATCTAAGGCATCATACATAGTGTCCTAAAATGGTTGGTATAGAAGGTTCCAGGACCTGAACCAGGAAGTAAAATAAAGGCAGCCAACACTATCTGCACTGTGCCCATAACATTGGACCTGTCCATTGATCCAATGCTTATTTGTGTTTTGATGAATTACATTACGTTACATTGGAGGAAAACATGAGTGTATCCACCTGATTTATATGAGCAATAGTGTCCGACTTGGCTAACAACATCCCCAGATCAGCAAGTAATATTATGTGTGCTACTGTAATGTTTCTTACTAAGAGCAACCTTTGTGTAGCCTATTTCTGTGTATCTTTGAATCAAATTTTCCTTTTAGCATTTTTTAGACTTTTTTAAAACAGAGTTTAACATATTCATATCCGATGCTGCATGCTATTGTTACATCCATAAAAGAAATGCATGGGCAGTAGAAAATGAGGTATACAATACATTTGTGGTGTTTGTTAGGTTATTCAAAGTTATATTATAAATGGAAATAATATCTTACACAGGTGATCATTTGTCTCTTATTTCACAGTTTTCGCTGAATCGTGTGAACATCAAGCAGACTTTGAGTGCTACAGCTACGGTTAAAACCCACCAGAAGGTGGCAGCATTTGCTCTTTAAAGAGGAATAGAGCAGCCACCGGCTCAGTGACACGGTCAAAGGAAAAACCCACACGGGCAGTGCTATTGATTTTCACTCTTTGTGGCTAGGATTAAAACCTCTATGCAAACCTGCTGAATGGAAAGTTTTGATCAACAATGGACATAATAAGAATTACAATATGAGACAACTTCCTGATGGTCCCGCCCCCAAAATATTCAATGTCTAGCTTCCGCATTTTCTCTGGTGTATATGCTCGTGCGTGGCCTCCATTTCTATTTTCTTTTGTTGTTTCATCCTAAACAAATAAGGTTCATGTATCTGACTGTACTGCTCAGACCACAAAAGTATATCCCTTTCCTCATTCTCTCACAGAAAGGTATTCAAAGTAAAACATATTTGCCACCGTGCAAGTCACTTGGCAGTATATCAGTAAGATTAGAAGCAAGTCAGCAAAAGTGTGCAAGCAAACCTTTTATTTGTAATGCAGGACTCCAGTTCTGGTTTTTCAGCAAAGGTGAGTCAGCACATAGCCCCATGGCTCCTGAAGTGAACTATCACAGTCCCACAGCTAGAGGGTGGGTCCACAATGTGCCCAAAGTTCACAAGTGCATATAACCTCCTGAGATCCCGCAGAAAAAATAGTTTATTAATATATTATAAATATTAAGTATATTCATTTTTTTGATATAATGCAAGTGTCTTCGATGACTAAAACGTTGCAGTGAAAATATTTTCAAGAATAGAATTAATTTTATTTTTATTGAAAGTCCATTGTAGTGTAGAGAGACTCCAGAGACTCATGTTCAATACAGCGGACAAAAATCAATTGCCAGGCCTTAGGATGATAATGGTAGGTTGTCATATCGAACATAAATCATAAGCAATTGAAAGTACAATTCCCTAAGATGTTGTAAACGGGATGTTATGCGTTATATTAAAAAAAAAGAAAAGAAAAAAGAAAACAACCGATGAGTTCAAAGTTCACCTCATGCGTCCAAATTAAAACAGGATTACATCTGTACATAAGGAAATGTTCTTCATTTGATTATGAGAGGATTACATCTGTACTTACGGAAATTCTCTTCATTTGACCGCCGTGACACAGCAATACTGCTCTGCATTCATTTCTAATGTATTCCAGCTTTGTATAAACCTTGTGTGCGTGTAACATATTTTACCCTTGAAGCGTTAACATTCCATATAAAACTGAGATGAGAAACATATTTTTATATTATAAAATCTATATATTTATATTATAAGATTTTACATATTATATTGAAAGTCCCACCCCTGCACCACTAAACCTCATCACCAACACTTTGTTTCAAAAATCCAGTTAGCAATTATTATAAATATAGTATTACAATTAATAGTTACAGTAGTATAACTACTAAGATTAAGATTAGATTCATTGTAAAAAAACACTTTGGCTGGATCCAGGATGGCAGGGATAATAAGCAATTGCAGGTTCGGTTTAATGGCACCGAATACAGAGCCCTCCAGAATTATTGGCACCGTGAATTAACATGAGCAAAACATGCTGGATAATATTAATTATTGTTTGTAAAAAGCGAGGCATGTTTGTGTAGATTTTGAAGTATGCTTTGGAAAATTGTCCTGCTGGAAGATCCAACCACAACCCAATTTTAACCTTCTGGCAGAGGTAGCCAGATTTTGATCTAAAATATCCGGGTATTTGATGGAGTGCATAATGCCATGTGTCCTAACAAGATTCCCCAGGGCCTTTGTAAGTAAAACAGCCTCACAGCATCACAGATCCGCCACCATACATCGCAGTGGGGATTACGTTGTCTTCTGCATGGCCAAGTCTCTTTTTACAACAAACCCACCTCTGGTGTTTGTTGCCAGATGTTTTAATAAAGATTTTTTTTTCTTTGAATAATTTAACCTCAATCAGAGGTTAGATTTCTCTCATATTGTGAGTGTAAGATCAAGCCGATAAACAACAAATACATTTTTTCATAGCCTTTTTTGCTCATCTTTACCAAGGATGCCAATAATTATGAAGATGTATGCAATACTCTCTAGGGTTCTACTGAAATTAGTGGAGCACATTGAATCCCAATGTATTGTACCTATAAAACCTAGTTGGGGCTTTGTCACTGCACATCAAGAATGGTGGAGCACATTTAACACCAGCAGTGTTACATTTACACCAACACTTCTGCTGTGTGTGCATATATGTTACATTCATTTTTACTTACGGGGACAATGCTCATCAATCAATGAATCAACATTATTGTAAATGCGCCAGTATTAACCAACTGGCTAGTTTAGTCCAACTGCAGTTTAGTTTAGTCCCTGGACATGTTGGAGAAAAATACAGTTTTACAGCACAAGAAAAGAAAAAACATCGTAAAAATGAAAAATTGTAACATTTAATGCAGATTGAAGTGCCGCAGTAAAAGCATGAAAACAGATCCCAAACTATTCACTAACAATACATGACCACTGAACCAAAGGGGAAAATTGCACAACAAAGCAAGTCATTCAATCTCATATCTGCTTCTACCTTCTGCATCTGAAAATGGTTTTATCTGCTATCACAGGGCTTCTGAAAATTTCACAAAAGTTTCGCAGAAGGTGCATTTATTTAATTATTTGCCAGACGCTCTCTTACAGAGGCTCATCTGGCTTCTCACAACATAAACGTCAATAACAGTCAATAACAGATTGTATATGTGCACACAAAGTAGCAATAGCGTGACTCCTGGTATGAGGAAGTGGAAGCATCAGAAATGCCAACACCAGTAAACAAACCACCCTGACTTGTTTTCTGTTTTTTTTTTTTTTTTCCCACCTCAAACAATAGGCCTATGTGGTTGTCATACTGCTGTAACACAAGATGGATGACCACATGAAAACAAACCAGGAGCAATAAAACAAAGGCCATCACAAATAACATACTACATATAATATTTTCAGGCTACCTACATATTTAAAAATTTAAGCACGCATTAACTATTTATGATGTTAATTAGAAGTAATTTCCTGATAATTGCAACATGATTTGCAAAAAATGTTTGCTTGAAAAATTTAAGTTTGACTGTATTTAAAAGCACCAACTGAAATTTGGTTTTATGTTGGTCTTACTGCAAATCAGCATAACATGAATTACATCGGTCACGTGCAATGCAATTTGATGTTATAATGTGAAACTGACTGCATTTTTAACAGGAGAAAAATAAAAGTTACAACTTTTTTTTTTTTTTAATGCAAAGCTAAGCATATTACATAAGTTCCGACCATTAATCTACATCACCTTGGTAGTGAAGTTAAAATGAGCCGTCTGAAGAGTTCATTGTGAACTCTTTTGCATTGGAAAACAAACAAAAACTATTTTTTTTAATTGCAAAAAGAAATTTACTGATGAAAAGGACAATGGACAAAATATACAGGGAGTAGACTGAAAAACAGAATTTGGCACGTAAGGAAAATAAAATAGGCCTATATTTGAATGAATCCTTATTTGAACAGAGCTGGAATAGGTTATTCAAAAGATATGCTGGAGCTGTATGTGATTCAGAAGTTTGGAATGTTGAATACTGTCCAAGGAAGTGGTTTTAAATTTTTATCTATTTTATTGTTTTTATGTGCATAAAAATGATACAGAATCTGTAATCCTCCAGTCTGCAATTCAAAATCATTTTTCAATCAAGATGATTTTGATACGGTTTTTTAAAAGTAAATGAAACTGAATGATACTGATCAAGAATATTCAAGTTTTACTTGAATGTTAAGATTTAAATACTTTTTGATGTTAAGATTTTTTTCCCCAGGGGAACAAATAATTATTTTTAACGCTGACACTTAACAAACATAAAAATCAGCAGTGCTACAATAAATATTTCACTATATAAGTCAAACCTATTTTCATTAGTGTTCTCACCTGAGTTTGAAATAAGCATCACATTTAAACACGGTTACCAATGTTGGATTGCATTTCCAACCTCCGTTGTCTGTACACATGTAGCATAAAAGTTCTCATACTCTTATCAGTCCTTTATCTATTCAGTGGGTGAGTCCTCATCACAGAAGCATGTTCATGTTTTACAGTCCTGATGATAACAGCTAATCAGAGAGTTTACAGTGACGGTGTGCAATAGCAGTAAGGGACATTGTGCACACTACACACTATGGTAGGAACTATCTGTGTAAATTTGAATAATGGGAGATGCTGTCAAAGCAGAATTAGAGGAGCTTTCCACACTGCTTTTCTGCATCAATGGGGAGGCACTGGTGATGAAGTCTTGTGAGAGCTCCCAGTTCTGCCCAGTGCTCTTCTCTGGACCCTCTATTGAAGAGGCCTCCCTATCTGCTTCGCCTGCATCAGAGTGCCAGTCTGCTCTGTTTTTTACCACGGTCTCGAGAGCTTGGTAGCCTTCCTCACAGGGTCCCAGAGTGCATGCTGGGAAAGTAGCCCGTCCCGGAACAGCTCTGGCGATTGCCTCGCCGAAGCTCTCGTATCCATCGTCGACTCTGATGGCGTTCGCACAGGTTTTCAGAAGTAACGCGGCGTCCGGGCCGTCCACGCTGAAGGGGCACTTCGGACCGGCTCGCTCTACCGGAGGAGCACCGGTCACACGGTACTCGAAGTCTGTGGCGATCCTGGGAGCTTTCGTGAACAAATCAGGGGACCGAAGGGTCGTCGGGGGGCCTGGACCGGGGGTCTTCTGAAACTGAACTTCACTGTAGACGTGGCAGGAGTCAGAGTCAGAGCGTGGTGTGGGCTGAGTCGGAAAGGAGGGGGGCCCGCTACTCCCACTAAGCAGCTCATGAGAACTGGTGCTGTGTAAAGGGCTAGTCGACTGCCTGGTGTACAGGACGTTTTTGTAACCCGATTCGGAGGAGCCACAGGAACCTACAGAGCCACTTAACCTTTTCTGACTGCCGCCACACGAGTAGACACCGCTGTCCTTTGCCGACACACGGCTGGAGACATTTTTATATTCAGCATCTTGCTCACATTCTGATATCCACTGATCCACTTTAGTCCTGAGGAGGAAATTATGACAGGGGCATTGATATGTGCAGGGCAAAAAATTAACAGTAGCACAGAAGGCTTATTAACATGAGTAGCAAAGTCAACAATAGGTGGTCAATAACAATTTGGGGCATTATTGGACCATTATATTGGACAATATTTCGGATCACTTTTGTGACAATTACGGCTGCATTTCATTTACCAAAATTCTGACTGAAGGCACGGATCACACTTTTAAGCGCTGTTCCAATTTGTTGGCATCGCAGAACGCCGCCTACTAAGGTGCCCTAATTCGGCTGAATTTGAAGGCAGCATCAGATGTAATCTCATATGTGGGACAACTCACAGAGCTTTCTGTGAGATAGCTAGTTAATTGCCATAACGTTACTTTTCCGTTCGGCTAACTAATGCACCTTAGCCAGCGAACTGCATGAGCTTGACTGATCTAGAAAACTTATCACGGAGTTTTACCAAAACAGTTATTTGCTAGCTATCTAAAGTTTTTTTTTAAAGTAATGTTTTTTTTATTTTTATTAGCTGTCAGATCGTCAGCCATCTGTAAACGTCACCTTTCATGTGCAACGCATGACTGCAGAGTGCTATACAGTAGATGCTACATTCATAGGCTGTTTCATCTGCAAGAGATTACCTTGATGCCTTGAAGGCTGACATCAGAGGGCAGAACCTTACGACGTATTTGAAAAATTGTGCTCAATTCGGGGCAGGGGGGGCCACGTTAAGTAATATAATTTGGTCAGTGTAAGCACGCTTATAGACAGTCAGACGAATATCAACGCGCTCACCATGACTTTTCCTCAGTTCCAACAACTGTCAGGAGGGCAGGATGGTAGGAGGACGGATCGTCATTTTTAAGGATAAAAACCTAGAAGCAACAATAAAAGACCAAGGGGCAACATTGTGACATCAGTGTATTGCAAAGCCAGAAGGCATTAACAGTCATGTTTTGACTTGCAACATCATTTACTGTATATGCGCGTCTTAGCAACGTGCTTGCCCCTCCCACATGTTCTTGGAACTTTGCCATTGTATCTTTGCACTCCAAATCCTTCTAGCCATAGATCTTATCATCTCTGTTCTCAACTGCTGATAGGTTCCAAGAGCTTTTTGATCTCCTGGCTCCTTGGTCCTGGAATAACCTTCTAATGAGATCAATCTCACTGAAATAATTGAAATCATAAATTCAGGAAACACTGCTGGAATAGTTTTTACCTATGTTTATATCACGGCTTTTCCAATTCTGATTGGTCAATAGGCGGCCATTATTTTGACCACTGTTTCAGACCTGATTATACCCCACAGCACACACATAGCCAAGTCGTGTGGTCAGAATGTGCTCTCTACCTCAGTAAGTAACGTTAACAACTAGGTGACGTTGGGGGGGGGGGGGGGGGGGGGGGGCAAAAAGAAGGAGAGTAGACTACGGGAACATCCCAAAAAATGCCCCCTTTAACATGATACACTTAACAATGAATTGATATTAACATGATACACTTAACAATGAATATCTCCAAATTAACAATGTGAACTACATAAAACAAAAAAATCCCAAGCTACATTGTTTATCCAGAATACTATGTTGTTCTTTGTTGGAACTATTTAACTTTGTGGCACAACTACACATACAAACAAGCATAATAAATTCAATTTAAACAGATTTTTTTTTTTTTGGCAAGTAGCCATGGTATAAGTGCACAGACAGCCTGTCAACTGTCACCAATAGCAACTGCATTACAAAGTACAGGTTTATTTCCAAACAATTGACACTTTCTCTGTACAAAATCCCTTACATATTATTTGCTTTTATAGTGCATCATTGATGCTATGTATTGTATAATGTTATTTATACAACATTGAGATTCGAGCGAGTAACGTGATTGGCCGAGATGCGTTCCACCAGTGCGGGTATTTAGCATAACCACACTGCCATTGCGTAGACGCGTTCTATAGAACGTTGCCTAGGAAGCATAAACAACAACAATAGCAACAGAGTGCAAGCAAGCTGGCGAATCCGAAATAAAGAATTGGTTAATCAAGAGTTATCGTTTATTTAATGTTTATGGCAGTGGCGTACTGTGGGAGTAGAACTAGGCCTTCTGTAAACTTACCTTTAACAGATGATCACTCTGAATCTGTTTCCGTTTACTTTGCCTGATTGTCAATCAATGATTCACTCAATAACCAAGAACAATAAGTTAATTATTAGGCTACCAAGTTATTTTGAGATAGCATTATTGTTCTGTGCATCATAAACTTGTGTCGCATTTTTCTACATCCACATTTATTGATGCTTGATCCGGTATTTCTTGAGCTGTCTGAGAAAGCAGAGTCGTTGTTGGGCTTTTGCGATGATGCGATCCGTGTTTGTCTTCCATTTAAGGTTATAGCTGATGAACGTGCCAAGGAATTTGAAAGAGTCGGTGATAGTGATGGGTTCTTCTTCAGTTTGTATGGGGGTTTTGGGGTTTGGCATGCGTCTGAAGTCGATGATAAGTTCCTGGGTTTCGGCTGTGTTGAGTAGGAGGTGACAGCTTGGGCCACCTCTCTACGGTAATGGGTTTCCTTATTGTCAGAGATGAGGCCTACTATGGTTGTGTCATGAGTGTATTTGAAGATCATACCGGAGTTGTCCTGGGATGTAAAGTGGTCGGTGTACAGTGAGAAGAGTCAGGGGGAGAGCACACAGCCTTGAGGAGCTCCTGTGTTAAGGGTCAGAGAGCGTTGTGATGTTCGGCCGTTGACCTTCACCCTCCGCGGTCCGTTCCACAGGAAGCTTCGGATACAGGGGCACATGGCTGGGTCGATGTTCATTTCCAGAAGTAAGGCGAAGAGTTTGAGCGGGTTTATAGTGTGGAAGGCTGAGCTGAAGTCCATGAACAGAACGCGCGTGTAGGTGTTTGGTGACTCCAGATGTTGCAGTGTGCGCGATGTTGACTGCATCCTCAACAGACCGGTTGGATTTGGAAGGTGAACTGGTATGAGTCCATCATTGGGGAGGCGCAGGATTTCAGGTAGGAGAGAACGATGCGCTCAAATGCTTTCATGGCCATGGATGGAAGGGCAGTCATTGAGGTGGGTGATCTTGGAGGTCTTCGGCATAGGAGTAATGGTGGAGAATTTGAGACGCTGTGGAACTGTACATTGGCTTAGAGAGATGTTATAGATATAGATATTATTAAATATCGGGGCCAATTGTGCTGCACGGTGCCTGAGCACAGCAGAGCTGACCCTGTCCGGTCCTGCTGCTTTCCTGATATTCTGCTTCTTAAATGTAGCCCTTACCACCTCTTGGACGTAGAAAGGAGGCCGTAGAGGGGGAGTAGGGGGAATGGCCAGAGGAATGGCAGAATTATTGCCTGATCCTTGTTAAACAATCTCAAGTTGTCTCTTTGTCGTTATCATTTCTAAAATCAGTATAGGCTTCAAATTGGTCTTGATTATTCAGCGAATTCATTGCTTGATTGTTAGGCTACTCAAGCGAAATAAACGGAAACAAGTAATCCTGTACACCGCACTTTTTCCAACGCACTGGCCGTCGCTACATATATTTAAGTGCTAGCCATTTTATGACGCAAAAAAAAATACCAGCACAGAAATGCTTGTTATTCAGTTAGTGAATTGCTTGATTGATAATTAAGAACTTTAAGTGGAAACAGGTTGAGAGTAATATCCATATAGAGGTAAGGTTACCGAAGGCCTATTTTACAGCCGACGTTACGCCACTGGTTTATAGTAACATTGTTGTATAAAAGCAATAGATCAGCTGAGGTTCGTGCGTTATTGAATATAAGCACTGCTGTGAGTACTTCGCAACTCGACCAGCAGTCGCACTCCCTCACATGATCTATTGCTTTATTGAGCTGCCCTCTCCCCTGTAAGAGATTCTAAATCTCTTTTACATAGTTTGTAAGGTTAAATAAAGGTAAGTACATTTTTTTTTATTTGGAGATGGTGTATACAGTTTTAGACTGAATCTTCAAGAAAATATTTTCAAAACATTACTGATTCATCTCACACACAAGTGAATGCACAAAAAATACACCAACGAATGAAGTCAACTTTACACTTGAGATCATATTCGGTGTACCACTGACTAGTGAAGCATTATGTTGCCTTTCTATTGAGGCTCCGGAATACGAAATAACTTTACCTCAGCATTTACTGGAAGCATGTCTTTTATGTCATTATTGGGGGTAGGAATTTTATCCCACCACTTCTCCTTGAGTCTGAAAGACAAAAAGATAAAATTATGTTTGTATTTATTTAATTAAATGAATTTAATTATCACTCCTATTACTTAAATGTGTAAAGCACATTGTGCTATATGCATACACTATGATCATTATTATTATTATTATTGTGCTCAGTCTTAGTTGGTTTTATCTTTGTGTCTGCATGATCATACACACATTGAATAATAAAAAAGTAGGTTACAAATACAGTAAAAACTGAGTGATGTCAGAGCATTCCTCTTACCGAGTGCAGCACCAATAGAAAGCACAGATGTTGATGATGAGAAGCACACAAAGGACGGGGATGATGGCTTTCGACACGTTCCCGACAGAGGCAGCTAGGCAAAGCAGAAGTGTCATTGTCAACGCAGCGGTTTAAAAAAAACGGTCGGACGACAGACATGTCACACAACGTCCAGGTGTGAAACGAACAGTCAACAGCAGAGCATTACAATTAACAGTTGACTAACGACGCAAATCCGCTGGGTAGGCTATTCACAATGTGTGTACTTTTACCGGACGTGCAGTTACGTAACATTCAATGTGCTGACTTACGGTGAGTCCACTCCACCGCTCGGCTCCAGTCACTGAACCGGGTCTTGTAACGGCTGGAGTACGATCTCGCCTTCACAACGTATTCGCAGCTTGGCTCCAAATCGCTGCCCGGTATTTCATGAAAGGGCAGAGATGCGCTGACAATCCTCGAAGTCTGCAGAAAGAAGAGCACAGTCACACCTTTGTTCTTCAGCAGTAAATATTGCGTTATGTTTACACAGATTGGCTCAGTATTCAGAACTGAGAATAATACCAGGAACCAACACCATTTGGGCACACGCCAATTACACATCTTCATTTCAAGAAGACCGGGCTTTCAGAGTGCAAGCGATACTTTAATTCATTTCATGTAACTGTTTGCATCTAAGGCCCCTGACTGTACTGTGAAAATGACCCGTCCGTGTGTGAGGCTAGGATGCTGTATTTACGCTTTTACGGGTTTGAGCATCCACAGAGAGAAACAGCGGGGGATGCGTGGGGTTTGATACCTCAAGCTGCCAAGAGCTAAGCCCTTCTTTTTTTTTTTACAGCTTTATCTGAAGTCTGAGACAATAAATGCTCAGACCTGAGCTATTCTGAGACTTTTGCCTTATGTTCTTTCTCCTCCTTCCTCTTCCTCAAAGTAGCACATGTACATACAGAAATGAGTCACACATTCCATTGACAAATATACTTGAAATTAGGGGTGGCCCATATGCCCAAAAATCATATCATGATTTCTCCCAGATGTTTGGGTGGTAAATTGTATAGTATATGTAATTTGTTTATAAACAAATTAATTATCTTAAAGATTAATATTTTTTGCTAGTTTGTTTTAACAAATTTACACATCCATTTTCAGTTTCTCTAAATATAGAAGAGAAGTCCTTAGCTTTAATAACTAACATTAACATATTTCTTCATAATCAGGACATAATGGGAATATGATTAAAATAAGAGAATTTATAGCAGCTACGCTACTCATTAATAGCATGTCACCTTGGTCACAGGTTTTCAAGACGGTTATCAATTATCACGAATACATTATGTAGCATGCCTCGCCACAAGGGACCACAGGCAACACAAAAAAATCATAATGGGGGAAATACTATGCAGTTCTACTTATATTTACTAAATCCATCACCCTTAGCTGAAACACCGTAACAGTTAGCCGTTTAGCGGTCGTCCTGGAGTGGCTTTTCTGAAAGGTTTGAAGGAAGATCTCCATGATCTGAGTGAAAAGGCATAACGTGTCTGACATTTTGCCGGTAATGACACAAAATTGTCATATCACCCACCTCACCTTGAAATGCTGTCAGAATCAGACAAAGGGACATGTCTTATCATTAATGCTAGTGTCAAATATGTCAAATATGTTGCTTGATATAAAGAAAGGGGAGAATAAGATCAAACAGTCAGCATAAGAATCTGAAGAAGTGGGTTGCTGAAAAGGAGCTGTATCATCAAGAAAGACTAAATATTAAAAAAAAATATATATATGAATGTTTAAATTACAAACCCCAATATTTTTTGATGCCCGAAAATGGGGGGGGGGGGCTATATACAAAAGGTTCTATAATTTCTAAACGGTTCATCCAATATGGATCAATATGGATGGTCACTGTCCAATGAATTATGGTGCTCACTGTTTAAAACAGTACAAAGAAAAGATATTTAGGGCTCTATTTTCAAACCGGCGCAAACCAGCGCAAGGGGACGGTATAGTTAAACGCAAGCTTGTTGACAGCATCAACGTCTTAAAACTGGCGCTATGGCGTTTCTCAGCAATACCGCTAGGATCAACAAATTCTCAACATAACATCCTTTCGCTTGCGCTGCAGTGGGATGGGTGGCGCTGTCTGGGGCGTGTTCTAAAATACTTTTGGCTTAGTGACAATTTGAACCAACGAAAACCCATTGCGTTATGATCAGCTGGAACCACCTCTTAGCCGCAACGCAATAGACTCTGGCAATTTGGCAACTTATTAGTCATGTAGTTCTATGTAGTGTCTATAGGTGATGCCAACATTACACTTCCATTTAATGAACAAATAGCCTATAATTATTATTATTAATTAATTTTAATTTAAACTACTAGAATAAAACAGGACATCTTACAAGAAACTTGCGATCATGTAGGCCAATAGCCTATAATATATAAATTACACATTGGTACAGTTGAATCATAAGCCTACCACTACACAATACACAGAAAGGATATACTTTCAGCGGGTGTCCTTCCTCAACTATACGGACAATGAATGCAGTAAAAAGTCAAAACTCGCATTTTTTCTCAAGTGTGGGTTCCCCGGGGTGCTTGGTGCTATCGACTGCACGCACATACAAATCCGCGCACCACCCGAGCATGCAATAGTTTTCGTCAATCGCAAAGGAACACATTCCATCAATGTCCAGGTGACATGCGACAAAATTAGCTTGCCCCACCTGCACCAGTGGTCGCGGTCCCCATCACAGCCAGATCAAAGAGAAATCAACTGGCTGAGCGGTTTAATAGGGCTAGATAAATGGTAAGTATCGGATCAGCTTTTAAAATGAACATTTCAATCCATGTTCCCACGTAGAATCATACACACATCCAAGTTGACGGTCCAGTGCGTTTGGGTTGCTCATTATGAAATTGCATGGAGCGATTGTGTTCCAACTGGCTTTTTTTTAAAGCATGAGAACAGCAATTTGATTGGCTACCATAGAGACACACCTTGGACATTTAAACCCAGCCTTTTAGCAATACCGCCATAAGGTGCGCCAAGATTGCCGTCATGAAATTACCAAATTTCTCGCCGACACGCCCTCAGAGCGATACCGCCAAGCGATTACTCTTGCGTTCACCATTGCGTTTGGTTTATTAAAATAGAGCCCTTAGTGTTTTACCTCATCAACTTTGATATAAAGTTGTCAGTAAACACAGTTCGTCGCTGCATCTACAAATGCAAGCTAAGAGTCTACTACACAAAGCATAAGCCATATGTCAACAACATCCAGAAACGCCGCCGACTTCTCTGTTAGTGTCCTCAGTTCCCAAAAGATTACTGAATGTTGTTAGAAGGAAAGGCGAAGTAACAGTGGTAAACATGCCCCTGTCCCAACTTTTTTAGGACGTGTTCCAGGCATCAAATTTAGAATGTGTGAGGGGGAGGGGCGTGTGCGGTGCGGTGCGGAGGACCAAATGCGGCTATTGGAAACTGGAAAGTTCCCACGAATAGGAACCACAGGACGGAGAAACTCCGATAATATGAAAGGGAAACAAAACGAGAAAATAAACGAAGCTCCCACTCTCGACAGGAGAGTAACAAATAAAGGAGACTGGAGAGAGGAGAAATAAAAGCGACCCGCAGGGAAACGGGCGAATAACTCGTAGACACGAGAGATAGAAAGACGCACCTCCTCCTCTCAATAAACCGAGAGGTAAAAACGAAGAGGCGATAAGAAACAAAATAAACAAAAATAAGGAAAGGAAACGTCTCGCTTTCAATAAGAAAGCAGGCAGAGAGAGGTGGACAGGAAACAGCAGTCGGCAGGCAGAGAAAGGAAAACCAGGGAGAAAGACCGAAAGTGCAAACGAACGAAAAGTAAAAATAAAAAAAAACGAATTGCACAAAAGGCAAGTCCCGCGTTACCCTCAAAGGCATATGGGGCAAAGTGGTCTCCTTAAGCGCCTAGTCCTATACCTTACCGGCTCTGAAAGCAAACGAATACAGTACAGAAGCACTGGAAGGAGGAAGCACGGAGCTTATTAGCCGGCAGGTAACGCAAAACAGGTGTGAGTAATAATAGCCGGGCGACATCAAAATACGACCGCAGAAATAAACGAGGGCTGCCAAAAACCACGACAGAATGAGCGTATATTTACAAAAAAAAACAATAAAGTTGATTAGTTAAAACATTAAACAATCTTGTCATTTTACTGTTTTCCATTGAATACAGGTCAAAAAGGATTTGCAAATACAATGTCCCAACTTTTTTGGAGTGGGGTTGTAGATCCTGATTACCACTGGTTTATTTACTTAAACTGAGCACGCAGAAAGTGAGTTGAATGAGTTTCGAAAAAAAGAAAGCAACTATAAAGTATGCATGATTACAATCAAGAAAGCCTTCACATTTTTTGTTTATTTGTCTATTTTCACCACATTACTGGTACATTCGTATCTGATAGATTTCACTGTATTTACATGCCCCCACTTGTTTTCCTGTTTGGATTGTCTAAACATTATCTAGTTCTGCCAATAATAATATCGCTTCATAGCAGCAAACTGCAATAAAATAGAGAGGACTACACATGTTTTACTCTATGTCCAAGTGTACAACCCATAATTGTGTACAGTGGTGCTGCAACTGTACACAATACTATTCATGCCGACAGAACATGTTAACATCCGCCATCATTCTTTGTTGTGGCAGTAATCTTGGTTGCCAAATTATAATAACCAAAAAGCTAGTGATACTACTTTGATTGTTAAGTAGTTTTTGTGGGCAGAACAATTCCATTTCCTGACATTTTAACATGGCTTTAGATGTCTTGTTTTTTTTGTTGTTGTATATTTACCTTCAATTTGACCTATTTAACAAAGGTACGTACTCAATTTGCACGTAAAGTACTGTCTGTATATACAGTACCAGTCAAAATTTTGGACACATCTACTCATAGAAATATTTTTTTTTGTTATTTTTACTGTTTTCCACATTTTAGAATAGTAAAGACATCAGAACTATCAGATAACACAAATTGAATTATGCAAAGACCCAAAAAAAGTGTAAAACAAATAAAAAAAGGTCTTATATTTTAGATTCTTCAAAGTAGCCACCCTTTGCCTTGATAACAGCTTTGCACATTCTACCTGGAAAAAAGGTATCAAGAGTCTTTTTATATCCTTTTATACAGTCATGATAGCATCACCTGTTTACCTGTGGAATACCTGTTTACCACAGAAGTTGGTTGAGAGAATGGCAATAATGTGCAAAGCCGTTATCAAGGCAAAGGGTGGCTACTTTGAAGAATCTAAAATATAACACTTTTTTTTATTTGTTTTCATAATTTAATTTGTGTTATCTCATTGTTTTGATGTCTTTACTATTCTAAAATGTGGAAAACAGTCAAAAAAACTTTTGACTGGTACTGTACGATACAGTCTACAGGTCCCTTAATCATTTTGAAAGTTGTTATATTGTAAGTCTATAATATAGACTTAATATAAATGATGAAGGAATCACAAATGACTATTGGAGACTTATTATTGGAGCTTGCTCACCTTGTCTGGTTCTCCTTTCTTATTGTAGCTCAGCTGAATCTCTAAAAAGTCAGAAAGGGCATTATCTTCAGGGTAATTTGTGTTCCATGTCACGTTGTAATTCCCGTTTTCCATTAGCATCACCAGTAATATTTCAGGCGCTTTGGGCTTGACTACAGAGGACAGGGGCACAGTTAATGGCAGCAACAGTATAGTAAATAAAAGAAGAAAGAACAGGCTTAGACGTTTTTATAATTATAAAACATTATAAAAACACATTTCTTAAAAAAACGAACAAACATGAAAACATTATTTTCATTTGAGAATCCAGTACTGTATTTAATAAAATGTACTGTTTTGAAATTTCTCTTGATAAACACTGACAGTATATTATTGAATGCAAGCACTCAACACCAAAGATTCAACACAAAATCACTAAAGTTCAACGGTATCAATGCATTTACTCATTTAAGTAACTTTAATTTAAACAGGGTGTCTCTTGAAGTTAAAATCACAGCCTCTGTGTTCGCCATTAAGCGAATTTGACTTTAGATCCGACTTACTGTTGTTCGTTGCAGTGATAATTGTTGAATTTACGACTTTCCGTCCTTCCATCAGACGTACTGTGTATTTCTCATTGTTTACAAACTCTGGCATCTCAACCGTGCATCCACATTTGGACCGATAAGAATTTGCATATTCTTCAGAGTTTATTAAAGTGCATCTGTAATGCCTAAAGGGACGGACATTTAACGAATGATAAATAATTAATATATTATATACACAGACACTAACATTTATATCATTTATGCATTCAGGTTTAGTATTGTTGTGCTATGTCAGCAAGCAGGACCAATATGTGCTGCAGGTGCATGGAGCCAATGATGGATTTATAAAGTGAGACCGCTAACCACACAGAACAAAATACACCTGTCTCTTTTGTTCACAAGCTATATTTTTGTCATACTGTCCTGACCTTTTGTATGAATGAATCCAAACTTACTTAGTTTGAATCATTGTTTTGTTGATTTCTATGTGACATGATTAGCATGTGTCAATGTCATTGTGTCTAGCTAGCATATGAGGTTTTCTCATGTTGCAACTGTGAGGGACAGTTGCAACATGTTGTTGCAACTGTCCCTCACAGTTGCAACATGAGCTAGATACATGTTGCAACTGTCCCCAAGCTAAGCAGCTATATCAGGTCCCGCTTTTTCTATTGGAGAAAGCAATATTAAATGTGTCTTAATATAGTTATTTTAAAAGGATAGTTGACCCAAATATGCCAACTGTTGTCTTCCCATGTATGCCTCATTACAGTTCCCTCTGCTTATGTCTCAAGGACCCATAAATTCTGCTAATTAGCATTTTTGTAAAACACTTAAAATGCTACTCCTCCTACAAAATTTGACCTATTTGCACAGAACTTGGTATGTGGATTCATCTCACGTACCTTTTCTAAGGCCTCAGTCAAAAAATGGCCAAATGACAAGCCAATGAATTTTCTTTTAAAATATCAAAATTCTGTATACAACTTTTATGAAGCATGGTCTAAGGAGGGTATATACCAGGTTTCGTGCAAATCCGTCAAATTCTCTAGGAGGAGTAGCATTTTAAGTGATTTACAAAAAATGCTAATTAGTGGAAAATCCTATATGGTGGATTTTATGGGTCCTTCAGGAAAATATAGATATGAACTACAGTACATGGGTTAGCACCCTTGATCTGGTGCTCTCGTGTAGACATTTTTGAAACTGCATTGTAGTGTGTTACCTGACAGTGACATTGAGACAAAAGGCAAAAGTTAATGAGTAGGTTACAGTTTAATGCTTTTTTTACATGTTGCAACTGTCCCTCGGCTTAGGGACAGTTGCAACATCTGACGACTTCCATTAAAATAAATTTTGATGAACTACATGTCAAATGTGATCATCTTTAAACGTATAAGTATAGGTTTGGGTAATTAGTAGACATATGTAAATTTAATATATTAAATTTGGTTGGTCTAGTCTAAATAATCTCTGAGTAATTGAGAGTAATTGAGAGAAATGCAAAAAATAGTTGCAACTGTCCCCAGTCTCCCCTACCCTTTGAAATGGAAAGATAATCTAAATATGTATTGATCAATTCTCCTTTTCACCACATCACACGTTTCATTAAAGACGTCTGACGGAGGCCTGGATTCAATTGATGTTGGTCCTATTCTTAAAAGTTTTTATTTTTCCTTTTTCTTAAGAAACACAGTTGAGACCGTTCAGAAGTAAACAAGAAATGTTGAATCGACCCAGTCCGAAGCGTCTCCATGAAATCGCACGTGCACAAGCGGTTAGTATAAATTAATGAAGGAAAAAACTTACTCTTGAATTGGTGATTCAAAGTCTAAGCTATATCCACTGCAGTTGAGAAGCTTGTCAAAGGTGAAGTCGCAAATCATTGTCGTTACATAGTCGTCAAAGCAATTCAGTTCTGGAACGTCCAAATGTACTGTAAAAAAAATAACGAGAACTGTAATGAAACCATCCCGAGCCCTGAGGATCCCCGTATGACACATGCTTTTAATAATAGGCTATATCAAAGTGCAATGTAGCCTATGTAGTCATGTATGGTTGAAAATACGTGTAGTGTAAACTGCAGCCTGTTTAATAATTCCACACAGAGTACCGCAGAACAGAAAACCAAGAATATAATGTTCGTGATCCACGCCGAGCCTTAAATTGATTGTATCCTCCTAACAGTAAAAAAAAAAAAAAAAAAAAATATCAAAATGGAAAACTTACCACACCATATCAGTGAAACAAATTCGATGAAAAACACGAGAATTATAGATGGCATATTTACAGCAGGATATATTATCTTCGTGATTTGAACGATGTCGTTGTCCTTTAAACTTAAAAACAAAAAGAAACAGCGTGTTAATTCCGCGTGGAAACCCGTTTAATGGACAATAAAAGGCCACATGAAAAATCCAAGTCGCTTCATAAGCTGTCTAATGTTATATCGTCCAAATTAAACCGTTCTTCCACTATTGTCGTGTTAAATTATTCCGTGCATAGCAAATATGAGGAAAAAAAAAACATTGCATAGCGTGAATTAAATGTTAGTTCAGGGGAACATTAGCCTAATGTATTATTATTATTTTTTTGCTATAGGCTACTTGTGACAGCCTAATACCAGAAAATCGGGAGGGAATTTTAAGATAGCCTAGCCTACTTGGATTCCAAAGGGGAAAAGTACAGTATCCGTAAGCATAGCCTAAATGTTACCTTACATCGTGCTTCGACGAAACTTTCCTCCCATAGTATAGGCTAGATTTCTACTTGGAAAAGCATAGGCTTCATACGCACTCACACACAGCATGTGTCCGCGCTCATAACAATTATGATTGAGCAGCAGTGGCCAAAGTTTCTCTGGAAATTTATTTCCTTATTCCCTGCCCAGGTTGGTAAAACAGTGTATAAACTATAGTATATACCAGCTGCATTTTACCTCAACAGGCTATTCTCTGAACCACAGCATACATAAATTTCAAAACAACTTACCTTCCGCGATGTTTTGTTCGTGTGTTAATTGTTATTAAAGTAAATCCCATAAAATCACACTCTTTAATCTTGAACCTTGAACGCTGTGAGTCTCTTCTAATGTTTTTTTTTTCTGGATACAAAAGGAAAGTAAATGACTGTGACTAGGGGCGGTTCCAGTGGGACAGACGCTCCAAATATGGAGTGCGCCTGCGGTATACTTTCAATATTTAGCGATCGTTTGCACCGATGCAGATGTGGTAGCATATTTGTAGGTTTTATGTATTTATTTAATAGGGACTGTAACTAGCACAGCGTGTCAGGTTCCCGCATAAAAGAGTGTTTTTAAAAGAGAAAACCCCATCGGTTAATATCTAATTACGCAATCTAGTATACATTTTACTCAGACGATTTCCGTTCATTCTTGTTTACAAAAGGCGTTATTTACTTACAAATAGCATTGGCATGTATTAGGACATTGAGCATAATGCATAAGTAAATTGAGCCAATTAACCTATATCGGCAAATATAAGTATATTTATGTGGAATCTGCCTCACCCTCGGGTTTGACAACACCCTCCTGTCCCTTAAACCTGGTCCTGGTGCTCAGTGAATGTTTTTTTTCCCCCTCAACCTTGCTGTTAGCTCAGGACATGCTGTAAACAGTCCAATGCCCTAAAAGTCCTCAGGTGTGAACAGTGACGTCATCAAAATGCACCACCCTGAACTGACAGACTTATTAAAATGGAATCAATCCCCGAATATAGTTTAAGATATTCCTAGTGGGCTAAAGCTTAAGTAAAGCACTTAACTCCAATGACTATTTATTTGAATATACAGTGAAACATACGCGACAAGCTTCAGCATGTTTTTCCTGTCACTTTACAGCATGGTGGTGCCTTGTAGGCTTCCCTAGGCTTCTACTTGCCATTATCACCTCACGTTTCGCAAACAATATGACTGAGATAATGCTACTAAGATGACATTGCATAGTTGGCATTTAGTAGATGCTCTTATCCAGAACGACTTCCACAACTTACAGTCAATAGATATGGAAGCAATATTTATAATATCAACAAACTATAATTTAAAAACATTTTGGTAGGCTACCATAATCACTTAGAATGATCAGACTGCATGCAGTACAAAATCAGGTATATCATTAAAAATATTCAGCACCCAATGGCTTACATTCAGTCAATATTTGGCCTTAATTTGTCACCATTTGTCGCTTCTTTCCCGGTCATATACGTGCTAGAAGTGTCATTTTGAGACCGTTTTAGCGGCCCCATAGAAGTGAATGGAGAGCGACAAATACCCTATTCTGGATTATCACCCCAGGGGAGCACAGAGCAACTAACGAAACATATTTCGCCACTATTTGGACTCATATCATGATCAGGCAACTACACAACCCAAAGTTCAGTTGTGCTTTAAACCCTTTTCCCTCCATATTTTGAAATTATAATTTGTTTTTGGAACAATCTAATCCAGTAGAGATCAAATAAATCCTGGCCAATTCTTTTTGGAACAAAATAAGTTGTCACAGCCCCAAAATAATATACCCTAGGCTCAAACCCCAGTTGGCTAGGCTCTTACGGCTAATTTAATAACTGGGGAACTGAGGGGAACTTCAATAAAATAAAATAAAAATAGGGTTACTATCCACTTCTGTACAATATAATTTTATGAAATGGTAGACTATATAAAACTTGAAATGTACAAAAATGAAAAAACAACTGTTCAAAAAGAGGAAAGCAGCACTTTATTTTCAGAAAAAGGCCAACATACAGGTACAGTATGCAGCTGTGGGGATGGTAAAAACATGAAAGTATAGGAAAGGCACAAAATGGTTGGTAATATTCAGACTGTGATTTTGCCCTTCTCTTTAACTACCTGAAGAGGTTATTTCGGTCACAGATTCCAAATAAATCTTGTGGTGTATATGTGAGCAAGTTGATGAGAGAAGGAAAGAGATCTGTGAAATGTTGAATGTCAAAATGTTTCAGATGGCTCAGACTTGGGGAAAGTGCATTTTCCAAAAAAAGCAATACTGTTTTTACATGAGTTCCCACAACGATCATGAAAAAACCGTGGAGGAGAAATTCACAGGCATCTGCGAGACAACATAGATGGTGTTTGTCGATAATATTAATTTGCCTATTTAGCCAATGCCATGTTTTTGTTTAGTGAAATGGCTACTTGCGATTCAGAGCTATATAGTTTTTCATCTGCAGATTTTTGACATAAAAAAAAAAAAATACAGATTTATTTAAATAGGCAGCTATTTTGAAGCACTTGAAGTAGACTGTAGTAGATAGATTTTAAAAAATGAAGTAGAGTACATGTGTTGAAAACAAAGGCACAACTCCTATTCAGCTGGACAATTAAAATTCAGTGAAAAGTCAAAAGGCTATATATAAATTCAATCTATATTTTGGAGGGAAACTGCCCTTTGCACCTGGAGGTGATGTGGTTGTGTTCTGTCAGTTCATACAGTGTTTGAAGGCAAGAGGTTGGTGACAAGGTTGTGTGGGGAGGGGCAAGAGTCATGTGTCCTGTCTGCGTCCACTGCCACACACCCCTCGTGCCCCTATCCAGAATTGGCTGAGGTATTTTGGAGCTACGCCTGAAGACCCTTTGCCTTGGCTCGTAGAAGCCTAGCGGAACCGGACCCCGCCCCCATCTCCTGTTCCTCAGTCCCTTGTGCTATATTCTGTAGGGGCGTGGGCGTGACCGAGGCGCAGGGCCTGGGCCAGGGACAGTTTCCTGCCTCCTGGTCGCGGTCAGGGCTCTGTGGGTCTGGGGTGCTCCATTCGGGCCCGTAGCCGGTCTCCTCCCCGTCCCCATCGACCCGCCGCTCTGCTACCTGGCCCTGCAGCTTCATTTGCCTCCTCAACTTGGCTCTGCGGTTCTGAAACCACACCTGGGAGACCATCACGGAGGATCATGGGAAATACTTCACACCCATAGAGGGAGGCAGTTTGAATGCTGTCCATCACTATCAATAATTTATACGACCGCTACGAAGACTTGAACTACTACCAAGACTTTCTGTAAACAAACTAACCTGCCTGTAAAAATATAGAATAATAGTGCATATTCACTGAATTCTGCACTTGATTGATCTTGCACAGGGGCAGAATGTTACACCTTTAAGTTAATGACCTATTTCATTGATTTAGCAGTGCATGGGTATATTGTTTCATTGACTGATATATAGGAAATAGTTAGGTCCATAAATATTTGGACAGTGACAAAGTTATTGTTATTTTAGCTGTCTACCACAGCATATTGAAGTTGAAATTAAATAATGAACATGAGCTGAAAGTGCAGACTTTCAGCTTTAATTTGAGGGTATTCACATCCAAATCAGGTGAACGGTGTAGGAATTACAGCACTTTTACATAGTAAAACATAGTCCCCCCCATTTTAGTGGACCAAAAGTAATTGGACAAATGAACATAAACTTAAATAAAGTCATCATATTTAAGATTTGGTGGCATATCCTTTGCATGCCATGACTTCCTGATGTCTGTGACCCAACAATATGAAAATATTCTTGATATCTTATTTTCTGGTACTCCTAACTTTAAGGGTTTCTTCTCCTGACTTATTTTTCCATCGAGTTCAATAGGAAAGTGAGTCAGGAGAAACAACCCTTAAAGTGATCCATCCATATCTACTGTATATCTGGCAGCAGAGTGATGGTTTAAGGCTTGTTTGATACCTCAGAGCCTTGATGACTTGGAGCCATTTAGCCAACCATGTGTTCCATACTTTTCCAACATAATTTACAGCTAAATCTAGTCCCACCACCCAATTCCCATAGAGATCCATTCAAATGCAGAGAGGTTATAGTATCGCTTGTAGGAGTACCAGAAAATAAGATATCAAGAGTCTTTTCATATTTTCATCAGGAAGTCATGGCATGCAAAATATATGCAACCATATAAACTTCACCCCTAGTGGTTTGAGACGTATTCGTCTCAATTACAGTATTCATGTTCATCTGAAATGATAAACTACAGTTTTAAGAAAACCCCGAAAATTTTGACGCAGTATTTTTTTAAAGGGTAGCCTCTTGCGAAAACCTCAGCTTCTCCAGTTACACTGCCGTGCAATAAATTAGGAGGGTGCTATTAGTAGCCCACAGCACTTACGACCCTCCTCTGGCTACAGCCACAGACTGTAAAATGCATCAAATGCACCGTTTATACACGCTAAGAAAATCATGTTCACGTATATAAACAATAATATTTTTTTTAAACGTTGTACAAATGAGTATTCGCCGTTTTCCCTTGCTTACTGTACTATATACAGTACCTGATGCACTTTCTTTTTAGAAGACACCTCATTTTTTGCTCCAAAATCTCTTGTATGAATATGTTTAAGAAACCAAGTACTTACCAGTATATTCAGGTACAGCTGTTTTCTCATGAACCCTGAAGAGTTTATCTTGTTATATTTCGCCAAAGTCCCGTACAGTCGACATTTCCGCAGTGACCACCCCTTGCACTGAGGGCTGAAATACGTTGCTGTACTTGTGTGAATACACACGCGCTTTCGTACGTTCTTTTTTCAACGTATTTAAATACATTAGGCGACGTATGTTATGGTTATTATATATATACTGTATGTGACTATTCTGAAATAAATGTATTCTGTAGCAAATTTCTGAATGATACAGCTTCTTCTTCAGTTCGAACTTAAAACCATGGATGTGCAGGGAATATTTTTTTAGATATACCCTTTTTAGACATTTAAATAAAACTAGTAGAAACCAGGAGGAAATTGCCTCAAAAGGGCCAAAGTAAATAGAGTTAAATATGATAACTTTATTTAAGTTTATGTTAATTTGTTAACACTTTTGTTAATTACGTTTGGTTCCCTAAAATGGGGGGGGGTTGGGGGACTATGTATAAAAACTGCTGTAATTCCGACAGTGTTCACCCGATTTGGATGTAAATAGAGTACCCTCAAATTAAAGCTGAAAGTCTGCATTTTGAGCTCATATTCATTACTTCATTTCACTCCAATATGCTGTGGTAGACAGCTAAAGTAACAATAACTGTCAACATCCAAATATTTACGGACCTAACTGTATATATTTAACTGGGTGAATATGAAACACAGATAAGCACAACAGTGCTTATCAACAGTAGCTGGTAAGCTGCAAGTAGGAAGGACAGATACATGACAGTTAGATCCTTAACCTGTTTCTTGATCAGTCATGCATATCAGTTTAAACATACATTTTTTCTCAGCTCTGCCTACGGCGAAACAAAAAGCAAACAAAGCAAAGATTAATAAAGCCTGCCCAGCTCCTCTTTAAAAAGCACTTACTTCATTCCATTCCTTTTAAGACAAATTATTTTGTGCTGGGAAAAAAATCACAAAAGAGCGATGACTTTTGGTGATCCTTCTCAGGTTGTTTGTCCATTTTGCACATGAATCTCATATAAAAGGTGTGGCCAGTTGCCAGTTATATATGCAACGTCCATATCCCCTAATTGCACAATAAATTCAACGAATCATCAATAAGTCTAGAGTTCATGGCAACAATGGAGGTGCAACCCTTCAAACACAAGAGGAAAAGGTTATTTAGTTGTTAAAAGGTTATTTAGTTGTGCTGCATCTTTCCTCCGTACCAAGAGCTGCTTTTAACCGTCCCGCGTAAGGTAGTGTTGTTTTTAAGCGTACTGGCCGCAGTTTGCGTGATTTTAATTAGACCTCGTTGAAGGCTGATCACATTATCTACATTGGTAGTTTGTGTTTGTTCCGCGATTGGCTGTTAGATTGTTAGATTGAACGCTGATCATATCTGCTTTGCTAGTTTGTGTTTGTTCCGCGATTGGCCGTTTGTTAGATTGTTAGATTGACTAGGCTGTTAGTTTCGTGTTATTGTGATTTTTAATTGGAAGTACTTATTTTTCCGTGCTTGCGAAGTGTCTCACACAGCTGTAAACCACTTGCAATCAGCTGTGTGCACTTCAAAAGACATCTGTAAGAGCGACACTAGTGTCGCTCCGTCCCAGTTTATGTGTGTTCTCCCTATCCCTCTCCCTATCCCTGTCTGCTCTCTTCCTTTTAGAACCCGCTTCCGACGACGTGGCCCTCCACGGCGACGCAACCCGTCCAACCTCCGCTACCCCTCGCTGACTCCCTACGACGAGAACTTCACCGTCGCGGGGGGGCTCTGGAACTGCCAGTCTGCCACACGGAAAGCAGACTTCATCTCCGGCTATGCCTCCCTCCTGTCCCTCCAGTTTCTCGCCCTCACCGAAACCTGGATCACACTGGACAACACGGCAACTCCCGCTGCCCTCTCCTCCTCCTTCTCCTTCTCTCACACCCCCCGGCCGTCTGGTCGCGGAGGTGGTACTGGTTTGCTACTCTCCCCCTCATGGTCATTCTCTGTTCTCCCCCTCTCTGATATATCTACTACTAGTTTTGAATACCACTCTGTGTTAATCAACCACCCTATTAACCTGTACATTATAGTTGTTTATCGCCCTCCAGGTCCCCTGGGGTGCTTCCTCGACGAGCTCGACACCCTGCTCAGCTCCTTCCCAGAGGACGGCACCCCGCTGATCCTCCTGGGAGACTTCAACATCCATCTAGATGCCTCCCAGTCTGCAGCCTTCCTACCACTTCTCCGCTCCTTTGACCTCGCCCTCCAACCCCCCCCCCCCCAACCCACAAGGCTGGCAACCTCCTAGACCTGGTCTTCCAGAGGAACAGCCCCTGCTCTGATCTCACTGTTACCCCTCTCCATACCTCTGATCACCACTTCATTTCAGACTCTCTTCCTCTTGTTCCACACCGCCCCCCCCCCCCCTCCCCCCACCCCCACTGTCTCTGTCCGCCGTAACCTCTGCTCCCTCTCACCCTCCTCTCTTGCTCCCTGTGTCACTGCTTCCCTCCCCCCTCTCAAATCCTTCTCTCAACTCCCGACCGACTCTGCATCCGACACCCTGCTCACAGCTCTCTCCACATCACTTAACTCTCTCTGCCCTCTTGTCTCTAGGCCCACACGGTCATCTCCTCCCTGCCCGTGGATGTCCGATGCCCTGCGCACCTCCAGGGCCGGTCTTCGCGCAGCAGAGAGGATGTGGAGGAAATCCAGAGATGCATCAGACCTCTCCTCCTACCAGTCTCTCCTAGCAGCGTTCTCTACAGCAGTCACCGCTGCTAAGGTAACGTACTATCACACTAAAATTCACAAATACAGTTCTAACCCCCGTCAATTGTTCTCCATCTTCTCCTCCCTCCTCAGCAAATCCCCTCCTGCTCCTCAATCCTCGCTCACTGCAGACGACTTTGCAGACTTCTTTGATGAGAAGATCGCTGACATCCGCAGTTCCTTCAGCCCCTCAGCCCCTCTCTCTATGCCCCCCCCCTGTTCCCGCACTCCCCCTCCCCTCACTGTTTTCCACTCTCCTCCTCCCCCTCCCCTCACTGTTTTCCACTCTCCTCCTCTCCCTACCCCTTCTGTGTCCCCCCCCCTGCTTCTCCACCTTTTCTCCCCTGTCTGATACCGATGTATCCCACCTCCTACTCTCCCATCGCCCCACTACCTGTGCCCTCGACCCTATCCCTTCATCTCTCCTCCAGGCAATCACCCCAGATATCCTCCCGTTTGTGACCTCTCTGGTGAACTCCTCCCTGACCTCTGGCTGCTTCCCCTCATCCTTCAAGAGAGCCCACATCACCCCGATCCTTAAAAAACCCACGCTGGACCCCTCCAACATCCAAAACTACAAACTATTGAACGTGCTGTTTCTAACCAACTGTCTTCTTTCCTTACCCAGAACAACCTACTAGACCCCCACCAGTCCGGCTTCAGACCTGGCCACTCAACGGAGACCGCACTCCTCTCCGTCAGCGAGATGCTTCACGCAGCTCAGACAGCCTCCCTCTCCTCTGTGCTAATACTCCTAGACCTCTCTGCCGCCTTCGACACTGTAGATCACTCCATCCTCCTGTCGTCCCTGTCTGCAGCGGGGATCGGCGGCTCGGCCCTGGCCTGGATTGAGTCCTACCTCTCGGAGCGCTCCTCCCAGGTTGCCTGGGCTGGTAAAGTATCGGCACCCCGTCCACTTACCACAGGAGTCCCCCAGGGCTCAGTCCTTGGTCCCCTCCTTTTCTCCACCTACACCAAATCCCTTGGCCCTGTTATCACTGCTCATGGTCTTTCTTACCACTGCTACGCTGACGATACTCAACTCTTTCTCTCCTTCTCACCCTCTGACACTCAGGTGTCAGCCCGCATCTCCGCTTGCCTGAGAGACATCCAGACCTGGATGGACAACCACCACCTGAAGCTCAATCCAGATAAGACTGAGCTCATCTACATTCCTGCTCTAACCTCTCCCCCTCTCAATCTCTCCATTTCCCTAGGGGACATTCCACTGACCCCAACGCCCTGTGCCAGGAACCTCGGAGTGGTGATGGACAACAGGCTGTCCCTCTCCGAGAACATCGCAGTGGTAACCCGGGCGTGCAGGTTCTTCCTGTACAACATCAGGAGAATCCGCCCTTTCCTCACCACCCACTCAACCCAGCTCCTGGTCCAAGCGATGGTACTGTCCCGCCTAGACTACTGCAACTCTCTCCTGGCTGGCCTGCCAGCATCGGCCATCAGACCCCTTCAGCTCATCCAGAACGCAGCAGCCCGCCTGGTCTTCAACCTCCCCCGACACTCCCATGTCACCCCCCTGCTCATTGACCTCCACTGGCTACCTGTGATGGCTCGCATCAAATTCAAAACATTGGTGCTCGCCTTCCAGGCAGTCCGAGGATCAGCCCCTCCATACCTCCAAAAGCTCATCAGACCCTACACACCTACCAGATCCCTGCGTTCCGCCTCCTCAGGACGACTGGTACCCCCCCCACTTCATACTAGCACCCGGTCTCGACGTCTGTCTGTCCTGGCCCCACGGTGGTGGAATGAGCTCCCCGTGGAGGTCAGAACAACAGAAAGTCTGACCGCCTTCAAGCGCAGATTGAAGACTCACCTCTTTAAGCTGCACCTCTCTCCACCCCTCCCTACCTCCTTGTGACCTCCCTTGATTGTGTTTTATAAATCCTTGTTTAAGTGTTTCAAGCTTCTAGTTTAGTACTTGTAAGGTTACTTATTGGCTTACTGTTGTGCATGCCAATGATTGATATCGTGTGGTCCCCCCCCCCCCCAAAAAAAAAAAAAAAAATAATAATAATAATAATAATCATACTGACTGCGCCTGTGTTTGAATTCGTATTTACCTTTTAGGGTGGTTTTAACGCACTTGTTTCAGGTTGGAAAATGCACTAATGTACGTCGCTCTGGATAAGAGCGTCTGCCAAATGTCTAAAATGTAAATGTAAATGTTAAGTGTCCAATTCCCACTCCCTCTTAATGATTCTAACTCAAGGCTTTAAATAAGTTGGCGCAAGCCCTTCTTCATACATGTCTGAAGAACGGCTTGCGCCAGAAACGTCACATGGTGGTATACTAATAAACGTTCATGGGAGCATTATCTAGTGTGCGGATTTTATTATTTTTTCCGTTTTTCACATGTACTTCTGTCCAGCACCTAGTATTCATTGTGTTTGGATGTGCGTGCTTTTGTGAACTTTCAAATAAGTTGGCCACACAAAGTGTATAATTGTTATAACACCTTAGTCAACATTACGCAGTATCTTAGTAAAACTATGTTAAATGTATTGTCATAAAGTCTTTATTAACACATTATAATATTTATAAATTCAATATGTCATTAACCCTTTAATGGCTGCTCAACCGTTTGGTGGAGCACTCTTTTGTGTCTTGATATCTTGTTGAAAAATATGTTGGACTTAACTCCACCTGATTGAGCCATCTCTACCACGTACACCGATAGATATGGCTCAGTCAGGTGGAGTTAAGTCCAACATATTTATCAACAAGATATCAAGACTCAAAACATGCTCTACCAAACGGTTGAGCGGCCATTAAAGGATTAAAGATGATACAGTTGTTATTTAAATGTTTTTTTTTACCTCAATTGTGACACAACAATGTCACTTGACTTAAGGTCAGCAGTTCAACCAATATTCTTGTTTA
The DNA here is from genome assembly GCA_029718625.1 of Synaphobranchus kaupii. NCBI lineage: Eukaryota > Metazoa > Chordata > Actinopteri > Anguilliformes > Synaphobranchidae > Synaphobranchus > Synaphobranchus kaupii. The sequence goes on from CM056387.1 coordinate 8,610,535, forward strand.
ATTGCTTATAAATGATCTATGACTATGCTTTGTTAATGAAGCCAGTATACATTTTTACTGTAAGCTTCAAAGATTTTCAATTAATATAATACATTTAAATTTATTATGAATCATTTCAGATAAAAAAAGTAGATTTTAACTTTTATTTAAATCTCGAGAACCACTCCCAGCCACAGAAGACCAATGTTGCCACAGGAAGAAAAGATCATTTGAATGTTCAATTACGAGTTTTCATTTAAATTAAACACAAAACCCACAAATTCAAGTTCTTATGTACCGAATCACAGAATAGTAGGTTTTTGTCACTCACAAACCTGAGTAACAGTGAGAAATTTGACAAATGATTAGTCTGAAGTGGGTGTTCTTGAAGGATTTTTTATTGCATTCTTATTTGCTTTGTGCTTTGTGCTTATTTGTTTTTACAACTAGTGCTACAACAACTGCAGCAACAACAGTAGTCATACCTGGACTCTGGTCTCGATGAGGTCCAGCCGAAGAGCTAGTGCCTCTCTCGTGAAGATGTCGGGGTAACGTGTGCGTTCGAAGGTCTTCTCCAGCTCGTCCAGCTGCCAGCTGCTGTAGTTGGCCCGTGCTCGCCTCTGCTTGACTGGCCGCGGTTCATCTGAAAATGACCGTATTGTCATCACCACTTGGAATAGGGAAGTGACTGACCAGAGATGAAGGTAAGAGCTAAAACAGCTTAAAACAGAGCTTTAACTAAATCTCCTGAAAAAAGTGAGGAGTAATTATTCCAAATTAATTATTCCATAGGAAAGTCGTTTGTGCACTCAACGTGTGATTAAATTTAGGAGGAAAATCCTCGGTTTAACTCAAAATACAACAGTGTAACCTGCAAAAAATTAACATGTTTTCATTGCATTGTGGTGTCATTAAATTGTTCAGGCAATTGATGTATGGTGATAACCACCAAGAACACATACAGTGCCCTCCACTATCATTGGCACCCCAGGTAAAGATGAGTAAAAAGTGTTATAAAAAATTCACTGTTTGGTGAATTAGCTTAATCTCACACTGAAAAAAAATGAGAAAAATCCAACCTTTAATTGAAGTAAATTTATTATGAAAAAAAAAGTCCCTCATCAAGAAATAATTATTTTTAACAAAACCGCGTGTGCCACAATTATTGGCACTTATTCTATATATAAAAGCCCCTGCATTTATATATAGAATAAAGTAATCATTTTTAATATTTGGTCGCATATCCTTTGCATGCCATGACTTCCTGATGTCTGTGACCCAACAACATCAAAAGACTCTTGATATCTTATTTTCTGGTACTCTTACAAGCGATACTATAACATGTCTGCATTTGAATGGATCTCTATGGGAATTGGGGGGTAGGACTAGACTTAGCTGTAAATTATGCTGGATCAGTATGGAATACATGGTTGGTAAAATGGCTGTAAGTCATCAAGGGTCTGAGGTATCAAAGGAGCCTCAAACCATCACTCTGCTGCCAGATATTGATGGATCACTTTAAGGGTTGTTTCTCCTGATAATTTTTTTTTCCTATTGAACTCTATGGAAAAATAAGTCAGGAGAAGATACCCTTCATGTTATCCATCCATATCTACTGTATTTCTGGTAGCAGAATGGTGGTTTAAAGGAGATGTTCGGTATTTAGCATGTTAAGCTATGTTATAGTATGTTATAACCCTGTTATAAGGTTATTTACGGGAAACTCACCGAGTGGTCACTAGTGTCCGTTGATGTTCTGACACAAAAATCGTCGCAAAGTATGCTTCGTACTTTCGGGTTTTATTTATCATTTTATTAAATCCATTGATTTGTATAGACACCAAAGGAGGTTTAGATAGACACATCCGCAGCCGGAAACCGGAAATACTTCTGAATTGTTTTGGAAAGTTTTTAGTTTTCTGTTAGGCTACTCACTAGTGGTCTTGTGCGCACGCAGTGAAGGAATCAGTCACCTAAACGTACCCTAATTTAGCAAAATGGATCCTTTTGAAGAGTTCATACTAGCTGCAAAGCAAACCCCGACCTGATGACCCGGAAGTGGCTCTTCTTCTTCTACGGTAGCCTTCAAACTCAGCCAAGACCTCTCAAAATTTCAAGCAGAAGTTTACAAACGTATGGCTGTACGGCGACTGAAAATAGTTATATAAATCTTTAAACGGCCATTTAAAACATGTTTTAAACGTAAACAAAAATTACAAGAAGGCACCAGTGACCACTCGGTGAGTTTCCTGTCTTTGAAAACGAGAGTTTATGGTGTTTTTGAAGAATTTTGTATATGCCCATCCAGATCCATTGTGTAAGTTAGCTGTTACATGAGCAAAAAACAATATATCTCAAGACTGCAGTTTGTCAAAATGTTCATATGGACCATTGTATATGATTGTAAATAACCTTATAACAGGGCTTAACATGCTAAATACCGAACTTCTCCTTTAAGGCTTGTTTGATACGTCAGTCCCACCCCCCAGTTTTCTGGTACTCCTGGTACTCCAATTCCTATAGAGATTCATTCAAATGCAGAGACTTTATAGTATTGATTGTAAGAGTACCAGAAAAAAAGATATCAAGAGTCTTTTGATGTTGTTGGGTCACAGACATCAGGAAGTCATGGCATGCAAACATTTATTTAAATGTTTAAAATGATTACTTTATTCTATATATACGTAAATGCAGGGGTGCCAATAATTGTGGCACACATGGTTTTGTTAAAAATAATTGTAATAATTGATGAGGGTTTTTTTTTCTCATAATAAATTTACTTCCCTTAAAGGTTGGATTTTTCTATTTTTTTCCGTGTGAGATTAAGCTAAGTCACCAAACGGTGAATATTTAATAACCCATTTTACTCATCTTTACCAGGGGTGCCAATAATAGTGGAGGGCACTGTACATGCACACACAGACCAAGGGTATTTTTGACCAACCAAAAATATAGCCCTAATTTAACTTATAACTATGATAAAGTTTCTAATAAAAATTTCATGATGTAATCTATATACGGGCTGTAGCCATGAAATACTGGATTTGTGAGGACTCACCTGGGCTGTCCGTGATGTTGACCAGGTTGGAAGTGTGAGTCGCCAGGAAAAGAGCCTGCTTGCTGGGCTCGGGTTGGAGATAGCCCCTCAGGATTTCGTAGGTGAAGAGGGGTCCTGGGATCAGGAAGTTGGGGATGTGAGTGGGGCGTAAACGGGCGGGGAAGACTGGAAATAGGTGCGCTGGAGAGGGGCTGAAGACCGAGGGAGAGAGAGCCGAAACCAACCCGCTCGGGCAGAACATCTCCTGGTCTTCGGCGTCAGGACGAGAGACCGACGGTAAATACGGCGGCGAGCGCAGCGCTCGTGGGTCCGGAGTGGTTGAGGCGAAGCCGATTGGACGCCGATGCAGGCCAATGAACAGGAGCGTGTGCACACCATCAAATGAAAGCTGCCCAAGCACAAAGAGATAGCACGGGCACGGAATGAGTGTTAATCCGAGAGGACACGGCCTCCAGAGAACGGAAGTAGGATGTGAGGTCCTCTGAGACATCTAACGGAGACGGAGTGGTTGAGTGCGATCTGAGCTCAGTTGTGCTCGTGGTTGCCTCACCTGAGCCAGGTGTGGACCCACCCGGCCCCTCCCTCCTTCTGAGTCACACTGCTCGCAAGTGTGTGTACACTCTAGAACGGGGGACCGGGGGGGGGGGGGGGTCAAAGAAAGTCTCCATCAATGGAAGAGAAAGAAAGATTAAGGGAGCTGGATACAATCTCTGAACAAATACATCAATCTGCATGAAAACCCCAAAGACACACTCAGCAATATAAAAAAAGGTTATGCACTTAGTTAAAGAAACATAAAATATATATATTTTTTTTTAAAACACTAATTTCAAAGGGGTGTTAGGATATAGAATGCATTCATGTGGTTTGTTTTGGAAAAGGTAACAAAAAAAGTATTTTAAAATTATAAACTTTCTGCCCTGACACTGTACCTAAAGATAAAGATTAAAAATGGCTTCTGATAGTCTTATTTTATTATTTAAAATATAGAATAAAATATGTACGTATATATATTTTTGATTGCATATAATGATCGGGTCTGGACCATTTTTCAGGCACATATCAATCAAGATAATAAACTTATATTTCAAATGCTCTTCTGAGTGTCATGGGAGCCGAAATGTCATTATAACTGCTTGGACGTCAGTTCATTTCAGCTGCTTCCAATTGTGTTCCCTGCATGCTAAGAAAAAAGCAAACTGGCCAAACAATGAGCAATGGGTTGGGGATAGAGTTCACTGACAACGGCTGCGGTTCAGCGGTCCTTTACCTTTGAAAACAGATTACTTTCACAGTCAAGACCCTGCTTTTCCTGACTTTTCCTGAATGAAATCTCACGGCTTATATTCAGTCATCCGGGCTGAAGAAATGTTAATTCAAGAAACGTAATTAACTCAAAGCCCCCTAATTAGACCCCATTATCTGTTGCAGAGTGACTTATTTCACAGTAATGACACTGCATGTCACCGCCATTGTTGTTTTCACACATTTAGTCATCAAGGGATTACTATGAGTATATCAACAGCCTCATAACAAAAGTGCCTAAGTCATTTTTTGTAGTTTTGAGAAAAAGGCAAAAAACTGCTGCAATTCTACGTCAATGAGGATTTAGGCAGAATAGCATAAAGTGGTTCAGGAAGTGCACAGCGACCTGCAGTGACTTGAGCATTTTTACACTGTTGACGAATGATAAATCAAGTGATTTAGGCAGAAAATCTCAAAATGTCCAAAAAATGACTTATGGAACTTTTGTTAGGAGGCTGTCGATATATTAGGCCTATATTAAGGTTAGTCATGTGAATAAAAACAGTTTGAGTTTCAATCTTGCATAACATTACACCATATTTAACATCTTCTACTGGTTATAAAACCTAATGTTTTGGTACTATAATGTTGGAAACCTCAGCTACTTTACCGAATACATTATCTTTTTGTAATATTGCATAAATAAATAAATATGGTTTCAATTGTACAACATACTTAAGAATACAGGAAACAGGTTAATTAACAACAAACTAGTTTTGGACTGATGGTTGAATGTATTTGATGAAACTAACAAACGATAAAGGGCGCCAAAGCGCGGTCTCAGGTGTGCAGCGCGTGAGTCGTGACTGGCATGAGAGAACGCGGCGCAGGTGCGTCGTCATTCAATCCCCGGGCACGCCTCGCGGCACGCATGACCGATAATCCGATTGGACAGCAGCGATAAAGCCCCGTCGTCACCTCCGTCTCCAACCAGCCGGAGTGGCGCGCCTGCTTTGATCGCTTCGCACGGGGAACGGACAGCTGGGCCGGACACGCTCCTGTCAGGTTCTAACAACGACCCGTGCGGCCGAGATGCTGACTCCTCTTTACAACGCGGCTTAGACCGACAGCTGTTCAAATATAGCGCCGGAGCTTTGTAGACGCATCAAGTTCTTAGACATCTGGGAGCAGTCAATTGATTCGTTGATTTTCAAAAATTTAAAAAATAAATAAATAAATCATAAAGCTTCTGATGATTTATGTAGTAGGTATCAGTCTGAGAGGGATTTGTGAAAACACAGGTAAATTAACCAGGCAAATTAGCCTAATCGTAAATACAGTCTAATATCTTTGCAAAGGGTGCATTGAGCCACAATTGTTATAATTTTTTAGAGATATCCTTCACAAGGAATGGAATGAGACCTTAAATAAACACCATTTGTGTGCTGAGACGGAACGGCCAATCGCGCAACTCCCTCTTGAAAGGCACACACAGGGATTTTTCCAGCTTGTCTGAAAGCAGATCCCATCACAACGAGTGTTTACTCGGAACGCCGGTTCCCCACTAATTCCCAGTGATCCGCCTAATCTGGGATAAAATTTCACAGAAAGCGACTGAGACGATTCAGCCACCGGAGAGAAAGTCAGAGGACAAAGAAGGAGCACAGCATAATTCAACGAGGCATTAGGGAAACATCGGATACAGTTAGCACCTGGACTACATCTAGGTTTAACAAAAAATCTTTATTTCCCAAGTTACCCCTTATGAGGGCCCCTTGGGAAAGAAAAGTTTGCACTGGCCATTCAGTGTACTGTAGCCTGTAGAATTTGGTCCCTCTGGTGTTGAAGTTTTACCAGCGTTTGTTTAATCCTCCTGGGAATATGGTGTTGAGTTTACCAATCCAATGTCTTTCTGTCCTACGTCTGTCCTCCTGTGTCCAGTTAATGTTCGAATGCAGGCCCGATATTTCTACTGCTTGAAGTCCATGGTGTAGGAAATGAGCCACTATGTGTGTGTCTGTTTTTCTATGATTTTTTTATGTTATATATGTGTTGTACCAATCTGGTCTTAATTGTATTTCCTGTCTCTCTCACAGTGTTTGCACTTTATGACATATATGCAGTTACTGTATATGTGTTAACTGTGAGTGTTTGTTTAATAAGGTATGTTGTGTTTGTGGTGTTTTTCCACTGTAGTGGCCTGTTTGTAAAATATCGGGCCTTGTGTGGGTAAAATGTTGATTTCCGGTAGTTTACTACTTACCAGATGATTCTTAAGGTTTTTGTTTTTTTTGTAGGCCGAAATGATTTTGTATTCTTGGAGCAGGTCTGTGTTTTGCATATAAGTGGGCCCCCCAATGCGAGGAAAAAGGCTTCATGTTTTCCCTGGATTGAAATGTTCCCCATTCCATTTCAGGTTTGAATGAACTTCGTATAAGTGGGATTTCAACATGTGTGTGTATGGTGGGGGGGGGGGGGGGGGGGGGGTGGTGAGATGGACATCTCTTTAGGAGGGAGAGAAAAGGAAATGCTGCCGTTTTGTATGGACAAACTGTAAAGTTGCAGTTGAATGTTACTGTATCTGCGGGTCCTGTTGTCACTTGCAGGGTGCAGTAAGAGGCTGCATCGAAATGTCAGCCAACAGACACTGCTGACTAGTGTACTCTCATTCCACATCTGCTTCCAGCACAATGCCAGCATTGTTTACCACCGAGTAGTGTAAGTGGGGCCTTAGAACCAATAAGCCATGTTTTGAATTTGTCCGACAGGTTGCCATTGGATTAATATGAAGTGGCACAGCGGAATTGTAAAGAAAAGGACAAAATTAAGCGTCTCGTTGGACATATAAAATACATGTGAATCTGCACCGTAAACCTCATCAAATTAAGAGTCTGCTTAGTATGTCTAATTAAATCCTGATTGGCTTATTGGGACGTAACCCACATCGAATGACGGATATACAATGATCGTATGGCAGATAAACTGGCCTCTGGAGCCCATTAACGAACATTTTGGAAACTACAATAACGTTCCGTTAATGCCGCAGTTAACATGAGCACATAAGTAGAAGGCCGTAACAAAGTACAAGCAATATTTGTTAGTTAATTATCTGCAAACACATGCATTCACAGACGTTTTATGTGATCTTTTTTGTGGTTATTAATAATTTTACCCTTGAGCAACCTGAACTGCTTCAGTAAATTTGCAGCTGCATAAATGGATTGTATGTAAAAATGTAATATGTGCAAGTCACTTTGGATAAGGGCATCTTCTAATTCCCAAAATGTATAGTAATGACCAGTGCATTAATAAAGCATTCATCGCACTTAATCATTTTAGCTAGAGCATCAACAGAGGATGTGTAGGATCTTTGTTCATCAGCAGTAATGCAGTCCCATGGACTGACATGAACTAATGCCTTAACGTGAACAAATTGTAAACTAATGAATAAACAAACTCAAAAATACAAGCCAACAACAGACGCTTGCACAAAGATTACGTAGTCACTTTCTTCACGGTTAGTAAAGGTATGCATGCATGCGTAAATATATTTGTGTGTCTAATTGTATCTCCATACGAGAAGTCTAAATGGCAAACGATCAACTATTTAAGACAGCAGCCCTTGACAAACTTTATTAAATTCCTCATCTTGCTTCAACATTTTCTGTCCATTCATTGTTCAAGAAGGACACGGTACGGTCTGAATGTATCAGTGCGATTTGCAAGTTTTAACTTGTCTGGCCCTCGGTGTACAATTGTTATGCTTTAATGCGTGTTTGTGTGCGTGCGTGTGCGTGTGGTTAGGCCTGGGCATGGATCCTGTACTCATTACCGAGCTCTCGTATCTCATAAACAATTTAACTTACTTTTCCCTCTAGGGAAAGGATGGCTCAGCTCTGGGAGATAACAATGCTGCTGGCAGATCAGACAAGGAACTACCCTACCTCAATATACAAATATACCAGAGGCCGTTTCTCCCATAAATCATACTTGATCTCACAAGCACTATTATACTCTGACACACACGCATATATTCTCTCACGCATCATCATCATACTCACACAACATCATACTCTCTCACACACAATCATTCCCCTCACACGCTACCATTCTTTTCACACACACACACACACACAAACACACCATCATATTCTCTCACATATAAATGTAAAACCTGTTATGCACACATATGAAACGCCTTACACACAAACAAACATACTTGAGAGATTTCAAATGAGTATGTAAAAGGGAACGATTGACTGTGTGAGATAGAACGACTGTTGATCTGTTGAGAGTACACATTCCAGATCATTTTTATCGTTAAAAGCAAATCTAAGTCTAAGTCACAAGCTAGCTTGCATATAGGTGGTCATTTTGCGAACAACAATTACCCATTAAGACATTATTTTTTATTGCAAGTGACTAATAAAAGATGTTACAGTTTGATCATTGGTGGTTTGTGGTTATAACAGATTTGAACATAGAAAACTTGGATTGCATGCAATTCAAAGCCATTTGTCGGTTTGCAAAACAGCATTTGTGTTTCTCTGTTTTACAATTATGTTATCTTACAATGTTAACCCTCCTTTTATGTTTGGGGTCAATTTGACCCCATTCAGTGTCTGACATTGTTTAAAAACCTGTTAAGCTTATTTTTGCCATTTTGTATGACTTTCTAATTTGATGGGATTAAATAGCAAACATGCAATACAAATAATGCTGTTTTCAAAAATCCTCAACCAACTTTGCATACAGAGGTGTTGTGTGGGGTCATTTCGACCCCAGGCTCTGTAGCTGTATAAAACCTAAGAAAATTTGCATTTTATTTTTATCAGATTTTTTATTTTTTTGTGAGTGATTCTGGGTACTTTCCCGTACGAGTTTTAAATTTCACAAATGTTCCCCTACCTCCGGCACTAAAATGAGAAGCTTATCACAGATTTTTAACGTTTAGGGATAAAAGGCTAGTCAATTGGGAGACATTAAGAAGGCGACACAAAAAACTGTAAAAATGTATCACAATAAATACATTTATTTGGTTAAAAGTGTTGGGGTCAATTTGACCCCAAATATAAAAGGTGTCATAAAATTTCAACATAATAGGGGGGTTAAATTAAATTTGTTTTCAAGGCAATCCACTCCCATAATCACATTGCTTAAAAAAAGTGATAATATCCTCCTAATTGCCATTCACTTCCTGAGGAAAATAATCAGAACAATCATGGCGACCTTGCTATCGTACTAAAACAAAAATTGTGTGTGTTATAATACTTGCATTTATAAAACTAGCTGTGGCTTGATTGCTCCCTGTCAATTTGGAGGGGGTGGGACTTGTTCAGGAACGGGTAATTTAAACTGCCTTCTGTTTCAATCAAACTCTCTCAAACAATCATTCTCTCACTCACACACAATCATTTGATCTCACAGTCAATCATGTCTCTCACACACTCGTATGAAATATCTCACGTTTGTTTGTGTGTAAGACATTTTATGTGTGCATAACAGGTTTTACATTTGTATGTGTGAGAAGAATGATAGCGTGTGATCGAGTTTGATGGTGTGTAAGAGTATAATGGTGTTTGCAAGATCAAGTACGATTTATGGCATAAATGGCCTCTAGTGTGTTCGAGCGACCTAGCTGTGGTTCCCACCGGGCCTTCAATGCACAGCAAATACATTGCATATCCATCATGGTGACACTTTAGCAGCTAAAAGAAAGTGCCTGCCAAACATCTTGCATCAACCGCCGTCACATTTTGACACACTTCCGCAGGTTACCGGTAACACCGTGTTGCAACCTGGTTGTCTGCCGTGACGTACTGTCTGCACTTGCGGTGAGAACACACTTTCCCAAGCGACTGTCTTCAAATTAAAGTTAACATACAGCATCACAAAATTATTACCTTCCCTGGGCATTAACATGCCAACTCATGAGATTAAAAAGTGCCCGTCTGTCCGCGAAGCCTAGCTGCTCCCCCTTCTGCGCCTCCGGTTTCTCCAGTAACTTTATCCGGCAGTCAGCGCGGAGGCGGTTAGTTTAGTCGCCTAGCGGATCACTGCCAAAGAGCTAAAGCTCAGAGCCCAGGTCGCGTTTTAATGGCGAGACCATCAAGAGACCAAACCAAATCACACTTCAAACATCAAAGCGGGGTAAAGGGCGGTTAGAACACGTTTATATTTTTCCACCGCAACTCATGTGCGGAGTATGACGAATCTAAGGCAAAGATGCACTGCAGTTGAGAGTCTCCGGGAAAGAGTGAGGGTAGGTATGCGCAGGCAAGTATTGGCACATCCCTGTCCCGTCTCTCCTAGCGGTAAGACAGAGACAAAACATTCCATACGCGCTGTCTTCAACTTCCACTTTTAGCACGCCGTTACGGGAACAGAAACGTTTGCTATACGCAAAACCTCAACCTCTGTTCCTAACCTGATTATCTATGCCGTTTTGTGAATCTTGTGCCACGTGCACATTTTATATGATGACTTGTTCTTCTTTATAATTATGCCAATCAACCATAATTGCCTGTTAGTCATATTTTTATGAAATGTTAATAAATCATAAATTAGATGTCACTGTTATATCAGTAATAAGTGAGTAGGCTACACTTCAACGAATGTACAAGAATAAATCAGAAAACATTTTGGTCCCCAACAACTGGAGTTGATCTCCTCTGTGTAGTAGCCTACAGTGGAATGTGCTTCGTGAAAAACTTAACTGAATATTTGCCGGTTGTCATGGACCAAAATGCTTTTAGTTTTTGCCCTACAATAGCTCTAAAGTGTTCTCACTAGTTATTACGGACACAAAAGCAGCATTTAACTGACAAATTAGTATTATTTAAAAATAAAGTGATTAATGGCTTAAATATGGCATGTCAATCATAAAAGAGTGTAGAAAATATAGGTAAGAGAAATGGGAGCAAACATATAGCAGCTGTTTTATGTCTTATGAAAAACGTTTTTTTCCCGCGTTTGTGGTCTTTCTGATATTTTGTCCACCCCCTGTATTATGAAGATAAAAAAAATTCTCCAAAAAGTCTACAAATGGAGAATATATAGCAATATAGGCAATTCCTGTAGTCTCAGCATTCCAAAGCTGAATAATAATTGCAGACATTTTGCATCGTTAAGTATTACTGGGAAAGAGCATTGATTGTAATTTTCAACGGGACCCTGGAGCAGTCATTCTCATACAGATTAAAATGTCTAATTATCGCATTACAATTAGATGAATGTTAATTTGACTCATAATAAATAGGACAATTTGCAGTCAGCACTCTTGGGTAGTAGCATTTGTTTTTGTTTCGGCCCATGTTCAGACCATGCTGGCGGGAGTCCTCCAGGGCGATGCATAATTGATTATTTTGGTCTGTTTCTTATAGTACTGAAACGAGAAAAAACTGGCACAGTGGGATTAATTGCAAGTCTCATAATAGTCTTAAGCTTTTGGCCAGTCGAGTCATTTTGAGTGGCCGAAAGCCGAGCAGCATTAAGAGAGACTTGCCCTTCATTCCAGTTTGCCAGTTTTTCTTTCTTTGCGTGTTTTCTATTGCAACTGGGCATATTTGACTCTTAGACGTGTGGGTGCTCGTTTTGCTTATAACATTTGAACCAAATTCACCAGCTAACATAATTAATCTTTCGATTTGATTTTGATATACTGTAGCCGATACCTGGCATGCCACCTCGTAATGCTGCCGAATAAAACTCAACGGCGGCACTCAGTTATTCGCATTCTGAAGTACAAACCAACACTGTTCAGAAAATAAAATGTGATGATTATAACTACTGCTAACAGGAGGAGTAATGAGGAGCCTATAGTGAAATCCTACTGCTGAACTGTAGGCTATAAAACCCAGCTGGAGAAAACCCAGGCTCTACCTCATGTGGGTTCACGTGTGTACCCATAGGCCAGTGGTTCCCAGACCTCTCCTCAGGTAACCCCAGCTGGATCCAGGTATTTGATATGTTCCACCTAAAGCACAATAGATACAGCTAATAAAGCCTTCTTAGTTGTATCAGGTGAGCTTGAGACGGAAAACATCAAATACTCGGATGCGGCTGAGGGTACCCGAGGAGAGCTTTGGGAACCACTTCCATAGACCATAGCCATAGTTATGGCTATGGTCTATGGAACCACGGCTGCCGGTCGTGGCCAGGATCAGGTTCAAAGTTCTGACCCTGGCCTACACTGCAGCCAAAAGTTCAGGCCCCTCCTGCCTACAGGACTTAATCCAGCACTACGCTCCCGCTCGACCACTTTGCTCTGCTGCTGCAGGGCGACTTGCACTTCCCTCCCTCCGTGTTAACGGCTCCCGCTCGTCCCAACTGCGGAGCTTTTCCACCCTAGCTCCCCAGTGGTGGAACGAACTCCCCACTCTGCTGCGCTCAGCTGAAACACTGTGTTTTCCGTCGTGGTCTGAAAACACACCTTTTCAGACTCCACCTCCACTAAACTACCTATATAGGGCCATTCTATAGTACTTGCTTCCTGTTTTTTGCTTGTTTTCTATTTAACTTGTGTTTTTGGTTATTTTATAGTTCAGAATGTATAGCTGTGTCTATTACTCATGTTTATTAGTGGGGATAGCTCCTACGCTGTGAGAAAGTTGTGCTTTGTTGGATTTGCTTTGTAGTTGTGTCAATGACCTACAAAATGCACTTATCGCTTTGGATAAAAGCGTCTGCCAAATAATTGTAATGTAAATGTACATGTTATGGCCTCTGTGTTATGTTAAGAGCCAACAAATAGTGCTTATCAGTCAACATAGCTCATCATTCCACTACGCAAGCCCCACCCTAACTCTGGAGGATAGCTCCTCGTGACCCGTCATTCCACTCTGTCACGCACCACTGCCACCCAGCCAACGAGACGCTGGCTCAGAGCAGAGAGCCCGGAACACGAGCTCATACAGGGGACGTATCTATTGCAAACGGTGAATAAAGGAAATGCATTTTAAAAGATTTGTTTTGAGATCTCGGCCTGCTTTGTGACATTAAAAAATGAACACTGACACTAAAAAGTATGATGCTAATCATACAATATAATAATATTTTGATATTTTATTTGGAGAGGTTGATAGCAAGTTAGCACACAACCAGCTTTACCAGTTTGAAAACCTTTCATCTAACATATTCATTACTTATTCCTTGCTTACAGATATGTGTCTTTGTTAGTTTTTCAAGTTGGGTTTTCCATTATAATATTAATGTTAAAAAAACAAGGCTAGGGGAATAACAAACCCCTTTACATAGTCACATTTTACAAAGACAACAAATCCAGTGGATTGAATAATAATGTTATTTTGAGTACATTAAAATTAAGTCTAAAACGTTTTTCCCAGGTTGCTTTCTATGGACAACGTCTTTAATAAAGCTCAATAAACCACCATAGCTTCTATATCCACATACAATAGGCTCACCAGCTAAAGTAACTGCGGGAAACAAAATACATTTGGAACAAGCATGCCCGTTTGAAAATGCAGGGCTAGGGGCAGAGACAACCTCTGATTTACAAACAAATTAATCTGAATTACTACACACAAGAAATTCTATGAAAGCTAAAACCAGAAAAATCAAGCCCCATGCAGGATGACTAGAATTCAGAACTTAAACAAATGCAAATGCTTTATTTCAGAAATATAAAATCGGATTTTTTTCTTAAATATACATCAGAACATTCTAATTTTACTCCTATGAAATTTTGGAAAACCATTAAGGTTCGGACCTTTGTTTAACAATTATTTCAGTAAAAAAATGTTAATTATTCAAGCATAAGAGAAAGTCACCCCTGACAGTAGAGCCACAACAAAAGCAAATTCAGTTTCACTGTAATATCAAGAATCCTTAAAAGTGCTTAGATCTGTAAATAATATCAGAAAAGCTGTGGGTCCTGATCTGATACCCATATATAGTAGTACCAGAGAACCGGAGTGGCAGCAAAAAAAAAAATCCCAAGTCTCATTTTTATACTTACTTGAAAACTTTTGATAGTCAACCACGATGTGCTTACCTAGAGATTGCACAGTATCAAACAAGCCTCAAACCATCACTGCTGCCAGCTATGCAGTAGATGTGGATGGATCACTCTAAGGGTTTCTTCTTCTGACTTATTTTTCCATAGAGTTCAAAAGGAAAATGAGTCAGGAGAAACAACCCCTAAAGTGATCCATCCATATCTACTGCATATCTGGCAGCAGAGTGATGGTTGGAGGCTCGTTTGATACTTCAGACCCTTGATGACTTACAGCCATTTAGCCAAGTATTCAATACTGTTCCAGTGTAATTTCCAGCTTAATCTAGTCCCCCCTCCAATAGAGATGCATTAAAATGCAGAGGTTATAGTATCGCTTGTAAGAGTATCTGAAAATAAGAACAAGATTTTTGAATAAGAATTTTGATGTTGCCAGGTCACAGACATCAGGAAGTCATGGCATGCAAAGGATATGCAACCAAATATTAAATATAATGGTTTTATTTAAGTTGATGTCAATTTGTCCAATTACTTTTAGTTTCCTAAAATACAAGGAGCTACAATTGCTACATGCTTTACCCAATATAGATGTAAAAACCCTCAAATTAAAGCTGAAAGTCTGCACCTTATCCTCATAGTCACTCTTCCATTTCAAATCAAAATCTGCTAGAGTACAGAGCCAAAACTACAAAAATGGTGTCGCTCGCTCGCTCACTCAAATTCATTATTGACCAGCTCCTGGAATATCTCAGCACTTTAAATGGACATCACCTACATTAAAGTACCATTATCAAATAAAATACCAGAAAGACACTTCTTTAAAAATTTATTTTCATTACCATTATTATTTCTTCTAATTTGAGAATTCTAATACACCAATATTTATTGTACACAAATAGTTACTTCTAAGGGATATAAATATTACTAAAAGACATCAATGAGGCTTGAATGTTTTACTTTGTGACAAAGAGACAAATCTATCCCTACAATCTGATGTATTTTCACATGGAGGTGAAATCCAAAAATTCCTGTAACAGAAAATACTCATTTGGACTTCTGGATGCTTTTCCCGGCCTTGCTGACATGGTAACTTGAAGCCTCGGCAAACAGAGAGAGAGCTGAACGAAATATGCTTCATTCCGTCTTCTACGTCGTTGCTTCCATGTGCAGGACTTTCATCGACTCCGAGATCATGGAGCTGGTATCGATCTGTCCGTAGATCCCCACCAGGAAGGCCTTGTGCAGCAATATGTCAGCATGTTCTGGGAGGAAAAAAAATGCAAAAACAAAAGCAGGCTTTCTCTATTACCACTACAGGGGGGACAAAAGTGCACTGCAATGAACAGTCACAGCTTTGTGATGAGACTTGTAAAAGAAGTACTTCTGCTTGTTTTAGCTGTTAACAAAGAAGCAGTATCTCAAGGTGCGTTCTCACCAATTGGGGCGAGGAAGCATGGGGACGTACCGGACCCCAATACTGTTCATTTGATTTTATTCCACCTAAACACTAAAATTTATCTCTAAAAACATTTGAGGTGAGAAATAGGCTACGCAGTTGCTCAATCTTGATTCACATTTGATCTGCGACGCCTACTTTGACCGTTTTATCCGAGTTTCGTGAGCCAGGCGAGCTGCGCTGGACGCATTCATTTGCATGACGTGAAGGTGGAGTATATCCTATGCAAAATTCAGAACCGGCGAACATAGCGCACACTCGCCGGGCCGCATCCATCGCGCACCACGTGATCGCATCTCCTCCTCCCCATAGTAAATTAATAGAATGCGTCAAACCGAGGCACCCAGCCGGATTTTGTGAGAACCCAGCATTATAAAGGTGCCCACATTGTTTTCTGACAGAACGTGCCATTTACGACACAGAGAGAGCAGACTTTCTCTGCACGCTGCAAAAAAAAGTCTGTCTTATGAGTGTTTTAGTCTTGTAATGACTTAAAATATATTTTTTTTTTTCTCTAAAGCAGAAAATATTAGCTTGTTTTAAGTTACTTTTTACTTGTCAAGTGAAATTGACTTACCCCATTGGCAAGTCTTGAAATGAGTCAAACTCTCATCTCATTTACCTCGTCTTATGTAGCAGAAGAATAATAGAAATAAGATTTTAAGTCTAAATATAAGAGTACAGTACTTGTTAAGATTTAATTATCTTTCGGTTTTTGCAGTGTAACCTCTACAGGGGCTCAACAGTGCAATATAATTAGCAGCCATAGATTGCGATGCAACTTTACAAGATTCTGCATTTCTGTCTGTTTTAGCGGTAGGATAAGTAGTAGTAGTATTTTTACTACTTTTTTTTAGTATTTTTAGTAGTATTTTTACTACTTTATTCCATTTACTTTGTGTGTGCCCAGGACACTGAATACAATACACCTCTTTCCAGAACACACCTTTCATTTCCCCTCCCATTAGATACACACATGTTAACTGAAAATGGTTGAAGGAGTGCCAGCTTCACAGACTTTCCCCAGAGGCTCCTCATAATGACTGCGTAAAATAAGATTCTTGAACTCTTTTCTCATGAGGATACGAACTGGAAATACCAGAAGATGTTCCTGCTGAGGGGAACACGGCGACGCGTCACTACCTTGGCAGAGCAGCACGTATTCCGGCAGGTTCCTCAAGGCGGTCTGCACCACGTCGAAGTTTCCGCTCCCCAGGCAGTACATGAAAGTGGGAAGGAATTCCGTCGCCATGCTACGAGTCGCAAAGAAAAGAAAGGGAGAGTGGGGGGGGGGGGTCGTTTCAGTACAGGTTCGCGCGGGGCGGCGGAATTTTACGAGAGCTGCGCGTTTGTTTACCAGGGGCTGTTCTGGATGCAGCGCAGGGTCAAGTTAAAGGCCATGTTGCGACACAGCTCTTCCGGGGAACTCATCAGCCTCTGGAGATCGTTCTGTGGATAAGTACGCAAACACAGCCACCGGATGAGTTGCTGGTGAGGTCTGTACTGCAGTGCAGAAAACTGTTTTAAGAAAAAGGCTTTGCTTACAAACACAAAGGGGCTCTGCACTTTGGGAACGCTGGCTCCAAAATCAACCTTTCTTAACATTAAAAAGCCACATGCTTGGATATTTCAAACCGGTGTGTATGCAGGTTTTCGCTGCCTCCAGTTACAAATTAATTTAATTAACCCAATCATTTACATGATCTGATACTTGATCTACATTCCACGATATGAAAAGCAGCTGATGAATGTTTTTGCATGCATTGTAGCGTTTTATCGTGGTGTCATTTACTAGTGAATTGCCCATCCCTGGCTTATTACATCCACCTACACAAATTCCCCATAGTTCACCTTCAAACACACAGAATTTGTTTTGGGGAAAAAAACATTTTTTTTCCAAACTTCACGCAGTTTAATTTGTTCACGACGGTCAAAAGCTGCACCGCAAATTAAGGATTATTTTCCAGAGAACAGCCGTCGGTACCCTTTAAGAGCAAACGTATTCGAGCGATTGGGCTCGTGGCGACACTTACGATGAAGTACTGGATGACCTCGGGACTTCTCCGGGACTTCTCGTCGACCTCACCGAGAACCTCCAGGACGTCTTTAAGGGGGGGGGAAAAAGGCCTTAATCAGGCTTCATTTGGTACAGCTGTTTCACTCGGAGAGAAAGTTGAGTTCAGGTCGACTTTGAAACAGAAAGGTGCCACATAAGCCCCATTAGATAACAAACTCCCCCTCCCCTAAGGACCAAGCACACAAGCCCCCACTCCAGTGTTGCCAGATGTCTGTATCATTCCCTTTGATTTTTAATACATCAAAAGCACCCCTCCCCCAACTTCCATTGACTCCCATACTCATTTTTAAGACCATTCCACTATACTCCTTCAAATTTCTCAGCTACCAGACTCCCATACACATTTATGGTGAAATATCTCCCAATATCCCTTAGTCTCGACACCAGAGAGTATTTGGAAAGAGGAGCTGCAAATCGATTGGTTCCAGTAGGTTTTAACATCGTTTCAGCGGTTGGGTGGTTGACAGGTTACAATCCCCTACGGACAGAGGGTTACCCCCAATCTGGCAGCCCTGGTTACCTTCGATGGCCTCTCCCCTGGAGATCTTCTTCAGGTACTTGGCCATGTCGCCGGCAGACAGCGAGGTCGAGGCGGAGATGCTGACAAGGGGAAGGGACCCTGTGGAGGCTTCTGTTACTCCAGTGGGAGGGAGTGAGAGAGGGAGGGAGAGGGAGAGAGAGAGAGAGAGAGAGAGAGAGGTCGCTTTGAGCACTAATGATAGCTCACGTCTATGTGTACCCCTGAGTGCATAATTTATATTCGTTGCTTTTTCCTTCAGAAAATTTTTGTTGAGACTGCTATCAAGAAAAGGAAACAGCCATCTTATTTCCACAATGAGGTTTATATTTTGACTCTTTATACTGGCCACCTGAATTGTAAAAATAATAATTGAATAAATGTCATTTTCTTTTCTGGCACTTTTATCTCGGGCTATGGAGACTGAATCTTGTATAATAAATGATCTTGCGGAAGGGTATAAGAGGTAAGCTGCATTTATTTAAAATTCTCGAGTTCATGTTCAGTGTGTTCACAGAACCGTGTAGAGCACAGAGCAGGACGTTGAGATGGTCGGGGCCTACAGTACAGTGTGTGTCATCGTCACGCGGCAGACGCATCTTTACCGTCGCGGTCCTCTGCAGCGCTCTCCGAGTGTCCGGTCCTCACAGGTAGAGTCAGGCCAGCCAGCAGAGACTTCAGCTGAACCAGGTCTGGGTTTTCGGAGGAGAAACTCCTGGGACACACACACACACACACACACACACAGACACACATACACGCACAGACACACACGGGCACACACATACACACACACGGGCACACGAATACACACACAAACACACAGACACACACACACACATACACGCACGCACACACACACACACACACACACACACACACACACACACACACACACACACAGACACACATACACGCACAGACACACACGGGCACACACATACACACACACACACACACACACACACACACACACACACACACACACACACACACACACACACAGACACACATACACGCACAGACACACACGGGCACACACATACACACACACGGGCACACGAATACACACACAAACACACAGACACACACACATATATGTTTAAATACATGCTAAATATACAGATAAATACAACTACCAACAACAGTACTGTGGGGCTCATCCTGTTAAAGCTGCAGTAGGCAAGATTATTTCGCTATAATTTTGGCAAAATTATTACATTTTCTCATTACTCTCCAGCAGCTATCAATAAATCTAGTGTTCTGGGAAAAAATCGGCTCCGCCCTCACCCAGATGGGAAGGCCTCATTGCGCACTAGCGCACCCCATTAGCGCCTTAAAGTACACCGGCTAATCATTATTATGATATTATGGCATGAAGTGCCTTCCCCTGAATTATGTCTGTGTAAGCCTGACTTGCAAACTGCTTTATTTTATTTTGATGGCGTTTTGAAAATCAAACGCTCAAGTCATGTTTTAGACATAGTCCTTGTATCAACATATTATTGGGATCAAAGTAAACATTACTTCGTCATAAATGAAATAAACGATTAATTGAAATAAATTCCATTTCCTTTCATTCAAATTATAATTCAAGTTCTATGTCCTGTCACGGTTTACAAATTCAAATTCATGAACTGCTAATGGAATTTAACGACCCCCGACCCCCGCCGTGCTGAAGGGCCGCTCCCGAGAGAACGCGCTGAAGTGAAGGACCGTGGGACTCACTGCAAGACGTCGGAGTGCTTCTGCAGGAACGGCACGGCCGCTCCGGCGTCGTGGGTGATGTACCGCTGAATCAACTGCACAAACTTGCTGATGAACGGCGACAGCTGGCGGGAGTACATCCGGAAGTTCTGCGAGGGCACAAAATGCAGCCGGCGGTCAGGGGACTGGGATCCGGGGGTCTGGGAATTTCAGCACCTCTGTGACAGAGGTGCTGAAAAGTCTAAGGCCGCGTTCGGAATGGCTCGCTACACGCTTTATAGTGCACTATATAGGGAATCAGCCATTTTGTGGGATGTCCTAGTTCTCAGTGTCTTAGGCACACCTGGTTCTACTAATTAGCAGCTCAAAGAGATCTCTAGCTGTTGAATGAGGTGTGCTGTGTAAGGGTCGGGGTGAAAACCTACAGGACAGTAGATCTCCATGAACAGGGTTGGGGACCACTGGTTTAAGTGGATTTTGGTCTACGATGCCATACCCATACAAGCTTCTCTAAGGCGGAGACAATTTAAGGTCGGTAGCTGTGGCTGCAAGGGAGGGACAGCTTCCTCCACTGCCAATTTTACACATCGCACAGGAAACAATGTCATCTTCAATCGTAAGCGCCTCTCCAATGCGTAACAGTACGTGAACGCGAGTGTAACTTGGCGTTTTATAAAAAAAAATAAAAAAATAAAATAAAATACCTTTGCCATATTTTTTTGCAGTACATTGCGGTTTTAAAGCCAACTTTAAAATTGATTCACGCCCCTGTTAAATATGTTTTCAAACTGAAACAAGCTGAAGCAAACAGACGGTTCGCCAGGCAATCGTGTGCGTGCGAGCAGTTGCCTGACCTGCAGGACCTGTATGAAGGAGAGCAGGGAGTCCTGCAGCGCCCTCTGGTGTTCGCTGTGGAAGACCAGAGGCTGCAGCAGCTCCAGGATGGCCAGCACGTCGTTGAAGAAGGTCAGGTGGTTCTGCTGGCGGAACTCCTGGAAGTTCAGGTGGATGCGCCCGTGGAGCAGGGCAGCGATCATGGGCAGGTGTCTGGAAGGAGACCGTCACCCTACGTTAGCGGCTTCTTTCATTTTAGACCGTAAGCATTACGCACTGTGTAGTGTAATGCACCAGTATAAGCGTAATGCGTAGTGTAATGCACCAGTATAAGCGTAATGCACCAGTATAAGCATAATGTGTAGTGTAATGCACCAGTATAAGCGTAATGCGTAGTGTAATGCACCAGCATAAGCGTAATGTGTAGTGTAATGCACCAGTATAAGCGTAATGCACCAGTATAAGCATAATGTGTAGTGTAATGCACCAGTATAAGCGTAATGCGTAGTGTAATGCACCAGTATAAGCGTAATGTGTAGTGTAATGCACCAGTATAAGCGTAATGCACCAGTATAAGCATAATGTGTAGTGTAATGCACCAGTATAAGCGTAATGCGTAGTGTAATGCACCAGTATAAGCGTAATGTGTAGTGTAATGCACCAGTATAAGTGTGATGCACCAGTATAAGCGTAATGCACCAGTATAAGCATAATGTGTAGTGTAATGCACCAGTATAAGCGTAATGCGTAGTGTAATGCACCAGTATAAGCGTAATGTGTAGTGTAATGCACCAGTATAAGCGTAATGCACTAGTATAAGCATAATGTGTAGTGTAATGCACCAGTATAAGCGTAATGCGTAGTGTGTAATGCACCAGTATAAGCGTAATGCGTAGTGTAATGCACCAGTATAAGCGTAATGTGTAGTGTAATGCACCAGTATAAGCGTAATGTGTAGTGTAATGTACCAGTATAAGCGTAATGTGTAGTGTAATGCACCAGTATAAGCGTAATGTGTAGTGAAATGCACCAGTATAAGCGTAATGTGTAGTGTAATGCACCAGTATAAGCGTAATGTGTAGTGTAATGCACCAGTATAAGCGTAATGTGTTGTGTAATGCACCAGTATAAGCGTAATGTGTAGTGTAATGCACCAGTATAACCGTAATGTGTAGTGTAATGCACCAGTATAAGCGTAATGTGTAGTGTAATGCACCAGTATAAGCGTAATGCGTAGTGTAATGCACCAGTATAAGCGTAATGCACCAGTATAAGCATAATGTGTAGTGTAATGCACCAGTATAAGCGTAATGCGTAGTGTAATGCACCAGTATAAGCGTAACGTGTAGTGTAATGCACCAGTATAAGCGTAATGTGTAGTGTAATGCACCAGTATAAGCGTAATGTGTAGTGAAATGCACCAGTATAAGCGTAATGTGTAGTGTAATGCACCAGTATAAGCGTAATGTGTAGTGTAATGCACCAGTATAAGCGTAATGTGTTGTGTAATGCACCAGTATAAGCGTAATGTGTAGTGTAATGCACCAGTATAACCGTAATGTGTAGTGTAATGCACCAGTATAAGCGTAATGTGTAGTGTAATGCACCAGTATAAGCGTAATGCGTAGTGTAATGCACCAGTATAAGCGTAATGCACCAGTATAAGCATAATGTGTAGTGTAATGCACCAGTATAAGCGTAATGCGTAGTGTAATGCACCAGTATAAGCGTAACGTGTAGTGTAATGCACCAGTATAAGCGTAATGTGTAGTGTAATGCACCAGTATAAGCGTAACGTGTAGTGTAATGCACCAGTATAAGCGTAATGCGTCGTGTAATGCACCAGTATAAGCGTAATGTGTAGTGTAATGCACCAGTATAAGCGTAATGCGTAGTGTAATGCACCAGTATAAGCGTAATGCGTAGTGTAATGCACCAGTATAAGCGTAATGAGTAGTGTAATGCACCAGTATAAGCGTAACGGAGCGCACCTGAGCAGAAGCACAGGGTGGGACACGGCCAGCTTCCTGCAGGCCAGGTTAGCGTCAGACATGCGGTTCTCAGCGGACTTGGAGTCTCCGCTCTCGGCCAGCAACGTGACAAGACGATGCACCAGGACATCCAGCTAAGAGACACAGCACACTTAACTGCCATATCACTTTACACAAACATCAGCTACCAGCCCTGGGAAACAACCAGCTAACACGTTTAAGCTGCATTATAAATATGGGATATAAGAAGCAGCGCGAAAAGCACATTTGTTCAAATGTTTCATTAAAACAGCTGTGACAATGTGGCTAAGCATCACAATTGATAACATTCTGGCAACATTCTGGATGAGTTTTGTAAAAGTTGTTTCTTTTCAAAAATTACCCGAGAGCATTGGCATTAAAGCACATTAAAAGACTAAACACCATTAGCTTTGTACATAATCATGAGACGAAAATGCTCTTTTCTTTAGTTTTGCAAGAAATTACTTCATGTGAAAATACACTTCTCAAAGAAATATTGTGACACGTTATTCTTCGTCGGGAGAAGAGGAGGAAGGGTGCGGTGGCCGTGCGGCGTTACCTTGCAGGTGCTGCCCTCAGCCGCCCCTTCGCTGTTCAGTGTGGCGTCGGGTAGAGTCACGTGCTGGATCACCTCCGGGAAATGCAGGTAGATCTGCAGCAGCAGGCTCTGGCACCTCTTACTCATCACACTGAGAACACAGGAGTCACAGTGAGTCTGTACTATTCACACTGAGAACACAGGAGTCACATTGAGTCTGTACTATTCACACTGAGAACACGGGAGTCACAGCGAGTCTGTACTATTCACACTGAGAATACGGGAGTCACAGCGAGTCTGTACTATTCACACTGAGAACACGGGAGTCACAGTGAGTCTGTACTATTCACTGAGAACACAGGAGTCACAGTGAGTCTGTACTATTCACTGAGAACACAGGAGTCACATTGAGTCTGTACTATTCACACTGAGAACACAGGAGTCACAGTGAGTCTGTACTATTCACACTGAGAACACAGGAGTCACAGTGAGTCTGTACTATTCACACTGAGAACACAGGAGTCACAGTGAGTCTGTACTATTCACTGAGAACACAGGAGTCACATTGAGTCTGTACTATTCACACTGAGAACACAGGAGTCACAGTGAGTCTGTACTATTCACTGAGAACACAGGAGTCACATTGAGTCTGTACTATTCACACTGAGAACACAGGAGTCACAGTGAGTCTGTACTATTCACACTGAGAACACAGAAGCCACAGTGAGTCTGTACTATTCACTGAGAACACAGGAGTCACATTGAGTCTGTACTATTCACACTGAGAACACAGGAGTCACAGTGAGTCTGTACTATTCACTGAGAACACAGGAGTCACATTGAGTCTGTACTATTCACACTGAGAACACAGAAGCCACAGGAGTCTGTACTATTCACACTGAGAACACAGAAGCCACATTGAGTCTGTACTATTCACACTGAGAACACAGAAGCCACAGTGAGTCTGTACTATTCACTGAGAACACAGGAGTCACAGTGAGTCTGTACTATTCACACTGAGAACACAGAAGCCACAGTGAGTCTGTACTATTCACTGAGAACACAGAAGCCACAGTGAGTCTGTAGTATTCACTGAGAACACAGGAGTCTTCTTCCTGTGACAACGTCGATGGTCAGCCATATAACCGTGCTGCATAGAGTAACCCTACACACCGAAGATAGAGTGTCTGACTCGTGTAAATCCCGTGAGCAGGGCCGCGGACCCAGGTCGGATAACGCGGGTTGACCCTTTCACACCAACGGCAAACATGGGTTTTACCCGGGTCGTTGCTTTGGTGTGAAAGGGGTATTAGATCCCTTTAAGACGGCAAAAGTGGAGGCGTGCGAACAAGTAACGGTTTCATTTGGACCGCTATACACTCATACCTCTCTCCCCACTTCTTTGTGCAATTGATCAGGTACTCTGACACTTTCTTCACGCTTTCCAGGTCTCCGTGGCAACAGCTGTGCAGTAACGGCAGGCGCGATTGGATGAGGGAGCAGGAGGCGGGGTCCAGGCTCCTCTTGCCGTGGCCGGAGCTTCTGCTGTTGAGCTCGGATTCGGACAGGATCAGGTCCACCAGGCTGATCAGCTCGTCCGGCTTCAGTCGCAGGACTGACTTCTCTGTGCGTTTCTGGCAAAGGAAACATCCGGAAAACCGAGCCCCGCCCACAAAGAGAGTAATGAGAAATCCAGGAAGCCACATATGTGCGTATCAGTCCTGGGTCAAAAAGCTACTTGAAATGTTTTAACCCTTTTGACACCGTAAGCATTTCAGTAGATGACCGACAAATTTAAGAGAAACTAATATTCAGAGCAAAATTCACAGGGTGCTGTACTGTTGTCTACTGACAAAAACTATAGATATATTTTTAAGAATATTTTGGGTGAACTTTCCTTTAAAGCAGCAGTATAGTGGGTAAAGGCCAGGCACCTGTGGAGTCTTCTGGTCGCGACCCTGCCAGATTCGGGGGATGTGACTGCAGGCCCACAGGAAATCCAGAGCTGACGAGGGGTCCAGTCTGAGAGAGCAACGTCCAACACTCACAATCACACCTCATTCATACACTACACACTGGTAACCGCTCTAAACCTATTACATTAATCTCAATTGCACCCAGTCTTCCCAATATGTCATACCCTTATTCATGGTGACATTTCGCACAACCATTTTTCTCAACATAAGAGAAACATCACCAGATAAAGCAGGTTGGCGGGGCCTGCACAGGACAGAAGGTTCTATATTTGTGGCTTTACTGTACAAATGTGCCACTCGGGATTGGACCTCATAACCCTCTCGTGCAGTCCAGTACTCTGATCAGGGTATGTAGGCCTACAGCATTTCAGGTCTGGCTGTGTGTGTGTGTGTGTGTGTGTGTGTGTGTGTGTGTGTGTGTGTCGTAAATGCTCGTCTCAGCTCCCTCTGCTGGCTGATAATAGAACTGTCGCATTGGTGCAGAGTTTTAGCATATACAGCCGAAAAACAGTTCAGGCGGGTACAGTGTGAGATCTACTCACTCCCTCTGCTGGCTAAGAATGGAACTGACGCGGTGATGGAGAATTTTATCACGGCAGCTTTACAGCACTTCAAGCCTAGTGTATGTGTATGGTATCAGCTCATCTCTGCTCCCTCTGCTGGCTGAGAATGGAAATTACATACCATTAAGAGTTTTAGCATATGCCGCCTGAAAAAAACACTTCAGGGCCGGTGTGTGTGTGTGTGTGTGTGTGTGTGTGTGTGCGTGCGTATGTGCTTTGCTGCATGGTATTAGCTCACCTCTGCTCCCTTTGCTGGCTGAGAATGGCACTGATGCACTGGTGAAGAGTTTTCCAGTTGGACTGGTGGGTGAGCAGGGCCAGAAGGTAGGGTCTGTAGGAGGGAGCCGTAGGCATCTGAGCTCCTTTGCCCTGTATGGAAAGAGCCAATGAGGCGACTCCTGGTACAGCAAAAGACACAGCTGTTGTACCCTCGAGCAAGGTTTTTAAACCTGCATTGCTTCAGTATATACCCAGCTGATACACGCATTCCACCTGCAAGCAGGGGGAAGCAGCGTCACCTTGTTCAGTGCGAAGAGCAGCTTCTGCTGTGTCTCCGGGCACACGGAGGTCACCTCGGGGTCCAGCAGCTCCAGCCAATCAACCAGCAGCCCTGAACACGACCCCGTCTTCTTCAATTCAGTGCTGGAACGAATGAAAGAGGATTTTAGAGAGATTTGCTCAGGAAAGGGCTGCTACAGCAAATACGATGTGAATAAGAATGACCTTTCCTTTCATTTTGCAAAGACCTTTTAACTTAAGTAGCTAATTCAAGCTTTTCAGTTCATTTTAGGTGTAGTGGGAAAAAGTCAGCAAATACACACACACACACACACACACAAACATTTATACATGTACACATACAGATAAACATTTATACATATACACTCACTCACACACACACACACACACACACACACACACACACACACACACACACACACACACACACACACACACACACACACACACACACACACACACACACACACACACACACACACACACACACACACACACACACACACACCGCCTACACCTGCTCCTACTTAAGTAACTTATGTTAGAGCTATGCCTCCTGCCACCATGGAGAATTTCAACTAAAGCACATACACTCCCACTGGCTCTAACCCAGGCAGGATGGGGCCCAACAACGTGGATTTATGAACACTGGCCGGTTCCAAGAAAAAACCTCTGCAGTTCACTCCATACGGAACGGCCGTTAGTGACCTGTAGTGACCCCGTTTTACTGCAACGGGCATTTAAAAATCTTTCCACCAGAACAGTTCGATGACCAGCCTTTCTTGGTTGCTTACAGACAACACAGATCCATTGCACGTAAATATTTAGACCTTTAAACCTTAACCAGAACAAAGCAGGTTCCTGGAAACCTTCATGTTTAGGAAAGTCAACATTAAAATAACAGAGGGGGGAAATGAGACGTAAGAACGCCTCGGAAAACATTCCCCGTTCCTTCCGAAGTGGGCCTGCCAGTTACTCAATAACATGCCTCAGAAGCCGCATGCCGCATTGAGCAGGACAGCTGAGTCACCCTTGGTTACAAAGAGCCGGGCGAGCGCGTTTCGCTGCGCAACAACTCCGCCCGCCTTACTTGGAATCCGCCTCCGTTTTGACGGGCCTCTCCTCGGTTTCCTGGAGCAGGAGGGAGATCGCCATGGTGACGGGGCCCGTGGCGCCCGCCCCCGCTTCCACGCCGACGGTCATCAGCAGGGACAGGAGCTCCTCCAGGTAAGGGGACCTCGCCTCCACCAGCCCCTGCAACACTGAGAGAGCGGAGGAGCTGCCGTCGCGGCGGTGTTTCACGCCAAAACGCCGCAAGCCTAAACTGTGCCAGGCCCCCCGCGCGTTTCCCATTCCTACCGCTGCTGCGAATCGGGTGGACAGCCAAAGTAAATCTCGCAACTAAGCCAGTCTGAGGCGCAAACACGTGGCAAAGGAACGGTCGTTAGCGCTCTTGTGTAGACTGTGTCTGGCTTTACCGCGGCTGTTTTCTGCAGATGCGCTTTTGATCCATGACTCACGGCGGCTTGAGGCTAGCTGAAAACAATCAGGGGGGACTGCTGCTGCAGCATTAGTTCACCGTTCGTTTCTGAAAGATTGTTGCTTTGCATTAAAATGGCAGATACAGGCTTGGTATACGGGCTTGGAGACACCATAAACTACCCTCAAACTAAACTTCTACACAACAACAGCTGCTACAGGGTAATAGCAGCTAATAATTCACAATGACAACTACTACTGATGATGAACAGCTGAGTAGTAACAGCCAATATTTCACAATGACAGCTATTACTGTCTAGCAACAGCTACGACTGAGCAATAACAGCCAATAATGCACAACGACAGCTCATACTTACAAGTAAGCTATAACTGAGCAATAACAGCCAATAATGCACAATGACAGCTCATACTAATCAATAACTGCTCACAGAGAGCAAGACTACAACTGAAACACGGCCTAACGGCCACTAAAGGACAATAACAGCTCCATTTCCCACTTACATTATGCACACGGTTTAATTATGAGCCGTTCATTTACTACAGCTAGCTACACATGATTTAACACCGTCTCTGTATTCTCTGTCTGTAATTGTAATGCGTGGCAATGCTGGTTAAACGCGCGTGTGCGTGGCAATGCTGGTTAAGATCGCTCATAACGCGATATCGGCAGTCGCACTGCTAAGCTAGCTCGCGCGTTTATTACACAGCGGGATAACAAATCTGTGGCAAATAGTTGTCATAGCCAGAGTGGACGATCACGTGAATCAGATCCGATGCAGCTTAGTATAGCTACAGGGTTTTTACAGCTGAAGCTCAATCTTGACTGCTTTGCACATATAGAATAACTATTCTTTCCAGGGGGAACTTAAGGCACATAATGTTTTATACCGCGAGGCTCCTTGGTTTAACGCCTTTGAAACGAGACGACAGACAGTTCAAACAGGAGCATGGCGAAACCGTGCGCGATGATGGGTCGAAGGGGCGTGCGGCACGCGAGGCGGTCGGACTCACCTTTCCGCACGAGGTCCGGCTCGGCGTTGCACCTCTCCCCGGCCCTCAGGGTGGCGATGACGGCCCTGGTGCCCACCTCCGAGTCCCGCCCGTACGCCAGAGCCTCGGCCAGGTGAAGGAACCCGGTGCGCACTGGAGATGGGAGGAGAGTGTAGATGGTTAAGGAACCTTTTTAACCTAAAGGATGCTGTTTCGATTCCCAGGTAGGACACCGCTGTTGTACCCTTGAGCAAGGTTTTTAACCCACATTGCTTCAGTATATATCTAGCTGTATAAATGGATACTGTGTAAAAATTTAAAAAAAGTTGTGTATGTTACTCTGGATAAGAGCGTCTGCTAAATGCCTGTAACGTAATGTAAAGGAGAGTGCACAGTTCACCGGCAGGGAAAACACCTTCCTCTATAACCAACTGTGATTTATTTGTGACTCAGTCCACTTCCTGGGTGAACTAACTTGTGTTTTACTTAGCCGGTTACATGTGCTCACCTCAGTCAAGAGTGAGATAAGAACGTCTGATAAATGTCAGAAACATCTTAACTTATCTCATCGTATCGTTAGAAACGACTGCATTTCTGGGTGTCACTTCAAGTGCCTAAATGTAAATGTCAGTCTACATTGTAAGATTTAAAATGTAAACGTGAGCGGCGAGCGACGCCACACACCGTCGCTGAGGCGGTGCTTGTGGGAGTACTGGGCCGCGAAGCCTTTGAGGAGGGCCTCCAGGGGCCCCGGCTCCACCGCCGGGCTCTCCAGCCAGTTCGACATCTGCATGGCGGCTTTAAAGAAGAGGGAGGAGAAGGCAGAGTCCTGGGGAACGCGCCGCTGGAGGTAGGGAGAGAGAGAGAGAGAGAGAGAGAGAGAGAGGGAGGGAGAGAGAGAGAGAGAGAGAGGAAGAGAAGGAGGGAGGGAGAGAGATAAGGAAGGAAGGAGGTGGGGGGTAGATGGTGAGTGTGACTGTTGGAGGTGAGATTGTGGTTGTTGGCCTTTTATATTACACTAAAAATATTTTTCAAAACAACTAGTTGTTTTCAAGGACATTTTAGCAATTTCCTCATTTTCCATGACTTTTCTATGACCGGAAAACCGCATCAAAAAATTCCAGGTTTTCCAAGCATTTGAGAAACCTGGATTCTTATGGAGATATGGAAGAGACTGATAGGTGTCTTCTGATGGACTGATGAAACTACAGGGAATACATTTGTGCACACACATACAACAGTGGTCCCCAACTCAATAATTCCTGGAGATCTACCGTCCTGTAGGTTTTCACTCCAACCCTAATAAACCACACCTCATTCAACAGCTAGAGATCTCCTTGAGCTGCTAATTAGTAGAAACAGGTGTGCCAAATTTGGGTTGAAATGAAAACCTACAGGACGGGGTGGGGGACCACTGCTGTTGAACAGTTGACATGGTTTTGTTGACCGAGGTGTTTATGGTGCCAAGGCCGCACGTTTCGCTCCGCGCGGGCATCCTACCTGGTACTGGTGCAGCTGGCGCAGCAGCGGGCAGGAGTGGGCGTAGCTGCGGTGCATGGCCATGACCAGGGCGCCCCCGTGGGTGGAGTTGAGCAGGGCCGCCAGGGCCTGGAGGAGGCGGCTGGCCACGCCCCCCGGCTGGACGTGTCCCTGGCGCGCGCGGGCCAGCTCCTGGGCCAGGGCCTGCTGCAGGGCCAGGGTGAGCTGCCGCGGGGGGGGTGCTGGGCCAGCGAGGGTCCACGGTGAGGGGAAAGAGCTGCGGGAGACGGAAGCGCAGATAACCGCGCCGTAAATACGGGCTCCGAGGATTCCGGGAAACAACACAAGAACATAGCCTAAACAAAAACAGCTTCTACGGAACAAGAACAGCTCATAATGTGCCATGACAGCTAGTACTGACCAATAACAGCTACTACTGAGCAGCAACGCCAACGATGACCAATAACAATTACTACTGACCAATAACAGCTACAACTGACCAGTAACAGCTACTACTGACCAATAACAGCTACTACTGGGCAATAACACCAACGGCGACCAATAAAAATTACCACTGAGTAGTAACACCAACGATGACCAATAACAATTACTACTGACCAATAACAGCTACTACTGACCAATAACAGCTACTACTGACCAGTAACAGCTACTACAGGGCAATAACACCAACGACGACCAATAACAATTACTACTCCGAAGATTCGTTCGTTGGATTGGGATTCGGATCCTAAATTCAGATTCGAAGTTTGTTTTTTTTCCTGAAAAAACAAAAAAAAAACAAAAAAAAAAACATTTTTCCCCCTCAAAAAAGAAGAAGAAAATGGATGGTTTACTGGATGTTTGTCAACATATAAGTGTTTATTCTATACTGACTGAGCTTTGAATCGCCTGGAAGTTTATCGAACGTACAAGGGATGCGCTGCATGCTAGCGTGGTTCAGCCTTCCACGTGTCTCCACATTCGCTACGTTCAGTACGCTGTTGCTCAAAGCCTGAGGTGAAGTTACAAGATGTCAAAGAA
Source organism: Synaphobranchus kaupii (assembly GCA_029718625.1). Lineage (NCBI taxonomy): Eukaryota > Metazoa > Chordata > Actinopteri > Anguilliformes > Synaphobranchidae > Synaphobranchus > Synaphobranchus kaupii. The sequence continues at coordinate 8,641,999 of CM056387.1, forward strand.
GTCAGCTGTGTGGAAACATTTTAATATTACTGCTGACAATCCAAAAAAGGTTGAATGCCAAATATGCCAGCAGAAATTGGCATACCATGGTGGAACTACGAATTTGACAAACCATTTGAAAAATGTAAGTAGCCTAATTTATATATCTTCGTCAGAGTAATAGCCTAGCAACATTAGCATTTGCTAGCCGATCTGACTAGGCTACATTTCATGATTAATTCTTTGTTTAATTCTGGTTCACGTTCTGTTCTGAGTCAAGCATATTACACAATTTTATATGGGAATAGCCTACACTCAGCTTTAGACTTTTTTTCCCCCCGTACCATACGCAGTATGTAGGCTGCGTGAAGTCTGAGAGTTTATCGGCCTGCACATAACTGTGAAGACTGCGGCTTATATTTATCTTTTAAATTTATTTAGGCCTATGTTTCCACTTCAATTTAATACTTTTTTACAATTTAATACTAATGTTGTTTCAATTTTAAAAAACTAATTAAAAAAAACTTTTGTTTCTTTCTTCATGCGCATATTACTGAAATATATGTGAGCCCGCCCTCTACTGGACGTATCGTAACATTGTTTTCAATGACTCAAAAAAATATTTTTTTAATAGATTATTATTAAAACGAAGCTTCGGAGCTTCAGGGAAAATTGCCAATGAAGCTTCGAAGTGTAAAAAATGGCATTCAGCTCAGCCCTACTACTGACCAATAACAGCTACTACTGAGCAGTAGCACCAACGATGACCAATAAAAATGACTACTGACCAATAACAGCTACTACTCACTAGGGCTGGGCGACATGTCGCAATGATAATCATCAAATGCAATAACGGCCATTCAGAAGCAATGTCATACAGCGGTTTTTTTTTTTTTCCAAATGGAAGCTGCAGTGCCTTGCTGCTGATTGGCTGTCTTATCAACACCCAATATATAATAGTAGTGATGTTTTTTCCCCAGAAGCGGCCTCTGAAGTTTGGATGTTTACTACCGCATCAGGTATAATTAAAGAAACAAAGACTTAAAGAAAGGCAATACCCCATACGGATGACTATACAAAACATTGTGTTAGAGGAATACAATTGCTTTAAATCTTCAGATATAATGTTCCTTCAAGATTGAATTGTCATTATCTGTGTATTTTGATGCCTTATTTAATCAATAAATTTTATTTAATCGAAAGCCTGCTCACACTGATGCCATTTTTGGCAGGGCTCACTCGAAAAAGGAAATTTTATCTCAGCGAGACATCCTACGAAACAAAGAATAAATTAAATACATTTTTCATATTGGAGTTATTTTGGTCAGGGAGTGAGAAATGACCTTGTAAAGTTGTGGAGCTTTCAGGTTTCAAATGTCACCACCTGCACAAACAAATCAATTGACACTGGGGACAAAAAAATGCCTGAATATTTACGCTCTCCAATTTGCAATAATTACTGTTTGCTTGCCATCTCAAGCAGTACGGGCTAAATGAACCCTAAAATTGAAAATAACAGTACTAATTTCACAAGACAACCAGAGCTCCCGGCAAGAAAGTGGCAATAATTTAATCATGTTTCTCATTTATTTACTAATGATTTTCTTTACTTGAGCAGCTTTTTCTAAACAGCAAAAAATGAACAGGAAAGTACAACTGCATTCCTTGCTCTTCAAGTTGTGCAAAAAATGTTTCGAGTGAATTTTGACTGAATTTGTGAGTAAATAACCTGTGAAATGAAATCCCATTAAATCCGACGCGAATATCAGAGTACCTGGAGGAGCATTCCGGTGAGATCGTCGTCGGGCCCGATCGCCGGAATCTGATTGGCCGCCCGCATCTTCACCGCGCCGTGGGGCGTTTCTACTGTGACTTTAGCCCGGTTCAGTTCGGCGCTATCTGAAAGGGCGAGGCGGTAATAAACATTAATCTCCGTACGCGTGGCCGGATTAAAACACTGTTCAGGAGCAGAAAACAGACTTGTAGTAATCATCTTAAAGTCATTATTTAAAGCGCTTGCTGCATACGTGGATAAAATGTATAATTTATGCAATAACCACGGATAACGAAGGGTGGCACAGATAACGCAGACCCTGGGAAGTAAACTCTACACATAAGCCTATTTCACAAAGCACATATGACGTGTCACACGAATACAGTTCAGTTACTATTATATAGGGACAAATGTATACGTTATACAAATCAAACGAAGTTAAACTTTTACGGTATCAAAGATAGCAAAATGCTTACCTCTACGAGGAGGAAGAGAGGTGCTGAGCAAGGAGTGGAAAGTGTGCCCCCCGGTGGCGCCGCGCTCGTGTTGCACCTCAACCAGGTGAGCCATGTAGTCTAAAGTGAGAGGCATACGCAGTCGGTGCACTGTTGTGCTCTGTGCTTAAGTTATCGGACAGGCGCGGCACAATCCACCACCAATGGCTGATGGGACATGACAAGTACAATCACTGGCGGGGGACACAGCACCACGCAGGTGCAAACCACAAGGAAAGGAGGTGAGCAACCTGAATTTGGTGAAAGAATAGTCGCTGTCTGTTACATTACATGGTAGTTCCATTCCCCAGATGTGCATTTGCATTTACATATCCTCCTAAGACCTGGCAGAAAATAAGTATTTTAACTTTTTTTCACATAACACAAGTGCCTTGGATGACAAAAACATGTTGCAGTTAAAATATTTTCAGAAATATTATTTATTTTACTTTTATTGACTGTCCGTTGCAGTGTAGGTTTCAGCACAGTAGAATACTTGGTTCTAGAGATTAAGACCAGACACTCATGTCCCCTACAGGGTACAAAAATGAACTGCCGGGTTTTAGGAGGATACAATCCATTTATAAAGCTGGATATTTCACTGAAGAGATTCAGGTTAACGGCAGTTCCCCAGCTGGCAATCAAGCGCACAACCCCAGATTTCTAGAGCATGGGAAGGGAAGATGCTTTTTCCGAGACTGGTGGCCTGCCATCTGATTGGCTCTAGCAAATTTTCGCCGGTGTCACATCATAGGTCAGCAGCTGAGCTGGCTTGAATCCCCGCCCCCCCAATGGGAGCCCTGTCTACACGGGCTCGCAACTCTACAGACAGAAGCAACCGGAGACCGGTCTCGTGCCGCGGAGTCGCCCGTGCGGAAGAGTCGTTAGCCTTAGCGAGGCTAGCCCGGAGGGACACTCACTCTTGTCCATGATGTTCTGCTCCAGGGTCTGCGTGTCGTGGGAGACGGCCTGGTCCAGGTACTGCAGGAGCTTGCTCATGCTGGAGACGGGGATGCCGAAGGACTGCACGAACAGCAGCAGCTGCTGGGGCTCCAGGTCCTGCAGAGCTGCGGAGGGGGGAAAACGCCAGCGTTCAGCGGGCGACCGCTGGGGCGACGAGGCGCAAACGCGGCCGTTCCCTACGCGCGCCCCGCCGTCGGGGATTCACCTTGCGATCGGTACATGCTTTCGCTTTCACGTCACTTTCATTTTTATTGAATGTGGCATCAGTGATGGTGGAGTAACTTCTGTTCTCTCTACTCATTGCAACTTTGAAACCGTCAGCCTGGGTCAAATATATCCAGGAGATTATTGGGATTTTTAAGCAATACAGAAATAATATTCATGTAAAAAATACTCACTATATATTATCTCAATTTCAAACAATATAAACAAAATAGATGGTTAGTGCTTTACCTCTGCTAGATCACATTTAACAATGAAAGTGCCATCCATTTGTGATAAAGATGTGGTTTATATAAAAAAATAAACCACATGGCATGGGGGGGGGGGCATAAATATTTATCTGTGAATTAAAAATTAAACAAGGTTCTATGCATTTTCCATAGTTTTTATTAAATTCAAAAACATATAGCTAAAAAGACAGGAGACATACAGATGAAACACAAAACAAGAACCAAATTTACACTGGTTTAGACCCTCAATAGTGTCATTCCTCTTTAAACTAACAGTTAAATTTGACCCAAACCAAACACAAGGGTTAAAATAAATGTTTTCTATGCATTTATGCAGACATGCCCTCTGGAGTTGAAAATATACAGATTCTTGATAACTGACTTATTGATTATTCAGAATCGAAGCACTGGTGCTTCTTATATAGTTCATGTTTTATGCTGGGACATACCTGCATCCACCAATCGGGAGACTTCTGAGCGGATCATCCTCAGCTTCAACCAATCGGGCAGCAGAAGGGCTTCTTCCGAAGTGTCCACTAGGAAGGCGGTGGGGAGGGGCTTTTTATCAGGGAACCAGATGTCCAGCAGGTTGTAGAAATCACTCTCCTCTGATGGAAAAGACACAAGGGGGCACTGTTCACCCTTTACGAATCATCTAGATTCCAGAATGTCATTGTATGGTGTAACGTTAGAGAGAGAACAACAGTTGAATGTAATGAGAACAACAGATACATTTTTCAGCAAATATCCATATTCATATCTGTTCAGTCATCCTTAAACATCGGAGCGGATTACTTTGAATTCTTTACACAGGAATAAATTATCGTTGTCAGGAGACAAACGGCGGTCTCGGAACCTACCGAGAGGGTTTCTGCTTCCTGGCATAACAGAAAAAGAAAGAACAGTAGGGAAGGGAGTGAGAGAGTGAAGGGAAGAGAGAGAGAGAGAGAGAAGGGAAGAGAGAGAGAGAGAGAGAGAGAGAAGGGAAGAGAGAGAAGAGAGAGAAGGGAAGAGAGAGAGAGAGAGAAGGGAAGAGAGAGAGAGAGAAGGGAAGAGAGAGAGAGAGAAGGGAAGAGAGAGAGAAGAGAAGGGAGAGAGAGAGAGAGAAGGGAAGAGAGAAAGAGAGAAGAGAAGAGAAGGGAGAGAGAGAAGGGAAGAGAAAGGAGAGAGAGAAGGGAAGTGAAGGGAAGAGAGAGAGAGAGAGAAGGGAAGAGAGAGAGAGAGAAGGGAAGAGAGAGAGAGAGAGAGAGAGAGAGAAGGGAAGAGAGAGAGAAGAGAAGGAAGAGAGAGAGAAGAGAAGGGAAGAGAGAGAGAAGCGAAGGGGAGAAAAGGGAGAAAGAGAAGGGAACACACACAGACCTTTGGGCGGGCCAGGGTGAGCAGTATAACCATGGCGTGCACCACCAGGATGTGCATGGTGGCCGTCTCCCCCGTCGTCCAGCGCAGGAACACCTGGTCCTGAGACTCGGACTGGGAAAAAAAAGAATAAAAATGTCCTCTGTTACGCGAGCCACTCCTGCGTCGGAACACGGTTAGGCGTTAGGCCTGTCACACGCTCTACGCAAGGAACGCGCGCAACGACGCAAAGAGCAATGCGGGGGGCGCTTCTCGCGTTCTTGCGTGGCGAAACGTGTAGTCCGTAAGGGCTATAAGAAGCTGGCAAACGCACGTATGGTATGTAAGCAAAGAGCTCGCGCAAGTCCCGAATCTGTGTTGGCGTTTGCGTTTCTTGCGTAGAGTATGTACCAGGCCTTAGTCGTAACGAAGGCTTGTGGTGACGTGCAACAGTGAGGGCGAATGGCGTGCGCTGTGGGCTCGGTCGGGCCAGGGGGCGGCGTTACACTTCAATGTTACGTTACACTTTAACATTGCATTTGCCGTCACGTTACAGTCACTGATGCTCTTACAGAGTGACTTAAGAATCAGTGTTATGAGAGTGTTATGAGAATCAGTGTCAGTCTCAGGAATCACTGATATCACCAAAGCAGTGAAGGCCTCTTTGTAATCAGTAAAGTGTTTCCAGTCAATGCTAGTTTAAAAATAAAATATAGAAACAATGAAAGTTATAATAGATAGAGGGGGACAAATCCATGAATTTGGCTCTACATGCCCTTCCTAGTTTAGTGGAGAAATGAGATATCCTAAACCAAGGTGGTGTCCTTGGATTGCGATTGCTACATGAGGACCAGAGGTGTGTGTGAGACCAGATGTGCAGAAGCTCTACATCGGATAATGGAAGATATAAAAATGATAACTGCAACATTCAGAGAAGGTCCATAGTTATACGTTTTGTCGTTATCAGCACAAAAAGCAGTTTCGATGATGAAGGCAATATGTGGCCTCATTTAACCTAAAAAACATTTGCATGGACCTTTTCTGAATAAGAGCGAAATGACGCCGTCCAATGAGAAGGCCTCCCTCACCCAGCTGTAGAGGTCCTCGCCCTCCTTGGTCTTCCTCATCCTCCGGATGTAGGAGGAGAAGATGCTGATGAGGGCGGAGAGCACGGCGTCCGACTCCGGCCGGCACGAGTGCTTACAGAAGAGGCAGTTCATTATGGTGGAGCGCTCCACGATGAGCCGCGCTACGTCCTGAGAGAGAGACGGAGGGAGGGTGAGCAGAGGGAGGGAGGGAAGGAGGGAGAGAGAGAGAGAGTTTTAGAGTTTTAATAAAACCTTTATTGTACAATACAAGTAGAAGCCAGTGTCATACAGTCAACCCTCAAGCTAGCCCCCAATGCCCCAATAGTAAAGAACAGACACAATCAAACCACACAAAAAACAAACCCAAAATGAAACCGCACTACAAAGGCAAGCCACTAAAAATACAAATGGAAGAAAAGAGAGATAGAGATAGAGAGAGACAGAGAGAAATTGGCCAATCACAGGGGTGGATGACAACACCTTTATTGGTAGGCTGCTGTTCACACAAACCCATTTTGCGCTGGTATTTTCACTTGTTTCTAGAATAAACGTTATTAAAAACAGGAGCTAAAACACTAAGAACCGAGACACACCGTGGATGGGGACAGCAGTGGTTGTGCTTACCAGGGCGAGGTCGTTGTGAAGAGCCTGCTCCTCCACAGGTGCATGCTGGGAGAGATAGATGAGGTAGGCGCTGATGGTCTGAGGATCCGTCTCCATGTGAATGGCCTTGGAGGAGAGAGCGCAGATTTAACGCTAAAACAAGCCCTCTCACGAAGCAATGACTAGTACATATACTAGTACTAGTACTAGTACGTGTTCTTAGCACATCTCTTCATACAAGGCCACTTAAATGGTCTACATTTACCAAAAACTCATTAATGCAGTCAGATGTACGTGGGCTAGCTTGTAGTTAGTTACTCTACTCAAGGTTACAAAGGCTACAACAGCAGCGCCTCATCTAGGAATCGAAATGGCTGCCTTCCATTCACAAGCCTAGTTCCCTCTGCCGGGAGAAGCTCTCCTGGCGATCCGGCCGGGTCTGCTGACCTGCTGCAGGGCGCTGGCGGTCATGGCCCGCACGCTGTCGAACAGGGGCAGTTTGGACAGGTCCTGCAGGAGCCACTGGTACCCCGGGAGGAGCTCGGCGTCCGTCGAGTCCTCCTCCATGGGCTGGTCCCGCTCCTCGCCGTCCCGGCAGGCCCCCTTCGGAGAGCACCAGGGACAGGCCCTGCCCCCAAAATCACACCGCTTTAACACTTCCAAAGAAGCGTCATACATATGACTACGCAAGCACTTCATAAGCACTACATATCTATTTATAAGCCCTTGCTAGGTACAGACTATTATAGGGCATTGGGTACATATTTTCACCAAGTGCATCTTAACTGACATTACCCAACATGTCTGCCATATATTCATAACTATTTATACATTCCTCCTGATTGTGTTATGTAGTGACAAAGAAGATGCTAAGTACTGTAGATCTTATGACGGTGTTATGTAGCTCTACAATGTACCTTCATGGCCAGCACTCTTGAGGCGACCTGCGAGGAACTGAGTCGACGCAGGAAGTAGTCCAGGACCTCGCAAGTGGTTTGCTCGTCTGCTTTAGGACCCAGGAGTAAATCCTGCAGGCGTCCGAGGAGCTGCCTTTGTTTTTGTTGCCTCTGCGGTAGGGGAAAAAAACCCAAGGAAAAAAACCATTGTGTGACTAAGCATTTGGGTTTGCTGGTACATTTCTCTTCTTGGAGTAAACACCAGTGCGGTCTTGTTCAGAGACTTTTGAGGGAAAGCCACACACTTGTCTTTTCTTAGCTCTTTGCTCCTTGCTCTCTGCCTCGTCCTCGTCCTCCACAGGACTGGAGTCGTCCGCCGCGTCGTGGAGCAGGAACTCGCACAGGCACTGCACGGGCAGCACGTCCAAGGACCCCTCGCTGGACTGGACGAGGTCGGCCAGCCAGGGCATGGACTGGGAGGAGGCCTGGAGGAAAGCGCAGAGGGCAGCTCATTAAGCCTCAGAGCGGAGGTCAGGTGTTGGGCGAAGGGCATGCTGGGAGACGTAGTTCGCTCGCCTGTCTCTGGATGATGTTGAGCAGGAAGTCCGGGCTGCGGCTGCGGCAGAGCAGGTGTCCCAGGCGCAGCGACTGGTTGAGACTCTTCACCTGCTCCTGGACGAGGGGCGGGGGTCTGCGAGGGGGGCCCCTGGAGGACGAGCGAAACATCCAAACATTCTGCTCACCATTACCACATCACTGCATTCCATTTACAGCTAACTTACATTCATTTAGCGGAAGCTCTAATCCAGGGCCATACAATTTAACAGAACATGCATGCATTCACCTGATTAATACAAGCAATAGTAATAGACATAATAGACCTGACTAGAAACTTTCTCAAACCAGCATGCGTATATGCAACCAGCAAGTTTGCATTTATCCATAGCTTTGACCCACAATGAACTGCAAGTTTTCTAAATCGAAGTTAGGGCAGACACTCACTGAATTAAGGCTCACTTGATCGGAGTTTATTGCATTATTCAATAAAACATTATATTAATTTAATGTTCCCATTTTCCCCTGTTGGTACACATGAAAAAAAGTCTTCCCACAACTGTTCTTCTGAACGCAAGCCTGCGAATGACTCAGTCCCGGGTTAATTTAATGAAACGCTGGAAAGATGAGGATCCAGGAGAAAAGCCCACTGACAGCGTGCAGGGAATGGAAAAGACTCAGCGTGGGACAGGATGACATCACAGCAAAGGCTGGTGAGTCATCAAGGTTCTGAGTGCAGTGACTCACAGAACACTGCCGACTACATCCATGTCTGAGAGCAGCACGGCGGGACTGGAGCCTGTGTCTCTTTGTGCATGTTCAGAGTGTGCATGTGTGCACGTAGGGAGTGTTTGTCTGTATGTTCAGACAGTGTATGTGTGCATGTAGGTAAGTTCTGGGAGTGTATGTCTGTATGTTCAGGTGTTTATGGCCATGGGTGTGCACGTATGCATGTGCATATGGGCAAACATCTGTGTGTGTGTGCGTGCGTGTCTGTGTGTGCATCTGTGTGGTTACGTGTGTGTGTGTGTGTGTGTGTGTGTGTGTGTGTGTGCATAGCTCTCTTACTGTGGGTCTAGGCTGGTGATTGTGCGTGTGTGAGTGAGTATGTATGTGTGTGTGCATAGCTCTTTTACTGTGGGTCCAGGCTGGTGAGTGTGTGCGTGTGTGTGTGTGTGTGTATGTATTATGTGCGTGTGAGCGTGTGGTTGCATGTGTGTGTGTGTACATAGCTCTCTTACTGTGGGTCCAGGCTGGTGAGCTGGGACAGCAGCAGGCTGTTGCTCTCGGTGATGGTCTGTTTGGTGGAGGCCGCTGCCAGGTGGCTCTCGAAGGCCAGGATCTCCTGCTTCTCCCGCTGGGAGACCTGCAGCTCACGGTTTATCATCTCCGTCTTGGTCTCCTCGTCCGCCACCGTGCACGGCGGGTACGAGTAGTTACTGCCAACACAAAATTACAGGGCGCAAATCAGTGGCAGCGATCCACATCCAGCACACAGTCCAGCTCTGATCACACACAGTGGTCCTCGCTACATCTGTACATAATCAAAATAAGATGCAGGTACTTCAACAGTGAAAATAGAAATGAGTGTATTTAAGACCCAGTGGATTCAAAACAAACTTCTCAATAGTTACACATGAACAGCCAGAGACAAATAATACTATGATATGCAGACATTTTTTTCAGTTGAGATTTCAAATTAGCAAGAAAATAAATGACTGAATAGTCTTTAATGACTTTATACTATATTAATAATCATATAACAATAATTAGATAAATTCAGAATTCACGTTTTTATCGTCCAAGCTCATTTGTTTATGTTCTATAAATTCCTTACTTCGTCATGACCATCTCCATCAGCATTTTCAGGGTGGGATAGCCATCCCAGGCGGCCAAACCTGCAGCAGAAAAAACAGAAGTAAGATGTAAAACCTGACAGGTCAATATTCAAAATATACGGATATTATACAGATTTACCATATAATATTTATGGATTTTACTGAGCTTATTTTCATATTAGTACATTTCTGCATGGTTATAGTCTTTGAAGAAAATAGCCAAGAATGACTGCTCGTCACTGGGGTTTCAAACATTTAAGAGAGAGAAATGCTGTATTATCGCGAAGTCGCATTTCGCAAGTTTTCAAGCTGGCAAATGCGATTTGACAGCAACCCAAACCGAGTGAATGCGATTTACCAATCTTCTGCGGGTTGAACGCAGCCACCACGAGCAACAGAAGCCAGGCTTTCCAGTAGAGCGTGGAGATGGCCAGGTTTGGGGGCTGATACCTTAAGAAGGGTCAGAATTAATAGCATTACAACCGAGGGCGAAACCGTACGTACGTTATTATGAAAGGAAGAACAAACCCAGCTGAGCTATTGTTATCTGCGATCAGTGTAAAGCCTAATTTACACTTTGTCACACGACACTATTGGCGACAGGGAGCGCTAATAAAAAAAACACTTTTTTCCGTTGAAAATACGTCATTTTTGTCAAAAAGCGTCGTGCGATGAAGTATAAATTAGGCTTAAAATGTTGGCCGAGAGCCGTACCCTGCAGGAAGCTGGATGTTCTCCGGGTGATGGTACGTGCACAGGTTCAGCACCGCGTCGATGAGCTGGATTCTCTCCACTCGCAACACGTCCAAATCTAGGAGAAGAGAGGAAGATTTATGTCTCTATTCAATCTTACAGCAATGCGACTGGGCCTTAACGTTTCCGACTGAATTTTGCTAATACCCGCCATCGCGATACTTGTAGCATTGTGCCATTTGTTAGCAGAGCTCAAATGTTTTATGCTTTGCTCAAAGTTCAGGGTTTGCTCATTTTCTCCCGGCCGCTAACTCCTCTAGTTGGCTGTTTTTTTCCACCTGGCTGGCTACTCAAAAATTTGGGCAACCCTCTGCACGCTTTATGGTTCTGAGAAAAGGCATTTGCGATTCTACCGAGAAGGGGCAGGGCAGGGCAGGGCGGGGCAGTGGGCGTACCGTCAGACTGCACCCCGGCCGCTCTCTTCACCAGGTGGTCGGCCAGCTCCATGGCGTCGGCGGGGCCCAGGGGGAGGTCCCGGGACAGACCAATCACCAGGATGCGCATCAGCGTGTCCTCCAGCAGGGGCACCTCGGAGCACAGGCGCAGGAAAAAACTGCACACGCACACACACACACGCACACACGCACACACGCACACACGCACACACGCACACACACACACACACACACACACACACACACACACACACATACCAAAACACGTCAACAATCTATGATCCGATCACCCTCAGCTCTGACTGAGACAGACCATACTGAAAGAGCAATCTTCTACATTTACGGAGTAGATGCCTTACTTTCGGTCACTCTCAGGGGGCCAGTTATCCCACTTGTAATAGGTCTCTGGCTGTTCGGTGAAGAGGACTTTGTGAAGGCTGGAAAGATAAAGTGCACACGTGTTAAATCTCAGCTAATATTGCCATAATACTGCAGTAATACGAGTGCTCATCATACGCTTTCTAGATACCCTTATCCAGAATGACTTAGACATCTTACCTTTGCTATCATACATTACCCTTGTACATAGAATAACATTTATTAGAAAGACTTTGGGTTACTAACTGTACAAACGTGCTCACAGTTTAAAACTACTGTGACGAGAACCACGTGGCTGCACTGCTGCGAGTTAGGGATTTTTCCTGACGCACACCATTTTGGCTCCTTGCTTAAAACTGTGTTCTCTAGCCCTCCGCTCTTGTTTCCTGTGCTGCTCACCAGTGTACGTAGTCTTTGGGCCCCACTTTGCTGATGGTGGGCACCACGGTGTGGAGCCACCACACGGCGTCCCTCTGAATGGCGGCGATCTGGTTCTGGAAGGACCGCAGCACCTCCAGATCTGGACACGCGCAAAACCACACTCAGACAGTCAGAAGAGAGCCGCTTTCCCACAAATATTAAATGTTGCATTTTTGTTTTGTTGTTAATTACTTATAATTATTAGTTATTATTATTATTATTATTATTATTATTATTATTATTATTATTATTATTATTATTAATAATATTTGTAGTAGTAGTAGTAGTATTAGCAGTAGATGTTGTAGTAATAGCAGCAGCAGTAGTAGCAGCAGCAGTATTAGCAGTAATATCAGTAGTAGTAGTAGCAGCAGCAGCAGAATTAGCAGTAATAGCAGTAGTAGTAGTCGTCGTAGTAGCAGCAGCAGCAGCAGCAGCAGTAGTATTAGCGGTAATAGCAGTAGTAGTAGTAGCAGCAGCAGCAGTAGTATTAGCAGTATTAGTAGTAGTAGCAGCAGCAGTAGTATTAGCAGCAGTAGTAGTAGTAGTAGCAGCAGCAGTAGTATTAGCAGTAGTAGTAGTAGTAGCAGCAGCAGCAGTAGTATTAGTAATAGCAGTAGTAGTAAATGTAGTAGCAGCAGCAGCAGTAGTATTAGCAGTAGTAGTAGTAGTAGCAGCAGCAGCAGCAGCAGCAGCAGCAGCAGCAGTAGTATTAGCAGTAATATCAGTAGTAGTAAATGTAGTAGCAGCAGTAGTATTAGCAGTAGTAGTAGTAGTAGCAGCAGCAGTAGTATTAGCAGTAATAGCAGTAGTAGTAAATGTAGTAGCAGCAGTAGTATTAGTAGTAGTAGTAGTAGCAGCAGCAGCAGCAGTAGCAGTAATAGCAGTAGTAGTAAATGTAGTAGCAGCAGTAGTATTAGTAGTAGTAGTAGTAGCAGCAGCAGCAGCAGTAGCAGTAATAGCAGTAGTAGTAAATGTAGTAGCAGCAGCAGCAGCAGTAGTATTAGTAGTAGTAGTAGTAGCAGCAGCAGCAGTAGTATTAGAAGTAGTAGCAGTAATAGTAGTAGTAAACGTAGTAGCAGTACTCACTCTTCTTCTCTCCTTTGTCCCAGGCGATGCCGGCCTCTTTGACCTGGGCGGTGATGCCCAGCATCATGGAGACGGTGAGCAGGTCAGTCACCTGGATGACGAAGCGCTCCTGCAGAGACCACACAGAGCCTCAGCACGGACCCGCTAGAGTGGCCTAAATTAACCACCCCTCAGACAATGGGGTCACGCTTTAGCATAGGAACAGGACTAATGCTACGGTGAGGCTCACTGCAAATACACATTAGAGCTAGCTAATGACCTATGACGTGTGACTTGCCTTTTCCGGCGAGCTTTATTATATTGAATTCTTAACTACAGCGAAGGGTAACCGCTAACAAGGCAGCTAACATTGTAACGGACCACAGTCCAGCGGCGGTGCATACGATGCTCAAAAGATTGTGACCGCATCAATGCGAAATGTAAACCCTCCATTCTCACGCGTTACATTTAAGCATTTTACAGATTCTCTTATGCAGGGTGACTAAGTGACAGCCTATAGTCTTTTACATACAAAATTCTGTGACTTACACAGCTTTCAGTTTTTTTAAATACAAATGTCTGACTTGTACATAGTCGCTCTTTTTGTACATTACTCTTTCGCTTGCATTCTTTAACACACAATTCAGCTGGATATTGTACTGAAGCATTGGCTTAGTACCTTACCTCAAGTGTATAATGGTATTGCTCCACCTAATAGTCGAACATGCAAGTTTTGTCAACAGTAATACTTTACCGCCGCGCGGTAAGAGGACGGGCTGACCTTGAACTCCATGTCCACGTACGTGGCCTCCTTCCTCTCCTGCATCAGGCCCAGGCAGAAGGACTGGAAGTTGATCTCGTGTTTGGTCTGTTTGATGATCTCCCTCAGCAGGGCCCTGGAGGCGCGCAGGTAGTCGTCCTTATTGGTCAGCAGGTCCTGGAAGACCATGGCCAGAAACTGGGGAGGGGGGAGGAGGACCGAGTTACAGCTGGAGGCGTTGACAACACCAACGCGGGCGGAGCTATGGCACGCCGTCGATGACACCCTGATTTCGACCAATTGTTGCTTCTCTTTTACTTTGGTGAGAGAAGTCAATGTTTTCTTCCCTCTCTCTTTCCTTCACCTGATATATAGACAAAGGCAATATAGCAACCTCACCTTGTGAATTAGTAGCCACATTAGATCACTGAAATGATGAACAACGAGAGGGAGGGAAATAGGATGCAACAGAGTATCTGGGTGGGGCCTAATAATACCTTCCCACAAGGCAGTGACTGACAGCATATGGGCTCCACCCACTGTAGGTTTCCTGAAGCTCTCCCATTTCATATCCTTTTAATTAGAACAGGGACAAACCTGGATTCATCCCAGGTAAATGACAAGAACAGAACCTTCGGCTATTCGACTCGAAAGAAAACGATTCCGGAATCTTCCAGTGTCATAATCGAGAGTTTCCCGCCGCGCCCCTATTGGCCACGCCCCCCCCACCCTCCTCACCTTGGGGGCCTGCTCCGGGCTGTGTTGCAGGACGGTGTGCAGGACCTGCATGTTGTTGGGGTTCCTGGCGTTGGACAGCTCGTTGAATATCACCAGCTTCACCATGGTCCCCAGGTTGTCCCTGTGCGCGTTCAGGAGCTCCCTGAGGGGACGGAGGAGAGGACAAACGGACAAAGCGTCACGCCCTGCAGAGGCCGCGGGAGAAAGTGGGGGACGTGCTGGGGGGGGGGGCGGTCCGGAGGCCTACCGGACGCAGAGCATGTAGTGGTTGAGAAGGACTTTGGGCTTGAGGCGGATCTTGATGAGGTTGGACACGACCTCCATGTCGTCCGCTCCGTGGGTGTTGCAGTTCATGCACAGGGACATGAGGAGGTCCTGCGCAGGGCGGGTAAGCTGTGGAAACAGGGACAGTCGCTCAATCTAGCTTCGCTGACGCATTGGAACGCTTTTATCATTATACTAATGCTGGCATTTACTGACTTTAAAAAAAAAAATTTTATAGCTTCACGGCTGCTGACGCATTGGAACACTTTCATCATTATACTACTGCTGGCATTTACTGACTTTTTATTTAATTTATTTTTATTATTACTATTTTTTTTACAGACGCCGTTATCCAGAACAACCTACGCAACTTTCAAATAAAATGCGCAACCTTTAGGTTACAAACCCAGCTCCCTACCCATTATACTACTCTGCCACTTCTATACTCTTATATAGTATAGAAATATGACTTCTTGGGCTGATTAAGCCACTTGAGAAAGTATTCTCAGGAAGGCAAAGCAAAAAGATGTCTAACAGTATTCATACATTTCATTATGTTTCACCTGACAAACATAGTGCCAAATGTCTGGCCATTTACAGCTTTACGATAAAGAAAAACCGACAGACATCAACCACAGATAACAACTAATGCTAAACGAATCCCAAGGTCTCAATTAATTTGATTAATTTTCATGGGCATTAATGCATCTGATGTTGCACATGTGAGAAGGAAACTTCTGACTTTCTATAGCGTTTCTTCCATGCAGAAAAAGGTCTGCTCCTCTATCTCCTCAAGAAAAGAACATTCTAGCGTAAACCACCCCCTCTAAAACTCACCCACGCTGTCACTTTAGAGCCCTTTCTTCCTTCCCTTTCCATACTCACATTCCCATGATCCTTTTTCTGCCCACATGGAGAGCATTGAAAAGTCCTGACTGAATACATTAATGTGTAATAGCAAAGGTAAGCCGTCTAAGCCATTCTGGAGAAGGGTACCTAGTAATAATGTCGGCAGGAACCAGTTTGTGGTTTCTTTCCCAACAATAGGAACACATCTGCTATTTACACCAGTGACACTTACAGGCCCTGAGCATTCTGCCAGTTTAATTTCAATTTAACTGTTTCGTGTTCTAAGACAGGGCATTTCAACCTTTTCCAATCAAGGGACCCCCACACAGGGACATCCATGGGACCCCCATCATAAGTTAAAAATGGTTATATTTTTTATTTATTAAATATTTTTTGAAATGTCTTACATTTTGAAATATTTTTCCCTAATCTATATACAGTCATTGTATATCGAGTCTGCTCTACGGACAAAATTTGCATTTGTATTGCCAAAGCAAGGCAAGAAACACGCAGAACATCAGATAACAAACAAAGAGTAATAACAGAAGAATGTGATTGTATATATCTCATTCTCGCTCTGATTGTATATATCTCATTCTCGCTCTCTCGCTCTCTCTCTGACCCACCTTTGGATTCTGCAGCCACATCTCCAGCCTCTGCACGGCCATCAGCCGCACCTCCTTGTAGCCGCAGGTGGCGGTGAGCAGGCGGAGGAGGTTCCGCGACACGTTGTCCATGGGCTGCCGGCGGTTCAGCTGGTCCTTCAGGACGTCCAAGACGTAGTCCTCCACGCTCTCTGCCAGCTCCTCGTACCTGCGGTCAGCGAGGGCCGTTAGGAAACGTGCGGACAACAAATCACCGGGGGGGGGGGGGGGGGGGGGGAGGGTACTTGTCTCAATGTCTAGTTTCAGCTCCCAAATTTGGCAAGCCCAATTAGAATTGTAGGCCGGCCCCGTGGCAACTCGCAACGGCTTTTAAAGGTTTGGGGTAGTCGCACAGTTGCAATACACTGGGGTCAATCCACTATTGAAAAGTACTGCAGTATTACGGCATACCATGTCAGCACGTTACTTCTTCGAGCTGTTCATAATTCACTGCGTATACATAGCCAGTGTTGAATGTCATTTCAAAAGAAGGTCTACACTGCTTCCTTCCACTCGGCAGTATTATGGTGAGCCTCGCTAACGACGTGTCACTTCAGAAATTACTATAAGCAATTATGTCTCACCTCATGGAACTTTTTGCAAGAGTTGGGGCTGGCACAGAACAGGTTCAAAGGCGTATATCTCAAGGGCACTGCCCGTAATACCAGAGGCCAGTTGGAGTGGGTGTCGGCTTACCTGGGCATCACCTGGCCCTCGTCCTCAGGGCTCATCTTCTCCTCTGCTATCAGCAGCTCGGTCTGGCTGTCGTCTTCATCAGGAGTGGAGGGGTGAGGGCTGCTCCCTAATGGGGGAGGGCAAATTGAGAGGCAAAACCTCAAAACCTGCCACGATTGCAGAATGCACACCGAACTTACAGTGCTCACCCAGGGGGGTTCAAAGTGGGAATAACGGCCACACTCTGCCATTACTGCTCCCAGGAAAACTTCACTCACCACACAAAAGCACTGGTTCTTCTGGGAGCGGTAATCATGGTATACTGAATTCAATGGTTCCCGTTTCTCACGCGTTACCTCACTCTTGCACCTGCATTATTTATTTGGATGCGTGTGGATTTTCTCCTTTTTTTGTTGCATCCACAGAAGTTGCCAGGTTTGGCTTTCGGCTCATCAAGCAATAGTACAAAAAGAGCCTTTTGTGTGTTTATTAGGGGCTTAACGGTACACAAAAATCTCGGTTCAGTACATACCTCGGTTTTCACTTCACGGGTTTGGTACATTTTTGGCACAGCAGAAAACCAATTAAATGCAAAATGTAAAATTGCTTTTCATTTATGAAAATGTAACCAGTGGCTAACAGGCCATAATTTCTTGCTGAACAAAATAAGGCACATTAATTAACACCAAGTCATCAGGTGAAAGTTTGAATTCGACTGCAATTGTTTGGTTCGCAGCGAGTACTGTACCGAACGTCCCATAATATTACCAAATGCCTCATACCAAACGTTTTGGAATGAATACATGCACCGTTACACCCCTAGTGTTTATCCTGTTAGTTTTCTCCAAAACGTGAAGAAAACATGCAGGATATAAGCTTTCCCTCTGGATAACCAACCACAATCCTAGGGACATCTCTACACACTACTTTTAGAGGACTACCTGGAAATGTTTTGCTTTGTTCTGTAGAACTGGCAGCCCTGACTAACACGAGCTCTGGCAGCTCAGCGGAGCCGAGCGAGCGGTCTTCCATACCGGCGCTGAGGTCCCCTCCCGAGCGGCCCGTGTCCGTCGGCAGGAGCATGCTCTTTGGGGGCATCTTGGTGGTGAAGGCCGTCTGGATGTTGTCCACAAAGTTCTTGCAGTGGGAGCTGTCCACCCAGATTCGTTCTCCCAGAGAGTCTTCAATGTACACCTGGACAAAATCCATCCATCCATCCATTATCTAACCCACTTATTCCTGGTCATGGTCACATGGGGCTGGAGCCTATCCCAGCATGCATTGGGCGAGAGGCAAGAATACCCCCTGGATAGGTCGCCAATCCACCGCAGGGCACACACACCATTCTCTCACACAATTATACCTATGGGCAATTTAGAGTCTCCAATTAACCTAACTGGAGATGGAAACTGGACAAAATCTTAATCTGAATCTTGGTCTATAGGGCAGCTCCTAACACTTTCTGCGCTGTGATCCCTTCTGTACCCATTACCCTCTCTGCTTCCCCTCTGTATGAATGAAGTTAAAAAAAATAAATAAATAATGGCCTGTCCCCGCTTTAAAAAAATACATATTTATAAATAATAATCTAAATGCCCAAACAGCTGCTATTATTTCACAGTACAATAAATTTATGTTAGTTGCCTTTCCCCGCCTGGGAGTTTAACCTGCAACCTTTGCATTGTAAGCTCAGTTTCCTGCCCACTGTGCTACAGTCACCCAGGTTTCAAAATATCCTCATGCAAAGCGACTGGGTCTTACTTTCACAAAGATCTCTGGCCAGTTCTCATCCTCTTCGTAGGCGGCCATCAGCAGGTTGCACGCAAGCACGGACACCAGGCTGTTCCCCTTGGCTTTGAAGTTTATTGAAGCATCCCGTCGCAGGAGACTGCACAAGGCCTGTCCACACAAAGAGTATACGGATCTGCCTTCACAACAGCTCAGTGCAAAATGTTTGAGAAAAAACATTTCAGTGACATGTCTTGCCCGTTGCAGTAGTTTTCTAAAGTTTGGGCACACCCCTGGTCAAAATGCATGTTTTGTTGAATGAAAGTGAAAAGTCAACACAACCTCTACAGGGTAATCTGTTCAATCTCTTAAATTAAGCCAGTAAAAAAGAGTCAAACTGCGCATTGACATTTGCAGAAATATGTCATGTTTAAGTTTGTGTCCTGTAGAGGTGACTTAGATATTCAACCAAATATGCAATTTAACCAGGGGTGCCCAAATTTTTTGCATACCACAGCTACTTATCTACTGACTATTTAACTGGAGCTCTGAAATTAGAAGCATTTGAAAATAACTACAGACTAACTGAGAAAATTAGGTCAGTTACACGCAATGAGCACATTCCATGTCAACAGCCCTCACAAGGCCAACTGAGGCACCTGGTTTGTCCACAGCGATCCCTGGATTTTGCCGCTGAACAAGACCACTTATTTTCCCCCACACAGACAAAATGACACTGACCTCAATGACTCCCTCCGTGGCAAAGACGTTTGGTTTCATTTTGGCCAGGAACATGAGGCTCAGGTAAAGCGTGATATCGGGTTTGGCGCGGTTCATCTTCAGCTGCTTGACCGCACCGCAGAGCACCCCCTCGATGCGGTCATCGTTGCCCTCTCCCTCCGAGGCCTCGATCTCGTCCAGCAGGCCCGCCGGCGGAACTGCGGGGAACACCGTATGTGTAAACCCCCGACGCTAAGCACGGACGAAGCAAATGAGCTCACAACATTTCTGGGGGGGGGGGGGGGGGGGGGGCAAGTTAAATTAAGTGTACAAAAGAGATATCTTCTTGTCCTGACACCTAAGCAAAAAAAAACAAAAGAAACCTTAGTCTTTTCATTTTCGTGCATGGCAAGGTTGCGCGAGACAAGCAATGCAACATTGAGTCGATAGTCTGACACTGGACAGTTTTTCTCTGCTTGATTTGTAGTGCATAGTAGTTTGGAATCCATCACTAATTGGTTGTTTGACTCTTACAGTAACGTTACCTTCAATGGGCACAACTGAAGGCTCCTTGATAGAGGGCGATATCGCTCTCTTGTCCACCGCGGCTACATCGGCCAACCGCCCCAGAGCGCTGACCGGAGGGGTGGAGAGTTTGGGCCGCTTCGAGAGACCGGACAGACCCGAGGAGGAGGGCAGGGATGAAGGCGGTTCTCTCTTGCGATCAGGAGGCAGACCTGTGGATGCGGGCTTCAGGAGAACGGCTGGTGCTTTGGGTTCCCCAGCTTGACTCTTAGACCCTAAAGCTATAAAATCTCCAGGAGGGGGGGTGACCTGGACAGAGGGTAATGTTTGAAATTCAAGATGACAACAGTAAGATAGTGCTTTTATGCAATTGGCTGCCTTAACCAAATTCATGACAATGCACAGTAGTTAATACAGTGAAATATAACAGTAACAATGTATTCAACAATCTATACATTTGTTTATTTTCTATTTAGTTCATACCCTTAGATGTTACTTACCTGAAGGTTTTGCGGTGCTTGGGCGCCTAATTGTGGGGGGCTTTGGGCGATTCATGATGATCTGTGCCAATACTGGCTACTTGGTCTTTAATAAGATAAATAATTGAAATGTCAACCAATCTTTTGTTATGCGTGTGTAAAGAAATACAAAGAAATACAGTTAACGTTACTATAGTAATAATAATAATAATAATAATAATAATAATAATAATAATAATAATAATACGACGAATACAACGTTAGATTTATATTAGGTTACCTTCTTATAATATACTTTGTCAGCAAGCAAGCTAACATTAACGTTAACGACAACGTTAGTCAACTCAGAACACTGCATCAGCTAAGTTACCTAACGTAGATAAGTTAACCAGTTACTAGGTTAACGTTAGCTAGCTTATAGCCTAAATACAAAACTCCCCGAAATAGCGTCTAGCTAGCTAGATACATAACGTTATTGTTTCAGAGAACAATACATCCAATCATACAAATGGACAGGTCTGTGTACCTTAGCACCAGCATCAGTCTAACCTTCGCTGGCTAGCAACAAAACAGACAGTTGCAGACACTGTGAACGCAAGTTTACTCGTATGTCAATATTTGAACGCAAATCAGGCTAATAGCAAGCAAGCTTTATAATGACTAGATAAACTGATCCGAAAGAAACAATTGAGAAGTAGTTGTGCTTACCCTGAATATGGAAGCTCAGTTATATAACTAGCTAGTTATTTTACCAGCTAGCTAGCGAGCTTGCTAACAATAGTTACAGAACTAGATATTTTTCATCCATTCAGTAACCTTTTACCCCGGAAAACAAACCACCGGTCCGACCGGAACTTACAACCTTCGCATGAAAATAAAACGGAAGTCGCAGCCAAGCCACAAGCTGGTGAATTTGTACATAAGTTGTTGTTGTTATGTAGCCTATTTTATATTAATATGTCTGGTGAAAGTCGAAAGCTGTAGAGACCATAAAGGTATCTTATATCAATAGCATTTATAATGTATACGTAAAAAAATTTATATACGCATCATCCCATAGTGTAGCCTGCCAGACATCCGAAGCTTTTTCTCTGTAAAAAAATAAAAAATCCTAAAAAGCGACATTAAATTGAACCTAGTGTGGCTTTATGTTCAGATTAGTCGAAATGCTGATCAGACGTTCGCGGTATCACCTTATAGTCCCCCTATTAGGCCTACGACTTCATTAACAAAAATATCGTGGAGTAATGAGGATTAAGTTACAACCCCAATTCCAAAAAAGTTGGGACAGTATGGAAAATGCACATTAAAGCAGTGATTTGTAAATTCTCTTTTACATATATTTAATTGAAAACAGTACAAAGAAAATATATTTAATGTTTTACCTTATTAACATTATTGATTTTTGTAAATATATGCTTAGTTAGAATTTGATGCCTGCAACACGTTCCAAAAAAGGCAACAAAAAAAAAAAGACCTGTGTGCCATTCCACAGGTAAACGAGTGATGCTATCATGACTGGGTATAAAAGGATATCAAAAGACTCTTGAGATTTTATTTTCAGGTACTCTTAGAAGCGATACTATAACCTCTCTGCATTTGAATGGATCTCTATGGGAATTGGGAGGTGGGACTAGATTAAGATAGAAGTTACACAGGAATAATATGGAACCCATGGCTGGCTAAATGGCTGTAAGTCATCAAGTGTCTGAGGTATCAAATGAGCCTCAACCCATCACTCTGCTGCCAGATATGCAGTAAGGATTGATCACTTTAAAGGTTGTTTCTCCTGACTCATTTTCCTATTGAACTCTATGGAAAAATAAGCCAGGAGAAACAACCCTCCAAGTGATCCATCCATATCTACTGCATATCTGGCAGCAGAGTGATAGTTTGAGGCTTGTTTGATACCTCAGACCCTTGATTACTTACAGCCACTCAGCCAACCATGGATTCCATACTATTCCCGTGTAATTTACATCTTAATCTAGTCCCACCCCCCAATTCCCATAGAGATCCATTCAAATGCAGAGAGGTTATAGTATCGCTGAAAATAAAATATCAAGAGTCTTTTGATATCATTTTATACCCAGTCATGATAGCATCACCTGTTTACCTGTGGAACATTCCGAACAGGTGTTTTTTTAACTTCCCAGTCTTTTTTTTAGCCCTGTCCAAACTTTTTTGGAACGTGTTGCAGGCATCAAATTCGGAAATAGCATATATTTACAAAATCAATAAAGTTGATAAGGTAAAACATTAAATATCTTTTCTTTGTACTGTTTTCAATTAAATATATGTAAAAGAACATTTACAAATCACTGCTTTCTGCTTTTATGTGCATTTTACATACTGTCCCAACTTAATAAATAAAATATCCGTTTACTTAAATTAATGAAATGTTTGCTTGTGAATTTAGGGGCTTGTCTGACTAAAAGAGACTTCTGTAGTCTGCGATTGTGCGCAATTTGGTTTAGAGAGGGAATAATAATTAAATACATAATTAACAACCTGTCAAAAAAGAAACACTGCAAGCCATGGGTGTAGTGGGTGGTTATAAGGAACATCTGACAGATCTGATGACTCAACCCAACCGCTATGAGATTAAAACAAAAAAACATCAACTTGTGTTCAGCCTACATAGTCAGCAACACACCCTCTTAATGGAAAAGTAGTGTAGCCTACAAATAAATAATTGACCTCCTGAGAGCCCATAGACAGCTGTAGGCTACTTGCCCCAGAGCCATTCTATCCACGAAAGAAACACATTTCCAGAGTGTAGTATATTATTTATTATTATTATTATTATTATTATTATTATTATTATTATTATTATTGTTGTTGTTGTTGGTGTTGTTGTCATTATTATTAACAAAGGACTCTTATATAAACCAGGCAATATTATTAAATTTAATTTTCAACTGAACAGGGGGGACCCCTAGAGGTCATTGAAGGTACTGTAGCGGGTACCTGGCCAGACTTGATATACTTTTTTTAAATTTTAGAAATATAACCATTTTAAACTTATAATGGTTAACTTATAATCACATAGTATACTGGTGCTTTCAGCGTTAAAAAATCCTGAAACAGATGGAAAAAATAACTAAAGACATGGCAGCAACAAAAGGTCTGCCATCCTCAAACACTAACTATAACAGCTGGTACTAAAGATCTGGTGACAGCTATGATTTACACTTATAAATACAAAGAAGAAGAACAAAAGCATTCTTAAAGGAGTACGGCATATTTATACGGCATCAGTTTAGCTGACAGCCAGTTTTTCTCTGATCCTTCCCAATAAATCAGTCATATCTGCATTGGTAATGAACACCTTGTGGATTGGATGGGCTTCGTGGCCAATAAGAGCATGGCTGTCTTATTGGTGCTGGACCTGGTATCCCCCTGTAGAGCTGTTTTGCTCTCTTTCCCTATTAGGAAAAACAAATAGTGAAAAGTAGACAATTATATTCAGTTTTTTATTCTAATAGCTGAAATATATTATTCACAGCCAGTCAAAATGAGCCAAAATCACAGTAAATTCAGCCATGTGAATTTTGGCACGGTGTGTGTCTGAGGGGAACGAAACTCCAACTCTTTACTTTCCCTTTTTTTTCACTGAAAGGAATTGGGTTTCCAAGAAACATCCCAGGACTGTGTTGTAAAATGATGTCAGGCCTGGAAACGGTCACAGTCGGGTCTGCCAGACGAAAGAAAACAAAACTCCTGCTTGAAGGAGAACGCCACAGAGCACACGTCGCAAAGAACACAGAAAAGCATGTGAATTTAATAACTGCGTGAAAGTATGGGGATGTGTTTACACGGTTATGGTTGCTATGAACGACTAAATATTTATTTTACATTAGACCATTAGATCTCTGCATACATTTCCTACGGCCCCTATAACCTACCAAGGCTTCTGTGCAAAAAATCTGGAATTTTAAGTAAGGACATGTGCACAAATCTGGAATTGTAAGTCAGGACATGTTTAATATTTGTTTATGTTTAAAAGTTTCAAAAATGGTCATAAACATATTGAAACACAGACTCCAACTATTCTTGAACATCATTCACATGGGTGCATTGGACATTTTAGAGAGGGATATTAATTCATTTATTTATTTACTAATTTCTCTTTAAGGAGTCAGCTAACCGTTGTTCAGTTTTTCCTACAAATATTAACTGACTCCTTAAAGAGTAATGAGTGAAAATCCTGGGAAACAAAAAAAAAAGAAGATTGAGAATCTCTATTTCTAGAAATTCTCTCGAAAATCCATTTGGTTGAGAGACTTATTTTATGACATGTGAATTCACAGATGCACAGGAAATATATGCTTTGAACATGTAAGAAACCTTGCTTTTGTTTGCCAAAATCATTTTCGTCAGCATGGCATATATGGCATCTGGCCAGAAGCAAGTCAAGTCTGTGGGTTGCAGTTTCTCTTTTGAAACACTGGGCGGTGCAATTTTGACCAGTTTTTTTCCAGACAGGATCCAGTGCCTCAGAGTGCCTTCAGTTTCCAACTGATGGCTTTTGTCATTCAAAACTTCAATCACATGGGAAATGTGATGTGATGCTAAAGCCAGTAAATGCCTGTTGATTGGCTGTAACAAAAACCAGCATGCACAGGGGTTCTCACCAGAACCCAGAACTGCACTACACCACACAAGTGCTGCCAGCAGCTGTGGTATGTAGCTTGGGTTCACAGTCTCTGCCCTGGGGGACGCCTGTGTTTGGTGTTTTTTGTTCAAACCACTGAATTGTAACAGGATGTTAACTGTTCTAAATTGGACACATTTAATGTTTATTGAGGATGATTAACCCTTTATGTCAGAAGTGCCACATTATGTCAGAAATAACTTTGCATGCCACGAAGACTGAATGTCCTGTTTTTTTCTTTTAGTCAAAAGATTAGATGTATAAATCAATACTGACATGTGAAATTAGTGGATCCATAATTTTCTGAAAGTGTGAATACCTGTTCAGTGAAGCTAAACCGGTAGTGACTAGTGGTATTCAAGAAAAAGCAAACAGCAGCAGCCCGAATTGTGCTAAAAGGCTTAAAGGAAAAAATGTGAAATAACAAAGAAATAACATGCATTTTTAAGAACCTTAACTGATCAGGATATTGGCTTTTGCAAACCGGCATACACAATGTTCCCCAGGACCAATTTTGGCATGCCAATGGTATATAAGTTTAATTCTTCAACATTTTAAGTGGCTCAATCATTTTTTCCCGCTTAACCTTCACTGATGTGTAGTGTGAGCTCTGGCACAAAATAAGTCTGTGCCTTGCAAAAGTATTCAGACCCCTTGAAGAAAGTTATCCAAAAAGAAATGTACTTACTGATCCAACAGTGATCACTGGGATATCAAAACACTTGGATATTTTTTGTACCGTTTTTCTAATTTGTGAATTTGTAATACTTTATTTAAAATTTTGTAGACTGCATTTCACACATTTCCTTCAGATTCACAGCCTGTCCAACGATCCTTTAATAAAGTGGGATTTTTATCCAGAAAATTTGACAGTTGCTGTAATGGTTCACATAGGTAGAGTAATTGGTAATTGTGTAAAAGGTAATTTTGTGTCCTCCCAATTTTTTCATCTGTGTAAACTTGGAGCTTCTAGAGCACAGGGATTGAATACTAGTGCAAACAGCATACATAGTTGCGAACATTTAACCAATGTCATGTTAAATTAATTAATTTTGAGTTTCATTGTTTCAATATAAAATATGACATCGAATGAAATTTCAATGTATCATTTGTAATTCTGTAAAATGTGAAAATCGGTCAAGGGTGTGAATACGAATACGTTTGCAAGGCACTGCAAATGCAATACTGTTGATGGCAGGACGTTTACCAAGACTGCAGGTCTGTATCCCCGTGCCCTTCAGAGAGATGCCTAACCTGAAATTGCTTCAGGAAAATATTTAGCTGTATAAATGTCTAATGCATAAACTGTGTAATTTGATATGGATGAAAAAAAGCGAATGAATACAGTTTTTTAAATAAAGAAAATAATAATAAATAAAATTACTTTTGTACTTTTGTAATGTTGATCCTGAGGTTTGTGCAGTTCTTTTTTTGTAGGTTGCAATTATGTCATTTTGGTTTCTGCAAATTGATTTTTAATGAAACTTTGCGTTGCCTTTGTAATATTATACGGTAGCCTTCTTCCCCCACTTCCACTCTCTGGTGAGTTATTTTGCACTTGTTCATCAAGGGTACATTTTTGTCTCGTTACAAATTTCCTCCTAAAGGAACTGACTAACATGTATGGAGTCTGTTCTACCTGGTCAGCGTGCCATGAGGGTGTGTTTAAACGTAATGCCTCCGATGAGTCATCACTGTGCTGTTTTTCAGCAGGCCTGTGAGTGTGATTTATAACTGGGATGTGGGAGATTTTAATGGTCTGTGTATGTAAAGATGAGAGAAGAGAGGATTTTGGCAAGATGAATAACCAGTCAAATCTTTGTGTTGTGGATGGCTCATTCTAAATCCTTGCTCCAAAACCTGCATTTGTCAATATGCATTGTGGTGCCCACATGTAAAGGTATAGGCTCAGTGTGTGCTGTGTGTTCATTTTCTGTTCAACTGACATTCTCTCCATAAAGATAGAGTCCTACCATGAGTTTGTTTATTAGTGCTGAGACTCTGTGTGCCTAGTGACCGTATTCTAGAGGGGGTTGTCTCGTATTGATCCGGCATTGTAGTTTAGTGCAAAGGGTATTACATTGGTGTGATAAACAAAAATGAAAACAGAAAGGATTTACAAGGGTTCAGATGTGCATCAAAGCATAGGAGGAATTCTTTCTTATAGTGGACATTCAGACCAAATGTGTCGTCCAGATGTTGCATTAACACACAGAGCCCCAGTCCTCTCCTGGTCCACAGCAAATCCAAGATGCGGTACGTAGCTACGTCTTCATTGGGCAGGACCGCAGATATGGAAGGCAGCTGTACCTGCAGGTTTAAGGCGAGCTGGAAGTGCAGGGAAGATCAGAAAGGCTGTCGTACCTAAACAGCCAAGTAAAGCATTTTGATTCATTGCACGCTCAGTTTTTTTCCTGCTTTTTTTACATGCAGATATGTTTCCATTCTATGTTTCTGTTCCATCTTTCCATTGTACCATCTGTGGCAATGGCACAAGGAAGGTGAATGATTCTGGGATGTGGTGAATGCCAAGAAGGCTAACTCTATTTGTTGTGCTTTAGCGGGGTCAATGCTTTGTCGTCAATTTTTGTCATAGCGGGTGATTACCTTTCAGGACGTGCTGCGGAGTGACATCGTTGTTGTGGACAGCGTAGCGGATTTCACTTTTCACCACCATACTTTTGCCATATTTCAAGATACAGTGATAGTTGTTGTTGCTTATTCACAGACTGTCATGGTGATGTAGGAGATAATAAGTGTCAATTTCATGCTGGCATGTCTTCAGGTTTATGGTTTCTGATAACATATCTACAGTTGTCTCTGGGCTCCCATAGAAAGAGAAAGCCGCTAACATGCCCACTATCTTGAGTTATCTCTTGCCAGTTATGTATTAGTTTTATTTCTCCGAATGAGTTCTGTTCAGTCTGCCCTGTTATCAGCTTGGGTTTTGTGACAAGCTTTTAGTTCTCTAAAACCATACTCCAAATGGAGAAAATATTAGTCAGTTGCTTTGCTCTGTCATTATAAAGGTGAAAGCTTTTCATTTTAATTTAGCCAACATCTGTAACTTCCCCTCATAATTTACTACTGATTTAAACTTACATGTATGTGTATGTACTAAAGGTTATTTGTTTAAATGCCACATGTGCTGTGTTGTCTGCACTGTAGAACCAATTACTGATGAAAGTGAGGTCAGTGACTCATTGATTTGGGCCAATCGGTGAGTTCTGCTTTGAGTAATAAGTCCTTTCTATTGGTTCAGTCAAGTCAGTGATTGGAAGGGAACTATTAATTGCAGCACCTCCTAATATGCAGTTCACGAAGCCTCACTCTACTAAACCAAGCCAAGTTCGCAACAGTACACATCCCCCAGGTTTCCATTAACCATATGTTGTAAGCTTGGGTGGCATATTTAAAGAGTCCATTTTGGGAGCTCGTTCTTATGAGAAACTGACCACAAAACTCCCAAGCAGGTTTTCAGTTTCAATATTAGACATCCTTGTGAAATTTATTACAAATCCCAAGAGAGAATGAAAGAATAATTGGAGAAGGATGCCTAAAAATGAAACTGAAGGGTTGTTGTCTCTCATGACTCATACCAACCAGTCCAAGTTAGATGTCTTTATGTGCATTAGCACACCTTTGAACAATTCACTCAGTTAATATAAAAGAATAACAAAAAGAAATCCTAATATATTACACGGATATATAAATGCAAACATTGGTAGGAATATGGTAACCAGCTGAAATTCATTTGAAAAATTGTCTGTGGGTTGAAATTGTCTTCAGAATTCAATGTTATTCTTGTTTTTCTATTTCATTTCTCCATTCAGACAGTCGGGTTTTGTCCTGGATTAACAATATGATTTGCAGTGAAAAAAAAACGTTCCAAGTATCTTTTAAAAAAAACATATTTCAAAATACCTTTATGTCTTAAAGGTGTTTACTGAAGAAAATCACCAAACTGAAAATACAAAAACAAAAAGTTGCATAGACCCGAACATAATAGGAAGGTTTGTAAATAATCCTTCAAAACATGAAAAGCATCTCATTCAGAAAAAAATGAACAGCTTGTTGAAAATCTGGGATTGCAAATGTGGTTGGAATGAAAACCGGCATACACAGTGGTCCGCAGTACCGAGTTTGAGAACAACTGGTATAGCGTGTAACAGCAGCAGGTGGAATTAGAAGCCAAAGATGGCGCTGCTGTTCACTAAGGCAAATTAAACATCAAGTCCTCACATTTACCCCTGAATGCTAAACTCTCCCCTCCCGTTGTCCAGTCCAAGATGGAAGAATTCGATGATAATTTGCTGTGAGAGGAACATCTTGTGCTCGCTTGGACAGGGTGTTTCCCTCAGGCCGTGGGTGATGTCATGTTCCCTCCATACTCATACCCCTAAGAGACTGAGGTGGGCAAGCCAAGAACAGCACAAAAAAAGCCATTGGCACATTTATTCGGCTGTGTAGTGCAAGAAACACAAAAGCACTATTGTTACTTTTAAAAACTCCCTTTATTTAACAGTACACCCAAGCACAGCAATAAGCAGTTAGCTTCTTGTAGCAGCCCTGGACATGTGGAGATGGTAGCGTATGGTAATTTGGCACACAAGTTGTGGTGGGGTGTTTCAACAGTTGTTTGTGATGTGTGGCATTTGGATGGAATGTAACATTAAGGACAGCTTATACTTTACATTTGTTTTGCATTAAAGAGATTTCTGGCAGCCATCTTGCATGGTTTCACTTGGGATGAAACCAGTTTCTATTTTATTTTGACAGTTTTAATATGAAAATATGGATGTCCACAGCTATATTAAAACTGTATCTCTTGTTCTGCTTATCCCTTTCCTCTGATATTACAAGACCTATATTTACTGAACGCCAACTGTTGCATTCCAGACTGCGCACCCAGGAAAACTGATATCTTGTCTGAGCACGTGAGCACCACCAATAGAAAAGACAAACCTGACATCCCTAAGTAGCCTAGATGCAGATAAAATGCTAGTAGTCAGCAGAGGTGGGGAAAGGGCAAAGCGAAAGCAGTGCCCCAAGTCATCTTCCCTTGCCAATTAGCCTACACATTTCTCTTCCCTATGGTAAAGTGCCTGAAACAACAAGTAGAGTTCCAGAATTCTCCAGATCGAAAAACGTGGTTTAAAGTTAGTGACCCTGTGAACGGACAACTTGCCAAAATATCTGTGGGGGTTATAGGCTATTACAGTCCCCAGATGCCGACTGACAGAACTTGTTTTAAGGACAGTATTAACGAAGAAGAATTAGCTCTGGTCATGCTTTAAGACTCACGAAATGTTATAAGAACTTCTAAAGTATTTACCAGCTGCGTCTACCTCCCCGGGCTATTTCTGTCTTCCCCTACTTTCCCGCCTGGCTGACGTCAGCATAAAGTTATTTTCATGAATGGAGGGGGCGGTCACGAGGAGTCAGTGACGCGAATGCTTGCGGAAGCACGGAGTGGAATGTTGATACATTGTTGTTGTTTTGTAGTTAATTTAGATTTGGGATACATTTCGGTCCGGTTGCTGGAACCGTTCTCCCAGTTGTAACAACAAACCCCGGCTCGTAACCGATCACAGCTCGAGATTTGCGCAATCCCGATACAAGCGCTCCGCGTCCACAAGGTAAGGTGTACGAGCTTTTTGATAGTTACCGTATTTTGAAATTCCTGGTTAAGGTGCTGATGTTTAGGTGAAGGTTCTAAGAAAGTAGGAACAATTTGTGTGAGGAGCACGGGATCGCATGTTTAGTAAAGCTAAACGAACCAAAGTGATGGTGAACATTTGAATGCAAACAACAGAATTGTGAAAAACTTTTGCCAAAGTTTTGTAATAACAAAACCTCAGGTCTTATCATAGGCTACTCGCGTGAACACGTGTAGAAGGCTCATCTCAACTCCTTTATTAATCCAGATAAAAGACCCGTGCAATTACTTATGGTAGCTTTTGGTTTAAATGCATCCAGCTAAGTTTTTCTATTTAAGGTAACATTTTGGACACTAGTTTGATAAATTGGTAGACTTTTGAGAAAACAAAAACATTTAAACGCATGTAGCCTAATGGTTTTTGTATTATGGTAACGAAATTGAACTAGTAAATAGTTTACTTTATAAGAGCTTACTAACACGGTGCAACGAGTCGGTAAGGTAGTTTTTTTTTTTTTTTTTACATTACGCCATAAGAAAACAACACGTGGTCTGCTTTTGGGAATTCTAGGACAAAGGGCACGATATTCAAGGCGACCACCAAGAAGAAAGCGGAAAGGGGTCGGCCATAAAGAATGAAATATGACGCATCGCGTCCACTGTTCGGATCATGCCAAAACGTAGCAGTAGGGCTAGTGCGTTTTCCTATAACAAGTGTCCCCGTGCGTTGATCATTTCGAGAGAGTCTTGGAGCAGGGAGGCGTGGTGCTTCGTTATAAATTGAACAGGATTATATTGAACATCAGAGAAGTGGTCTTAGACAGTTTTAGGCGTTTCAATGACGATAGGATATTTTATATTTTAGGAAATTATATTTTAATGTGAACACTACAGGAAATCAATCAACAGTTTGATTTTGAAAGAATTGTAGAATAAGTGTGTAGTAGTAATAATAATAATGATAACAATAATAATAATAATTATAATAATAATAATTATTATACATTTTATTATTATTAATAATTATAATTATTTCGAATTCAAACGGGATTATTATTATTATTATTATTAATAGTAGTAGTAGTAGTAGGAGGAGGAGGAGGATGGGGATATGTTTACAATACTTTTATAAGATGTTATTTTTTCTTAAAAGGGTTTTAATGGTTATGATTATGAATAATTCAACCAATGGTTTAAAAAAAGGACAGTATTATTATAAATAACAAAATCAGCTTTGATGATTAAACCTATTTTGAGACTCATTTGGCCACAAATGCTGGTACTTTTATTTGTTACAAACATGGGTATGGCATAGCATGTGAGATAAATTAAGTGCATTGTATTGGAATGCAGAATTTATGTCATGTTAATCAAATTGATTTCCCATAAAGGAATCATTTGCAGTTAACTCGTCTGCATAGTGACAGTTTATTTCTAATGGCAAGACAATAATATGTAATATGACCTCACCAGAAATGTTCAGAAACACTTCCAGAACACCAGCTCTCCACCACATTCTAAATCATTTTAAATCATGTGGAATGAGTGCAGTGCTGTGTGTGTGTGTGTGTGTGTGTTTGTGTGAGTGTGCGTGTGCGTGTGCGTGTGCGTGTTCAAATGAGACCCATCACAGTTTATTGTGGTGAAAATGTACTTTTCTTTTGCCCCAGCGAGGGCCTTCTGTAGGAAAGGTGAGTCATGTTTGATATATGATTAATTTTTATTGTGACACAGGATTTTCCTCTGCTATTGCATTAAAACTGAAAGAAGCAGGTGGCCTGTGGACCAAGACTATATGCGTTAATCATTGGTGAGGAGAATACTGTAGAGGGCAGTTGAGGATATTATAGCCTAGTGTGATGCCACAAGCAAGTGTATGAGTGCAGTCTGACGAAACGCTATCACATTACATTTATTTAGCAGACGCTTTTATCCAAAGCGACGTACAGTAAGTGCGTACAGAGACATTATCAAGATCACTACAGAACAGACAGGGCAAAGCACATCCTTCACATAATGTAGCAGCTATCCCTAGCAATGAGCGTCGACTGTAGTTCACAGTAAGCTGTGGGAAAATCAGCAACACCACACTACCATTCCAAATACTATTGTAAACTATAATAAACAGACAGGAAAACACAGGGAACAGGGAACTGATATTCCTAGGTGAGGATATCAGTCAAGGTGGAGTCTGAAGAGGTGTGTCTTCAGGCCTCGACGGAATGCAGGCAGGGTTGGAGTAGAACGTAGGGGAATGGGAAGTTCATTCCACCACTGAGGAGCTAATGTGGAAAAGCTCCGCAGTCGGGACAAGCGAGAGCCTTTGACACGGAGGGGGGGAAGTGCCAGTCGCCCTGCTGTAGAAGAGCGAAGTGGTCGAGCAGGAACATAGTTCTGGATTAAGTCCTGCAGGTAGGCGGGGCCTGTCCTATTGGCTGCAGTGTAGGCCAGGGTCAGAACTTTGAACCTGATCCTGGCTGCAACTGGCAGCCAGTGGAGAGACCTCAGCAGGGGGGTTACGTGGGAAAATTTCGGGAGGTTGAACACAAGCCGGGCAGCTGCATTCTGGATCAGTTGAAGAGGCAGAATGGCGCAGGCCGGCAGGCTTGCGAGCAGGGAGTTGCAGTAGTCCAGGCGTGAGGTGACCATGGTCTGGACAAGAAGCTGGGTGGAGTAGGTGGTCAGGTACGGTCGAATCCTCCTGATGTTGTACAGGAGGAACCTGCAGGACCGTGCCGTCGCCCTGATGTGCTATCAATTTTGAAGCCTTTTTTTCGGAGACCTGCTGGACGATTCTACTTATTTTTTTTGCCATATTATGCATGCTTGACTTGCCTCAAATAAATTAGATATTTTAATGTAGAAATATCAAAGTAAGCGCCTGAGATTTTGGCCTTGGATCTCGAACAGTAGCAGTTCCTCATGCTGCAGGGGGGCGTGGTGAAATCCAATCAGCTCTCTGACCCACAGACGTCCATCACTATTGGTGGCAGTGAATTTTAGAAAGTACTACGTTACCCAAAAAAACCTGTTACCAAGCAGAATTTCATCCTGATTTCTAGATTTAGAGGGGATAGGGGAATAAGAAAAACACACACACACACACACACACAGACACACATACACTGCCTGGCAAAAAAAAAAAGTCGACACTCCAATATTTTGGAGTGGAAAATTGGACCGCCTTTAGTTTTTATTATGGCACGCATTCCTCGTGACATTGTTTCGACAACCTTATGCAACGTCACAACATTTATTTCCGTCCAGAGTTGCTTTAATGTTTGGCCGAGATCTTGACGACGGGAGAGTCAAACCCCTCCGTAAAGTCTTCTCCAGCACATCCCAAAGACTTTCAATGGGGTTAAGGTCAGGACTCTGGTGGCCAATTCATGTGTGAAAATTATTCCTCATGCTCCCTGAACCGCTCTTTCATAATTTGAGCCCGATGAATCTTGGCATTGTCGTCCTGGAATATGCCCATTGCTCGGATAACCTGGTCATTCAGTACATTCAGGTACTCAGCTGACTTCATTTTATTGCTGCATAACGTTGCTGAGCCTAGACCTGACCAATTGAAGCAACCCCAGATCATAACACTGCCTCCAGAGGCTTGTACAGTGGGCAGTATGCATGACGGGTGCAACAGCGACTTTGTTTTTGGCAAGGCTATGTAGCTGTTGTCATATTCCTGACACATATTCCACTAACTCTATGTCTCTGGCTGGAGATCAAATTCTCTGATGCTTGACCTTTGCTGTCATTGTGATCTATGTGGGAGACATGGAAGCAAGTTCTCATCAGAAACTGACACAGTTTTGGTTTGTTGTACAGTGTGCGCCTGGTTTTATTCTGACAGGGTGTATGAGTCACAGGCAAAAAGGTATCTGTTGTGGTGGGCCCCCGCTCCTCCTGTTCCTTTTTGAAAAAGACGCGTTGGCTCAATGCATTATCATAGGAAACAGAGGAGAAAGGCAAAGGCCACAACCGCTGAGGTTTCCCTTCATTTCGTTTGCCAATTGACGTGTTAAAGTTTAGCAGTTTACGGTTTTTGCAGAACAACTAATGAGATTCGCACAAAAAGGGTGGGCTACTGCAGAGCAGCGCGCGCATTTTCGGAGAAAGTGTGCTTTTTGTGGTCCAGAGTTCACCGTTCGAAACGAGGCGCGAAACACTGTTTTCTCACACGCCGCTTCAAAGAGGCCAGATTCACAACGAAACATCCAATATGAGGTCAAAGCAGATGATGTGGTAGTAGCTAATGGCTCCCAATAGTCAGTGTGGTTTCGGAGAGATGAGCAAACGGTTGCTCTGAAAGCGAAATGACACTATTGAGGAGTGCTTTATGCATACTTAAAACCACCATATGGTCAGTGTTTGAAATGAGGTTCGTTATCTCTTTCTCAGAGAAAGAAAAAAAAAGAAAAAGAAAAAAAAAGTAGGCCTAATCTCTCAAGTGCTGCCCGTGCAATTTAGTTCTAAAGCATCCCATACTCAAAATCCCAGTCCAACGTGTGAATGTAGTCGATTTGCTGCGTCTTCATGGACTATTTCCAGGGGGGGGAAAAATGAGCGCTGTCAAAACATTTACCGCTGTCTCCATGAAAACAACACGGCAGAGAGGAACATGTCCAAGCACGTGGGGATGCGCGCTCCCTTCTCCAGCACTCGGCATATGCTCCCAAGCCGTTAGGGCCATTTCCCGGAATTTGCATGTGGCTTTTCCCCGCCTCGGTGAACGGCTTAATGGATCCAAGACCAATTTCTTCGCCACTTTCTGGTCTCGGGACGCGGAGGAGGGCGAATCGGTGTGCGAGATTTGGCGGTGTGCAGCGGCGGTTCAGCCCAGCGCATCCTCCACAATTTGGCGCCGAGCTCCGGCTGGCCGACGGAACGTTCTCTTTTCACGGTCTACCATTCCAGAGGAACGTGTACAGACCGGCGAAGAAGGCATTAACGTCCTCGGATACAACGCACGGTAATGGGCGATTGGCCACGTTTGGT
Organism: Synaphobranchus kaupii; assembly: GCA_029718625.1. Lineage (NCBI taxonomy): Eukaryota > Metazoa > Chordata > Actinopteri > Anguilliformes > Synaphobranchidae > Synaphobranchus > Synaphobranchus kaupii. The sequence goes on from CM056387.1 coordinate 8,677,689, forward strand.
TTTTGTCGTTGTAATCTCGGCCCTGTGCAGTGGATCGATTCCAAACTCCATTCAGACGCGGACGGAGAAGCGGATGGAAAACAAAGGAGCCGTACGCTGCTCACGAGCGTGGGCGGCCTTCCGCACTCTTTAACCCCCTGGGGTACGTGTGAATCTCTGCGAACCGGCTTCCCCCGGTGTGAAAAATGGTCATATTTTCCCCCGTTCTTTACATGCTTGGCATTCCTGCCTGCGTGACTCCAGTCGGAAGGTAGAATAAAGCATGTCTTCCGTTTAAGCTACAGGTCTCGGGCCAGTGCCACGCTGACCGTTTCCACGCGTCCTCAGGCTTTTCCTTCCGTCCGGTAAAAACATCCTGGATTTTCCAGGGCCGTTATTTATTTATTTTTGTTGTAATTTTTCTTTCCAGCAGCGAGGGCGTAATTCCTCGCTGTCTGTGCTAGGCCTTACCGCCAGTAAACAGCGTGAGTCACGGCTGTGCTATGCCCTCCCTTTACGTAATGTTTCACAAAAAACCTGAAGAGCAGACATCTGAAGAGGGGAAGAGGCCTTCTCTATCCCCTCCTTTCAGCAAAGTAAAGCCACACTGCAAACCAGAGACAATGGCGCAAACGGAACCTTCTTGAAGTTAGCTTTATCTCTAGACTTCGCCTCAGGATGTGTTGTTAAAGGCTAACATATTTAAGTTCTTGCACAACGTTTTTGTCACGTTCAGCGACAGCTGGGTAATAATGTTGTAGGCTACGGGCGGAGAAGCAAAGTACCAACCGCATACACGCTGCTGTAAGGTTAAGTGTGGAAAAAAAACGGTCTGAAATTGAATCTGTTGAGTTGTTTCACATCTGCAAAGGAATCTGAGAATTGAGCACAACCGCAACCTATTTCGAATTTCGGTCTTGTCTTTTTCCTGCTAATTGCCTGGCTTTGAATTGCTCATAACTTACATACATGCTTTAAATCCCAGAAGATCCTTCAGTGACAAAATGAGCTGGGTTGCGTAACAGTGCTGTTTTTTTGTGCGGATTTATATGGTGTTTTTAATGTGTATTTACAAATGAGCTTTTTTGCTGTGTTATGTATTTTTTTCCCAAATACATGCTGAGCCTGAGTTATAAAATGCATTTTGTTACTTGCATCCAGTGACTTATTCACGTTTTAATGGTTCGTTTTGTTCCCCTTATTTGAGGGGGAGTAATGCCGTCATCAACCGAGAATTAAAAAAGGAGACTTCTGAAGATCACTGTGTCGACGTTTATAAGTAACGCCAAACAGCATAGCCTAGAGATGACGAAATAAGCCCCTGCCAGCTTTGATCACGGAGGTTCCGTCTGGAGTTTCTATGTCAAGGTTAAGCAAGGCTCCGCTCGTTGGAATGTTGTGTTTTCGCGGCAGTGCTGTAAGCCGCGCGTGGGCGGAGCGATCCCTGCCACTCTCTCGGACCTGTTTACGCAAACCGTGGACGTGGGGGCGCATAGTTCTGTGCCGATGAACCGCGGTCTGCGCCATAAATGCACGTAGAGCAAGCGCAGCGGTCCCCTGGATGGCCAGTTATTCCCTCCTGTTTCCAATTTTATCCGTCCTTTGGTCTTTGGGATTTGAACGCTATTTGCTTTGGGGAGACACAAGTAGGTTACATGTCACCAAGTGAGGAATGGAATTTTTGAAAGTGTGTTTTGAGGAACGTTAATGACAGGCAACATGTGTTTATACATTCGTAAAGTATAATAGTGATATTGAAACAAATTCCTCCTCCTTTGGTTCAAAACACTTTTGTCCTATCAGGTGTATGTCAAAGCGATTTTTCAGTATTTTTGCATGTTCATTTAGCCTTGCACCCCTCTTGTAAATGTATTAATACACATACAGTAGCTGTTTAAGTTCTGACATTAAATCTCATTTAAATAAGAGTGATATTATCCAGTACAGCGCACCCATTGTTTCCCATTTATGTAAACGGCTGATAAACACCTTTTTAAAAATAAATTGCTTATTGTCCCAGACTTCCCACAAGATTCCCGCAGAGAATGAAATGGTGGTTTTAAAGTAAGACTTGGAGTATAAAGGAAGTCTGGAAAATAAGAGCCGGGGCGTTGTTATCACGTGCGACGGGACCAGGGACAGGGCTACTTTCGTGTTTCAGAAGCCCGCGGCATTCTGTGGTGTCAGCTCTCTCTCTGGACACATGGGCTGCCTGCGTGACCGCTGCTGCCCGCATGATGTAGCCGACGTGACCCCGTAACAGGCGATGACGCGATCGTCACATCTCCCATGACAGTCATGACTTTTTTTGAATTATTATTTTTATCCGGTTTACTTCCTGTATTCAAATATAGACCTCAGATTGTTTTCACTTCCTGTGGCGTGACTGCAGCGCGAAGTTAAGAAGACCGTGTTTGCCGAGAGCCTTTTTCAGGAGCCCGAAGAAGTGGCCGAGAGACTACCATACACCAATTTTCTCCCATTTCAGAATGGTCTCTGTGGATAAAGGCTCTAAACTGCTTTATGTGTCTCTAATAATAACCCCACTCCAGCGATAAGTTGACATGTTATCTGACTGTATCTGTTTGCCTTATTTGCTCAGTTACATTTAATCTCACTTTTAGGTTCAGTGAAGGCATTCATTTTTCAGTATTGCTATGCAGCTTTTGTTTTAAAGTATGCAGATCTGATTATGTAAAATATCTGACAGAAATGGGAATTCCTTGCAAGTCTGGTGATGGGTCTAATTTCACGCTTGAATGGTTTTTGTTTCCATTAGTGTTTTTGGCATTGAGCACCAAGTGTAATTCTCTGCGGAGTTATTAATCATTTACCAGACATAATTTTTATACTTTCTATTACTGTTTGGGGAAAAATAAATCCATTGCATCAGGCACACGTTAAATTTCCCCTGCAAGGCAGATCTGCACGTGCTAAATATGTCCAACCAAACATTTCAGTGGGATTGTCCCTGTCTTTTAGACACTCCCTACCTTGTAAACCAAAAGTATGTTGTGAGTCTCCACACTTTTAAATGAAAAGGTCTCTCTGACTTTCCTCTTCTATATCGCTGAAAACCGGCTGAAGGAAAGCAATGTTCTGGAGGTTTCTTCGGCCCCGCGAGTCAAAGGCAGTGCAGAGCCGTAAAACGCGCCTGTTGTTTCTGTGGAAGACATAATAAAAGCAGGGACTCGGCCCTTTGGGACTTTTAGCGTTTTTCCTCTCAAAGGAGGTAAAGAGAAGATTGGAGAGCAGGGAGGGGGTGTTTGGAAAGCGGAGCCCGGCGAATTAGGGAATTCCAAGGAAACAAGGAGGCCTCTAAAACTTTTCAGTAACATGTGAGGCCCCTCGTGGAGAGGAGGGTATCTTTCCTGCTCAGGTTCCGGGGGAATTGCCTGGAAAGGCACCCGATGTCTCCCCCCTGATGCAGCCCTTTCTGAAAGCATGCTCTCTGAGCCAAGCTGCTGTCTAGGAATTTTCTCTCCGTCTCTCCCTCCTCCACACCCTTTTGATTGGCCGACTGCATGCAGTGTGACGTGAATATTCCAGGCTTTTCCCTTTTCCCTTTTCCCGGAACTGAGGAAAATTTTGCCCCTCTGCGCAAAATTTACTTGATGAACTGAGTGTCCGCGGGGCCAGTGAAATTGGACCTGGCCAGGCAATGACTAATTAGAATGCCTAACAAGAAGGCTTCACCTCAGTATTTTGGAGGAAGAGTGGTTAAACAGTCTTTCTCTGTATTATCAATGCCAAGATATGGTGTGGAGCTAGTCAGAATATTATCCCATCCTGGCTGATGGTAACATAAGGAAATGAATAAGTGCACACATCACCAATGAGGTTTACACACGGCAAACCAGATGGACAACTCAGTGCTTGAAAGGAGACCACAATTATACATGTATATGTAAACACGTTGCCAAAGACAGTTCATCTTCTGTAATGAGACACAGGCTCTCTTTCCTGTTCCTGCGAAAGAGTTCTGGGGAGGGCTGCTCTCTATCAATGTAGCCTACTCATGGAAATTCATGAGCAGACAGGCCTGGAATTAATTTTGATAATGAATTATTGCCAAATACATTTCAGCAATTACATGTCATTATATGTAGAAAGCAAAATAAGAACGTCCATTACCAATGTTCAAAGGAGTAGTTTGACACTACAAAGATGAAACTTTTTATGCAAAATAACACGAGCCAGATAGCCTACTTGTGTAAGTATTTCACAGTTTATTTTGTAAAACTAGGCATGTAAGCTAGCGAGAGCTTGGAATTAAATATCAGAATGAATGCCTTTTTTTCCTGAGAAAAGTTAATTCTTAACATTGGAATACTCTTTGATGTGTTCGTTTGAACTTTTCTATGCAACATGTTAATATCCAGCATATGTGAAATGTAAGATGTGAAGGCAGCGTCCGATAAGGACGTGTGCTATATAAATAAATAGGCTAATGCACTATAACGCACGCTACATTATGAGGATGTTTAATTATTTGAACTTCAAATATGAATAATAAACCAATTGATTCCAGTCCACTGGATGCCTTAAGCAGGTCTGAAAGGGGGCAGGGGAAAGACTAATCCACTGCCTAATGTAGTATCGCTCCACTGAAATCGTCTAGCTGGCAGAAATGACTGGCATCGCATCGGTCTAAATATAACGGGCTGAGTTAAGTAAGGACATGGAGGCAGGAAAGCCCAGTGCAACTGGATCCGTCTTTCTCTTTCTGGCTACAGTCCTGAACCCGATAACGAACGTCGTATCAGAGCAAAAATACAACAATGACCGCACGGGGGAAACAATGTCTCCGTACGTGACACTTTAGCTTCTGGAATGTTCCAATCTGTTCGTGCGCAAATCTGTACGGCTTTCCATCACCGCTAGTTCTACGTTTAACCGTCTTACATTTTACACGTATAGAGGCCTGTAAATGCCATTGCATAGCATATTAATAACAAGTTTGTGGTTTTTAATCTGGTGACGATGAGATAATTATTCGAAGATTTCGATACTGGAAAAATGGTTATTATCTTCAGATCACATCACGGGACGCATAACGGGATTTCGACATGATCAAACAATTTTTAGGCATTCGTTCAGATTTGTAGACCTATCTTATGATCACTGAGATGACCAGTTTGGTAATATTGGAATCTTCCTCATCTTGAGCCATTTTGAACACTTCCTCATCACAAATCTTTATTCTATTATGAAATATTGTAGCCTATTCATATCACACTCTGAATATAATGGTATAGCTACAGTGACTATATGAGCCAGCATGAAAGAATAGCTTAAAAGGTAGGCTGACAGAAAAATATTCAATGACACAGATTTATTTTCAGTAAAAAAATATAAAAAATCATAAAATAAACATGCATAAAGCCAATCTGAAGGACCGTGCTGTTCAAATGAAACAGAAATATACTTTCGGTTCAGATTCAACTGTTTCAGTTCCAGGTGTTGCTAGTCTACTTCCGAGCAGATTTTTTTTAGTCACACCTGGAATTCAAGGTTGAGATAAAAATGGCTGCGCAAGTTTTAGACATCCAGATTGCGGTCAGTTATTGCGTATTCATTACAAATTAGTGAAATCCCATGTTTGCGAATGTTAAACGTGTAGCCTACTGGTACAGAGTAAATTAAACGCGTCCAGTTATGTTACTTTCTGTCCGTAGGGAAAACCCAAGTCTTTGGGCTTAACAAAACTGGATACAATCATATATTTATGCTATTAGGCTAGTTCTGGTTGCCTGGGTTTCATTGGAAGTGGTTAAGGCTGCCTAGTTGTGTGAGATATATCACTTTGGAAGATTATTCCAGGAAAGGGGATAAATAACCAGTTTTTAAATACTGTAGTATAGGTGAACAGACCAATTTTACTCCAAATATTATTTAAGCGAAGTTCTCATTAACTGTGATAGTACAGCAACATTATGGTTCCAGCAGCTGTAGGCCAACATATGATCAGATTAATTGATTAGTAGGCTATTTATTCCGTTATGAACATACATATACAGTTAATCAAATGATTTCCTCGAGTGCAGCGGACAAATAATGAAAAATATCACTTCATCCGTTGGCAAGTCCAACATGGTATAGCCTACGGTGTGTGTGGTCAGGTAGCCTAATAAAAAAACGACACAAATCAATATTATATACGCTTATGGTATCGTATCGTTCAGATGTAGCCTACACATATGCGTTCTGACCTTGTCTTTAATATAGTATGTAGTGTTCATTCCTTCAGATCAGACCACCTGCTGGATATAAGCCTATATCACTCCTCAGGTCTTTAAACTGCATTAGGCTTATAATTCATGCCATGTGTTCGCCGGGGTTATGGTCTTCTTTAATGTTTGGAGGGTCATGTGATTTGCTCTCCCACACTCCCTTTGCCGTCGCCACAGTGGGCTCTGGGCATTGCTGTAGCAGCCGTCTCCTCTTGACAGCAGAGTTGAACGGAGACACGAGACAGCAGCTCTCTGTTTCAAAAGACCAAGTGGGCACTTTGTTTTCAGCCCGGCACGTCTCCAAAGCTCGTAGCCTAATCAACTGCAGTAATGTCTATAAAAAAACCTCCCTTGTAAAAATAGCCCGGGATGAGAGATGAGCCAAGAAGAGAGCAGCCTAAGCTTGTGGCGAGCGTAGTGACCTATTCCTGCTCCAGTCAGCGGTCCGGCGAACCACATAGAGGAACACTTCAGCTGTAAACAGAGAAGGCTTTGTCTGGCTTGTGTCTCACAGTACGACACTGACATCTGCTGGCAGCTTCATATTATTATGAAGTATACGTGCAGTTATGCTTCAATTGAGATGGATACTTATTGCCGTTGTTAGGACCTCGCAGGCCCTTTGGAGGCCGAAATATAAAGGCCAAAAACCCAAGGATAACGTTGCTTCATTAATACAAAAATACCCAAACAGGAAACAACGAGGCAAGAGGTCAGGCCAAAAAGAACAAATGGATGGGACCAACCACATAGTGGGCTGTCGGATCCAGTGGCACCTCCGTGGAAAAATAACTAAAACTGACAAACAAAAACGCGAAAATAAGACTCCCGGACGGCCGGATCCCTGCCGCTAAAAGAAAGAAAGCAACAACTTAAACAAACAAAGTCACACCGCAAAGACGTGATTGTTGTGTGAAAGGGCCGAACTCCCTCGTGGGCAGGTGTATGTACGCTTCCACCGGCGTAGCTGTCGCCAATTTACCAATCAGGCTGAGAGAGCGCGAGAGAGAAAGAGAAGAGACAGGCAAAACCAAGCGAGTGCCTAAGTATAAGTCTTCTAAAGCAGTTTATTACACTCCTGACCTCTTAACCTCACTTGGTTTCTAGGATCTGAGCTGGTTGCATAGAAACAAAAACCCAGAAGATCATGTGACTCTCCAGGACCAGGGTTGGAGACTCCTGATCTAAGAAGATAGCACTGGGTTGAGACAGGTCTGATTGGGCCTGCGGTTTCTAGTTTTTCAATAGAGAACAAAATAATATGTTACCTTTATAGTATGGTAGTTAGTAGTAGAGCAATACTATAGTTAGTACTAATCCTAACTCAAACGGTGTAATTGTCTGACGACCTGAAACTGTTGCTGACGGACGCAGTGCTGACGGGACCGTCCGTTAGAGGTGTAAAATCCAGGGTCAGAAAGTAAGAGTCCTGCCACGTGTTTCTTCCACCCATGAACTCAGCCAGCTGATTTCACTAATTAGTTCTACCACCTGGCTGAAGAATTGTGCTAATTAACAAATCCAGGTGATTGGAACAAAATACTGGGGAGGATTTTTACTTTCTGAGCCTGGATTTTACACCTCTGCCGTCCGTTCTGGCGCACATTCACTGTAGGCTACTGTAGGTGTAAATAACAGGAGAGGGACCAGCACGGCACTGACATTAGAGGGCATAAGGCTTGTTCTCTGATATGTCAGTAGCATGTAAATATTATGTAATGGCTAACGCAGTTTCAGAACCGTTAAAAAAATTCTGAACAAAAGTTATATGTACAGTGCAGTCCGTAAGTATTTGAAAAGTGACACAATTTTTGTAGCTTTGGCCGTCGACTCCAGCACATTTGATTTGAAATGAAACAATACATATGAGGTTAACGCGCAAAAAATCATTTACATCCATAGCCTCTCAATTTAGGGGACCAAAAGTAATTGGACAAATTAATCATATTTAGTCCTTAACATTAGTTGCAAATCCTTTGCAAACGATGACTGCATGAAGTTTGTAGACATCACCAGACGCTGGGTATGTTCCCTGGTGATGCTCTGCCAGGCCTGTACTGCAGCCACCTTCAGTTCCTGTTTGTTTTGAGGGATTATTGCCTTCAGTCCTATATCTTCAGATGAGTGACTTTGGATGAGTGACTTGGCCAGTCAACAACATTACACTTTTGACCCTGAAAAACTCCTCGATTTAGCAGTGTGTTCGGTGTCATTGTCCTGCTGCAAGGTGAAGTGCCATCTAATGAATTTTGAGGCATTTGGTTGGATTTCCTTCATCACACCTCATCACTCTTTCTGTCACTTTGGTGCGGGTTAATACTCCTCATCTGTCCATAATAGTTTTTCCAAAATGCTATGTTTTTAATTTTTTAAAATTTTTTTTACTTCATAGCAAACTCTAAACCTGGCCGTTATGTTCTTGAGGCTTTCCAGTGGTTTGCATCTTGCAGCGAACTCTCTGTGGTTATGCTGGTGTATTCTCTTTTATTTTCACACATCTATGCCTATTCTTTATCTGTTCGACAGTTGAAAAGGGGTTTTTCTTCACAGTGGAAAGTATTCTTCCGCTACAGTGGTCTTCTGTGGTCTACCAGGTTGTCCAGCTCATCAGTGCATTCTTACTTCTTAACATTGTACCGTACAGTTGATTTTGACGCATACAATGTCTCTGATCAAATTATTACGATTTTCCACCGGCGTAGCTGTCGCCAATTTACCAATCAGGCTGAGAGAGCGCGAGAGAGAAAGAGAAGAGACAGGCAAAACCAAGCGAGTGCCTAAGTATAAGTCTTCTGTATTCCACAAATTTAAAATGTTTTTCACACGGCGTTTTGAGCGTAATTTGATTTGAAGTGAAACTAATTGAGTTTTGTGGTAGAATGTATTCTATTGTGTGACTCATTCTCATTTTCGTTCTCTCTCTCTCTCTCTCTCTCTCTCTCTCTCTGTCTCGTTTTCCAGCTATATTTCTGAAGGACTCTGGCCAGCTGAATGCATGCAGGGTATGACGTCTAATTTTAAAGCAAGCAAGGCATTAAAGGTAAGCACACATGCAATGAGCAACACTGGCGATAAGGCTGATGAACAAAGACATTTGTGTTGTCCCATTCTTGACCAGTTATGTTATAGCCGTATAAACACATTCATTAATACACATACTGTAAGTCTACATTCAGTATACACAAGCCTGCTATGAACAACACAATATAAAGAAAACATAAAAGTTAAGCCTGTAAAAATATAATAAAACAAAAAAATAAAATAAAAATGAATGTCATAATAAAAATGGAAAATATAATAAAAATGGAAAATATAATTAAATATTAATAAAATATATTAATAAAACCATATGAGGGGGATGGACTAGTTCATTTGTAAACTGAGTGCATATATTGCTTTGACTATAAAGAGAGAATGGCCTCTGGACTGCCATTAGTCACCACAAAGCTGCCACCCTCTCTGAGACCAGAACTTGTTAAAACGTAGCATCAGAATCAGTACTGTGAATGTTTCATAGCCCTGTAATTAATAAAGTTAATAAAACATTTTTTTGAAAAGTTGCAATTTTATGGATGCAAAGTTTTAGTCGCCGACGAACGGCGCTACGCTTTCCCGGTGGTCTCACGGTGTGTGACTCCCACCCCCACCCCAGGTAAAGAAGGAGGCCGGCGAGAATGCGCCGGCCCTCAGCGACGACGAGCTGGTGGCCATGACGGTGCGCGAGCTCAACCAGCACCTGCGGGGGCTGAACAAGGATGACATGGCCCGGCTCAAACAGCGGCGGCGGACGCTCAAGAACCGCGGCTACGCCGCCAGCTGCCGGATCAAGCGCGTGACGCAGAAGGAGGAGCTGGAGCGCCAGAAGACGGAGCTCCAGCGCGAGGTGGACAAGCTGGCCAGGGAGAACGCCAGCATGCGGCTGGAGCTGGATGCCCTGCGGGCCAAGTACGAGGCCCTGCAGTACTTCGCCCGGAGCGTCACCCGCGGGCCCCTCTCCCCCGGGAAGGTGGCCACCACCAGCGTCATCACAATCGTCAAGTCGGCCAACCGCGGCCCCGGCTCGACCCCTTTCTCCGCCCCTTCCTAGTTCGACCGGGTGCGGGGGGGAGGTGGTCTGAAGGGGTTGGTAGCCGTCTGTCATCGTCCGCACACTGTGCTTTGAAAAATGAACTCCCCCAGCACCGGCAAGGCAGCTGTTTACAATGTTACTCCCTCGCAAACAGATCCGCATGCTTACTAATGAGCAAGATACTTGATACGACCTAAGAGCGGGAGTAGCCAGCCCTGATTCTGGAGAGTCGATGGGTCTGCTGGTTTCCGTTGCTACTCAGCACTTAATTGATTAGTTAAAGCAGTTTATTACACTCCTGACCTCTTAACCTCACTTGGTTACTAGGATCTGAGCTGGTTGCATAGAAACAAAAACCCAGAAGATCATGTGACTCTCCAGGACCAGGGTTGGAGACTCCTGACCTAAGAAGATAGCACTGGGTTGAGACAGGTCTGATTGGGCCTGCGGTTTCTAGTTTTTCAATAGAGAACAAAATAATATATTACCTTTATAGTATGGTAGTTAGTAGTAGAGCAATACTATAGTTAGTACTAATCCTAACTCAAACGGTGTAATTGTCTGACGACCTGAAACTGTTGCTGACGGACGCAGTGCTGACGGGACCGTCCGTTAGAGATGTAAAATCCAGGGTCAGCAAGTAAGAGTCCTGCCATGTGTGTCTTCCACCCATGAACTCAGCCAGCTGATTTCACTAATTAGTTCTACCACCTGGCTGAAGAATTGTGCTAATTAACAAATCCAGGTGATTGGAATAAAATACTGGGGAGGATTTTTACTTTCTGAGCCTGGATTTTACACCTCTGCCGTCCGTTGTGGCGCACATTCACTGTAGGCTACTGTAGGTGTAAATAACAGGAGAGGGACCAGCACGGCACTGACATTAGAGGGCATAAGGCTTGTTCTCTGATATGTCAGTAGCATGTAAATATTATGTAATGGCTAACGCAGTTTCAGAACCGTTTAAAAAATTCTGAACAAAAGTTATATGTACAGTGCAGTCCGTAAGTATTTGAAAAGTGACACAATTTTTGTAGCTTTGGCTGTCGACTCCAGCACATTTGATTTGAAATGAAACAATACATATGAGGTTAACGCGCAAAGACTGTCAGTTTTAATTTGTCATTTTTTTCCAGAATGCTACGTTTTTTTTTTTACTTCATAGCAAACTCTAAACCTGGCCGTTATGTTCTTGAGGCTTTCCAGTGGTTTGCATCTTGCAGCGAACTCTCTGTGGTTATGCTGGTGTATTCTCTTTTATTTTCACACATCTATGCCTATTCTTTATCTGTTCGACAGTTGAAAAGGGGTTTTTCTTCACAGTCGAAAGTATTCTTCCGCTACAGTGGTCTTCTGTGGTCTACCAGGTTGTCCAGCTCATCAGTGCATTCTTACTTCTTAACATTGTACCGTACAGTTGATTTTGAGGCATACAATGTCTCTGATCAAATTATTCCGATTTTTCACCCCATGATGGCCTCCTTTATTGGCACTGACACTCACGTTGAGAGACAGCAGTTGCAGACTCCAGTTGCACGTGACATGCCTAGAATCAACTCTAGACCTTTTGTTAGCTTTCTTGTCCACGAACTAACGATGCAACAACACACAGCTGGCCAAGAAACAGCTGATCAGCCAATTGTCCAATTACTTTTGTTTCCCAAAAATGGGGGGACTATGTGTAAAAAGGCCTGCAATTCCCACATGATGTGGGTGTAAATACCCGCAAATTAACGCTGACAGTCTGCACCTTATCCTCATGTTCATTGTTTCATTTCAAATCTAATGTACTGAAGTACAGAGCCAAAATAACAAAAATTGTGTCACTGTCCAAATACATACAAACTGCAATATATGACATAAGCATTTCTGTTACATTGGAGTGTGTTGTACAGGACTATACACAGAAAATTAGACAGGAACTAAAGATATAGGAAAAGAGACCAGCTTTCATTGACTCAGCTAATTTAACGCATATGAAATACTAATCTTTGCATGGCACTTAGTACATTACTGTTTAATCACAGTATAAAAGTTAAAAAAGCACTTGCCGGGGATATATTTTTGAAACAGATATTGTATAATAACCAGAGGATGCCTTTAGCTCCTGAGTGAAATTAGGCCTATTTGCATTCTGAAATTTAAATATATATAAGCTTATAATAATTCAATACAATCTATTTTTTTACATACATAAAATAATGATGGCCCAGGGGAAAACAATCTTTTGACGTACGTTATCTTAACAAGAAGAGCACTTGCTTTTTTTATGATTACTTCTTCTGAACTCTCGTGACTGATTTCATATTTCATGGTGGGTAATCCATATTGGATAAAGTAATAAGATGAGATGAGCTATCTTGAGAAGTAAGCCTTATCCAGTCATTACCTGTATATTACAGATTTAAACTACTTTTGGCTCTCCTACCTTTGCCACGAAAGAAACCCAGCAAGCTTCCTACTGAAACTCGCACCGCTTTGCGAGGAGAATTCCGTCCTCTGAAAACCATTCCTGCCGTTGGGGTCGCCAGACTGGACTCCGCCAGTGTTGGAGTCATTTAATGCAGTGCATGGCATGCTAATATTTACACTCAGACATTAGTGTAGGTCAGTGGTATCAGAAACCAGTCCTGGAGGGCTGCACTGTCTTCTGATTTTTTGTGTGTTCCATGAGTTAAATTTATCAATTTCACCAGAGCCGGCGTTAGGGCTTTGGTGGCCCTAAACAAGAATGTTGTTGTGGCCCCAAAGTGCTCCAAAAAATAATACTTGAATTGTGTGCATTCAAACGACTGCGTAGAGTGTTTATGCCAGTGGCTGGCTCTGAATTTAACTCACTGATTGCTTACAGAGTCCACACACCTTGATTTGATTCCAAGGGCTAAATTGGTTGCTGATTGAAAGCAAACCTGAAAAACATGCAGATGCAGCAGCCCTCCAGGGCCTTTGACATCCATTTTGTTGAGAGAACCTTAATATAGAAACTAGTGAAATGGAGAGAGGGCATGAGGTGAAGCCTCCATGGAGTCGCAGCTTTGAAATATCTGGAGAGGATTTGTCAATTTGCTTGTGAATTTTTAAGTCCGTTCTAGATCTACCCCGCTGCGATAGCACTCATTAGTTTTTGGCACTGTGCTCAATGTGTCTCGCCATGTATGTAGTGGTCAGTGAAAACCACTGTTCTACCTGAATGTACTGGATGGACGGTTGGTGATCAGCGGCACCAAGATGCGCCTCCATCGTTTGAGGTTAAAACGCACCGTTCCCCCACTTGAGCCAACGGATATAGCTTGTTTCCTTTGAATTAGCAAACTGCATACAGATTTTTTTGTTAAAAAAATTATTCAAATCTATTTTTAATGCCAATGTACAAATCACCACAGACTTTAAGGCTTTAATTTTCCTTTGCATTCAGTGGCCTCAAGTGGCAATTGTGCTGTTCTCTCAATCTGGTATGGTGTTGTAGATCAGTGGTGCAATGACATGTATTTACAGTGGTTAGTCATTGAAGCGAGCACGCTTTCAGGTTGTCATATTCAGTGGAAATGGCTCTTTATCGCCCCCTGGCGAGACCTCTCAGAGCTGCAGAGAGCTTTGGGTGGCAGGGGACTTTGCCGTTTGGCACACTGCTTTACTAACCACAGTCATAGCCGTGCTCTTATCATTGCCATTTTGTATTCCCACACTCATTTTATGCGTATGATTACATATGGATATTATTATTACATATGGATATTATTACTTTTTGCTGCTTTATAGGAAATGCATTTGGAGTCAAGTACTCTTGTAAGTTGTCCCCATAAAATAGTGATATTACTTGACATTTCCTTACTAACAGAATTTCTCAGTGTGTGGCAGGGAAAGTGACAAGGAGTCATGCTTTGGATAACCATATGTCCAATGGCCATATATAAGAGCATTACACTCCACTTCAGAATGTAAATGTTCAAAAGGAATGGGCACATTTACTACTATTATTATTAGACTGTTAGTGTGGCATCTGTCTATGGCTCCTTACAGTTTTTTTTTGTGGACAGTGGTTGTGTGACAGCTGGACTTGGCTGAATAAAATTAATGAAAATGAAGATAAAATAATTTCCCGCCTTTCAAAGATTGCCCTAGACCTCATGATTGGATAATGCAGTCACATGAAGTCACAAATCTCAGTGAAATATGCTCACATAACACAATGATCCTCTACAGGTGCCTTTGATTTATGAATGAATCTTGGAGTACGGTTTTTGTATGTAAAATGTTTAGGCCCGCAAAGAGGCTTTTCAGACATAAACGGTGGATTTGCTATAGACCGTTGCTGTTGTACCCAGTGTCCAAATGTTTGTTTTTATGTGTGACAATAGAAAATGTAGGCTATACAACATTAACAGTGCATCCCTTTTGTACTATATTCTGACACCTGGTGGTAATCCTGACAAATGAACCACTGTGAAAAATCGTGATCTTTTTTTTTAAACTGTCTAAAATGGTTCTTTAGCTACAGATGTAAATCGCCTCTCGGTTTTAACTATGCGCGTCTCTTCCCTCACCTTTAATCTGATGGACTTCTACCCATTGGTTGGGGTGTAGTTGAAGACAGGTGATAGCATAGGAGAAGAAAGCAAATGACAGAATCCTATTCACTGCAGCCAATGTGCAGGAATGCCAACTGTAGTGTGCTCGCTCTCTCACACACGGGAAGTGATCGTCGTTTACGTAGCGCGCTTTGACGCTGATGAGCACCAGGCCTATTCCGTTCTTGCTCCGAAAACTCGGTGAACTAATCAAAATTCAGTTCACGAATCGGCAAAATGCCCATAATTATCTGATATTTTTCAATTAATTAAATAATAATTTCCTGAATTTTCTTAAAAATTGAACTGACGCCAAATCCGAGGAGCACACAAATTGAGGAAAGCAACGGCATCACCAGACAAGGTGGAGGAGAAACGCGTTTTGTGCCATGGCATTTAAGTGTGTGTTGGATTTCATAGTGCTTAAGTCATTTTATATATAGGGAGGTTGGAAATGAAATGGTATTGTGGTTGACCATATAAAGAATTTGATAATTATGCTCTCCTCTGTCTCTCCTTTCAGGCTGATGTAGTATGTTTTATATCTCTTACTGTCACAAATATATAGTTGAAGTTTTATTTTTGCGCTCAGTTTTTAAAGCTATTTTCCATGAACGCACATAGGAAAGTTCAACACATATGGTGTATGTAGAGCACAACCTGCCTACAAATTCAAGTAAAAGCTCCAAGACTCATGAAGTATGCTGCTCTAGATTACTATTTTGTATACAAAATGTTAAAAATGAGAGGTATTGGGTGGGAGAAAATAGAATATTTATCGTAGTTAGCGGAGTAAATTGAAAAGATTTTCTGCATTGAATTTAGAAACTCGTTTATACGTGAGTAGGGGTTTAGCAATAGATGCAAAACACAATAGTCTTTTGTGTAGTTCTAAAGTAAAGTAGTGCTCTGTACTGCATTACTGCTAATGGTGACGGTAAACAAGAACACGGGAAAGCAGCAGAAACGGTCATACTCTAACCTAAATGTATTCAGTACTATGTTTATGTGTGTTTTGTTTGAACTTTTTATATTTATTTTTGTCTGGTTTTTATCTTATTCTTTTATTTGTGACATCTAAGTTATTGGATTTCATTTATGTCCGTTCCGGTTTGATGATGAACCAACCCTCGCGTGAAAGTGCAAAATCATTTTTCGATTTCAGGTTCAGACTGAAAACAAGTAAATTATTGCTGTAAATACAAATCTGCTGTTCCTGTATTTTATAATTGTACTTTTCAATAAAGACTTTTCTCATGAAGAGAGTTGGATATGTGCATCTGTAAGTACAACTCTGGCTATAGGCAGTAGTACAGCAGGGGTCCTGGAGAGCCACATGGTCTGCTGGTCTTGGTTTTCACATTTTCAAGAAGTCAGTAATCATTTCAGACCCAATGAAAGCAGATGAGGTGATTTAACTGAATAACTAGCTGCTCTGGTGCCCAGTAACGCACAACCACACAGAAACAACACAATGCACGGCTCATTTTGATGATACAGGAGTGGGTGTAAACAACTCAAGGAAACTGACATCTTTATTTGGATTTGAAATCAGAATTGTTGCATTCACTTGGAAAAAATTAATTTAAGACAAATAAATGCCATAAATGGTCAATCCTAATGATAGAAAATAATCTAATCTGGAAAGTGTTCCAGAGTGAAAGTTTCTTAATCCATTCCTGGATATTCTGATTCCGAATGAGCGTCACTGAGCAGCCCGTATTTACAATATTTTACATCTGTTTTAAATGAAAGTTCATATTTACATTAATATACAGTGCATAAACATTCTTAGTGCTTGAACCATGAACCATTGACATGTAAAGCGATTACAAATGAACAAATAATTAAACATTAATTGCAAATGAAACAAAAGCTTGTGGAGAACACGCACAGAACAATAAGTGTCTTTCAAACTGGCAAACACAAGATTAAATTGTCTAGTAAATCATCAAGTATATTAAGCTCAAAGGCAAACTATGTTTTATTTTTTTCCCTGTACAAAATCAGGACGGTAGCTAAACAATGAAAGGGTACTGTAGCTAAAATGAGAAAATGTTAATGTACACATTTTCAGTAGTACAGTCATAAAAAAAAAAATCATCTTTATATGAGAGATTTAGCTTGTAGTCTCCACACATATCCGATACTGTAGTGTAATTACTAACATTGTTGCTTCGCGAGGAAGTGCGCAAGACCTCACCGTAATAATGTCCCCACAATACACAATTTCCAACGTCAGGAGAGGACGCAAATGTGGAAGAGTCAACGCTGAGGCAACAAAACTGCACCAGGTTTCAGCTCATAGGCAGCCGTCAGTCCCCATCCTGTTAACTTTTACGTAGGTGGTCTTTGGGAACAGCTGTTTGTCGCCGGTCTTGGAAAGGCCTGCTACAGTAATATTTTAATGCCTGAAGGTGTTCCTCATTCCTCATTCCAAATATCAAAGGCTCAGTGCCTCTGTTGCTGGTGTGTTTCCCTTGTTATCAGAAGGGGAAAATCAACAAGAAAAAAAAGGATCGATTTATACTTCCTGTATACAGCCAAACGTCTGATTCACTTGTTCAGTGCTCTACAACGTTTGGTGCAAATCCCCATTAGCAGATATTACATGCAATAAATTGAAGGACAAACAACATTGGACCACACTGTTCTGCGCTTCTCTTCGAGGAAACAATTTAAGCTAGCGTTTCTGTTTTTCAGCCCTTACTAAAAACTTAGTGGCGACTGCACGATAAAAGACAGTCCATTGGTGAAAAGGATGTCGATTGGTAGTGGCCCAAAACGGAGAAAAGTTAACGGGTTAAATTCGAACGGAGGTTCAGATGAGAGGCGTCTCTCGAGCTCCGACGTCGGCGTCCCTTCGGCTGCGTTCGCGGACCGTCCCGGCGATCCCTAGAACTCGTCGTCGGAGGCGATGAGCATGATCTTGTCGTTCTTCTTGCCGCCGCCGCCGACGACGAACCCCACGGTGCCGTTCTGGCTGGGTTGGACCACTTCCTGTGTAGACTGCTGCGTGTACTGCTGGTAGGCAGGGGAGAAGTTGTGGATGGCGTCCTGAACCATGTCGTTGGGGTTTATGGTCTCCTTCAGCCCGCTGGAGATGCTCTGCATTGGAGCGTTGTTGTCTATACGGAGACAGACAAAAAGGACGCCAACATCTTTCATTTGTTTATGGTTTACACTGGTAAAATCGCAATATTTCACTGACAGAAATGGGATATAGGTTGCAATAAAATATGCTATCATAGCATTTTTAAGACTAGCGGTCCCACTCTATTAATCATTTTTTACTCTCAATACAATATCGCTATCACCAGAGGGCATGGGACCCAAGATGAGTGGGAACCAATGGAGAAAGCAGTCTGACACAAACAAACATAGACAAACACACACAAACATGGGCCAACGCTCAAATCAAGACAGTAATTACATTATATTACAGGCATTTCGAACCTGCAACCTTTCGGTTACAAGTCCAGTTCCTTAACCATTATACTACACTGCTGGACCTACAGTTCATACAGTATACTATTAAAGTGCACCAAAATCAGCTCAGCATCAATCTGTCATATATTTACAATATACTGCAGGATATTCCATTTCTCTAAGGGAGTACCTGTTGGCTGTCTTTAATGTATCTATATACAGCGCAGAGGCTGCGGGAGGCAGTGTGGGCTTGGGTATCAACACACCCTGTTCATAACTGAGCGCCCCTCTGTGCCACTTCCTAGATCCTCCTTGCTGCCCAGGGCAATGTTACATACTAATAGGGACAAAAAGCTTAGTGGGAATGCTTATAGAAAGACAGAAAGACTTAATGAAAATTCTGCACCTCCGTGCCCTGTGCTCTCATGCTGTAATATGCCTGGCTTAATATTTCATCCATGTTAATACTGCTAAACAAACTCTCGGGAATCCCAGAAAAGACAACCATGCTAAATGTAATATTTGAAACAACAAATGAGCCCTTTTTGGCACCCTACATGAAAATAAGAAGTCTGTTCAATGGCGTTCTAATTCAATGTTCTTTAGCTTTGTGAGCAGTCTATGGAATGGCATGTAGCTCATTTTATGGTCTACTACACCAGGCCGCGCTCCCAGATGCAAACTGCGCTATCTCTGTGGAGCAGTAGGTAAAATGAATACTCAGTTTTTTTTGTTTTTTTTTCACCCCCAAAATGAAGAATGGCTCAAAGACAAAGAAGTCCCAAGCATTTCCCCCCCGCTGGTAGAAAATGTGCTTACACAGAGGGAATTGCTGTTCGTTGTGTTCCCTCTGTTTGAATAAAACTTTGAACGGTTATCACACAAGACCAAAGCTGAAGCCTGACTTTGAGCCAGGGACATCCTGAGATAATTGTTTGTTGGAATAGTTAGAGAGAGATGATGAGATATTAGGTCAAACCACACACATCACAGAATATGCAGCTTCAGGGTATTAGGTCAAACCACACACACCACAGAACATGCAGCTTCAGGGAACGAGGTCAAACCACACACACCACAGAATATGCAGCAGCTTCAGGGAACGAGGTCAAACCACACACACCACAGAACATGCAGCTTCAGGGAACGAGGTCAAACCACACACACCACAGAATATGCAGCAGCTTCAGGGAATGAGGTCAAACCACACACCACAGAATATGCAGCAGCTTCAGGGTATTAGGTCAAACCACACACACCACAGAATATGCAGCAGCTTCAGGGTATTAGGTCAAACCACACACACCACAGAATATGCAGCAGCTTCAGGGTATTAGGTCAAACCACACACACCACAGAATATGCAGCAGCTTCAGGGTATTAGGTCAAACCACACACCACCGAATATGCAGCAGCTTCAGGGAACGAGGTCAAACCACACACACCACAGAACATGCAGCTTCAGGGAACGAGGTCAAACCACACACACCACAGAATATGCAGCAGCTTCAGGGAACGAGGTCAAACCACACACACCACAGAATATGCAGCTTCAGGGAGAGGAGAATAATTAATTTAGATGATTAAACGGCTACAAATAAATGCAGGTGCAGTTAGAGTGGTCAAAACATTGTTTGAAACGTCGTATTAGAATGCAGAAGTGTGAAGTCTGATGTCATGAGGAAAATGTGCGAGTGGCTTGAAGGAAAATCTCCCGAGACGTTATAAAAGGCTGAGCGTACTTAGCGCGGTGTAGACCAGTTTTTGGAAGACCACATTTTTGGGAGAAGATTCTGAGGTGAAGTTTTTCTGAAGACGGAGAGCAGACAGTAAGAGAGAGTTCTCTCCCATTGTGGCAGGGGAAGACGGAGAGCAGACAGTAAGAGAGAGTTCTCTCCCATTGTGGCAGGGGGGAGCGGAAAGTAGCAGAGAGAGGAAGCAAGTGAGATATTGAGATCACGGCGAACGAGAATTAGGGCGCACACAACAGAGGCTGAATCCAACTCCAGCCTGTCATCCAAGTGATGACATTTTGCTTCAGTGAGAAAGAAAACACTTTTTACTTTGTCATTTTCATTTAATGGGCAAATGGAGCACATAACGTGTAGAGGATGCAAGATAAACTTACCTACCTAGCTGTGAAAGTGTGATTATGCTCAAGTAAAAATTGTACTCCTGTTTCTAATCAAGAGGTTGTGTTGAGAGGTCTCTTAAAATTCAGAACTCACAATAACTCATAAAGGGCATTAGAGATTGAGCCAGTTATCCTTGAAGTAAAGCCCTGACCTCTATACTAGGGTGGACATTAATATCTACTCCCCTACAGGCGAGACGTATTAAAATCGGACCTAGTTGGTTAGAAGCGGTTTATCTGGCGTGATTAAGGAGGAGGGTCTTCAGCATAAAGTGCTATTTGGATAAAAAAAACTTAGCCATTGAACTCCCATTGAACCATCGAGTCTGCAGCTCATTAATCCTTTGAAAAAGCAACACCACCCAGTGTGTTGTATTCCCTGTTTAAGATAAGAAAAACATGGCTTCTTAGCCATTGCATTCAGAAAATACAACACCCAGTGTAAAACACTACCTGATATGGTTAACAAAGTTGAATAAATGTATAAACAGTTACATTAAGGGAGACATGACTTGCTGCCAAATAAATAGCTAGCAAACACCGAACACTTTACTATACAGTTATATATATATATATATAAAATATATGATTTTGTCATTTCAATTTACACATTTAAAACAAAGAATGAAAAATATAATTGAAGTAATGTTCTCTTGTCTGAGGACAGAGGGAACCCATAAATGAATACTCTCCAATTACTCACCCTGGATTTGGGGTGCAATACGTTGTACACAAACTTAATTCTGAACTGAATCGGTCTTGTAACAATAGGATACTTACGCATATTCTTTGTTGCACTATGGATGTTAGACTAGAGTTGCTGAGATGCTGGCAAAAGCAAAGCACATAATACTGATTATTACTTAAATATATAATAGATAAAGGGATATTTCACCTTGACATGAGTAATTTTGTGGAGCTTACCCCATTATATTTGCATAGTGTGAATACTAGCAACATCAGCTGTCCCTGCTGACCGTTAATGGCATCCCCAGTAGTCCCGGTTGTCAGGCTCCCCATTCCCTCGCATTAATTTTCGGCACCTCACCAAAATGAATCGTTTTAAAGCACAAACTAACTACGGCGGATAATACATTGATAAAAGAGAACGCAAGGGTTTTTATGTCATTTTGATGAGGTGCTATGCAAATATAATGGGGTAGGCTTTAAGCATATCCCTTTAAGCAACTGAACTGCTTTAACCATCCATGCTGTACATATGCTGTATATAACGAAACAAGTCTCATCTTCATAACGCTGTGCTTTAATTGGATCCCAGTAGTAAGCAAATCCTCATTAAAAACTCTGACAAGCTCTGCAATGTCTCACTCCACATTCGAGGGCAAGGACCTGTACAAAGAGGTCAAGTGTAACTTTGTTTTGTAGATCCGTTTCTGTTGGCTTAACGTCCACAAAAATGCACCCACATGCAAATCTGACATATGGTACTATTGCGCATGAGAAATCCCCCTCGGTTGGGGAAAAAAAAAAAAACTGAATGTGATATTGCCATGTATTGCAGTCATCCTCAGAGAAGCACGTTTGGCAGAGCCCGCCTATTTATTTATTTTTTCTCCCCTCAACTGAAATTTGCTGTCCTACCCGGGGCAGTATGTATCCAATTCCCTCCCCAATCTAGAACGCCCAACTCTCTGCAACCACATCCCATGCGCGATCCACCCTGCCAATTCGGGAGAGCTGGGACACCCATGGTTCTCCTCCGAAACATGTGCCGTCCTACAGCTAAGCTTGCACAGAGCAGTGTCGGAGGAGGGACCTTTCATACACGGCTTTGACATGCAGTCTTACGAGCGCCCTTACCAGCCAGCGGGGGTTGCCCAAGAGCGACGAAACATGAACCCCTGTCCGACTAAACCCTCCCATACCCTGGGCAAGCCTGCACCAGAGACTCCGCAGTAAGCCCAGCACCGCTGCGTCAGACGTACAAAACACTAGCAATAACGATGTGAAACCTTTCTTTATGCACATTGACAAAGATACAATCAATTTGATTGTCATTGCATTCCTTCCTACTCTGTCAGTCAGCATGTTTTCATAATGAAATCTTTTGCCTCAGTCCGAGAGGAGATATCCTGTGATTGACACGGCAATAACCAGCAAAAGCATTTTTGGTAGAAGGATATTTGGAGGCAAGGGGGGGGGGGGGGGGGGGGGGGTGGGGAATCGATAAGCCCCACCAGCCTGGGGAGATTCCTGGGCGCATTTAAGCAGCGGATGTACAACGTGAAATCTTCCATGGCTGTTCCTGTGAATGCACCCTGGCCAAGCCTTTTGTTGCCGCCGTCCTTGCACCCAGCTGTTCGGATGGAGGGAGAGAGGCTGGAAGAGACGGCCCGGCGGCTCGATCTCGCTACCCTCGGCAAAGTCCCCGGCCGCCCCCCGCACAATACTCTCCGCTCTAGGGAACGGGCAGGACTGTGAGACAGAGGGCTAAACAAAGACTCCGGGGCGTTCACCGGAGCAGACCTGAAGAAACGCAGAGGTTTTTTGGGGCGAGGGACTGTAGGGCCAAAGTGGGTGAGTGGGGTAATCTTAACATGTGGTAAAGGCAGTGTAGTATAATGGTTAAGGAACCGGATTTGTAACCGAAAGGTTGCAGGTTCGATTCCCAGGTAGGACACTGCCGTTGTACCCTTGAACAAGGTACTTAACCTGACTTGCTTCAGTATATATCCAGCTGTATGAATGGATAAATGTAATAACAAGAAGTTGTGTAAGTCGCTCTGGATAAGAGCGTCTGCTAAATGCCTGTAATGTAATGTAATGTGACGCACGCCTTTGGGGAGCTTTTCTCACAGCTGGCTCACGTGCATTTACGCACTGAGGGTTAGGGCTTCGGTGGAATTGCCAGGGGTCACGTTCAGCAGCCGAGGCCCTAGCAAAAGTTAAAATTGTATAGCCTTGACATTTCCTGGGCTGAAAAAGTTTTCTGGGTCATAACCCCATCCTCCCCCCCCCCCCCTCCCTTTTCCCCCACACAAAGGGGGAGGTTTTCTGAGTGCGAAAAAGCTGTGAGGGTTTTTCATGCCTTTATTCGCTGAACCGAGCCCCTCTGCGGTCTTGCTGTAGATTCAGAGAGCGCTGAACCTTTTGATTTACTCAGGCTTTTTTTTTTTTTCTTTCTTCTCTTTTTACGAGAGCCGAGGGAAATTAGCACGAGAAGACCGAGGTGAATTGATGAAGTGGGTCATGTGACCTATAAAAGGACATGTCCTGCGCACTGCATCCGTGAGTCATTCCATTTGCATTCTAAGTACTAACTCATCTGGAAATCCACTGGGCAAATCTAAGCTCCACTGAGGATTTGAGTCCTTAACAGGAGCACAGTTTGTCCTCCTGTTATGTTTTTATTTGTTTTGCTTAGCTTAGTCCGACAGGTAGAAAGCAGAGAGGGTAACCAGGACATGAAATTCCAAAAATCACCAGCCATTTTCAACATTTTACCAGCCACATTACCTCTTACAATACAACACAACCTGATTGGTATACCTATCAAATTGGCTGCAGCAGTAGAAAATCTTACCAGCTAGAATACAAGTTTTACCAGCATTTGGCTGGTGGCGGGTGTTCATTTCACACACTGAAGGCAACAAATCAGAGCTCAGGGGTTCTATTGCTGGGGATCGACCCCAGCTCCAACGGTTGGCGAAATAATGCACCACGTGTCTCAGCCTGGCTAATGATCGAGTTTTACAGGTTTGATTCTAATGTAACTTTTAAAATTTATTTCAGTTTCCAACTTGGATACTTGCACTTACGTTGGACTTAAGCTTTCAACTTTTGAATGACTATAAACAAGTGAATTATTGTACACAAGTTAACATGTGAAGCGTGTTAAAACAACCCGTTTATTCCAATATTTGGAATTCGTGTCAGAATCCGACATAATTATACCGTCAGAACCGAACCCGTTGTCAAAGCGCGCCCTGCGCGCGTAAGCACCCTGAACACAAACTGAAATGGAACGTCCTTTCGTCGAGAGACTGCTTTTGATCACGGTGAAAGAGGAAGCGGCGAGCGTCGGCGCTCAAATGAGACCGGGATGAAAACGCTCCGCTCACCGACGGCGCTTTACTGATTCTCTCTCTTTTCCCTTTTTTGTTTCGTCGTCCTTTTTTGTCTAAAAGCCACCGTGGCCACCATGGGAGGAAGGAGCGCGTAAATGATTGATGTCGTGAGCGGCGGGCTTTACTGTTGTTTGTGTACCCCCGCTTTTCGTTTTCGCGTGAAAAGGTGCTGACATCAGAATCACAGAACCGGAATATCCTACTTGAGAGTGAAAGTGAAAACCTATTCAACTATCCACAATGTCCTCTCAACCAATAGTCACTCATTCCAGCGAGAGAGGCGGAACGGCTCACACTGCGACTTTCTTCCAGGGCGGCTTGCTCTGGGAAGCAGAGATGATTCAGATTTGGTCGCGGTATGGATGCAGACCTTACGGACGGAAACCCGCAGGGATCAAGGACTTAAAATCGAAACGTTTCTGTGAGGGTGGGCTACATTGGTCTGGCATGTCAATGTCCTTTTCCTGTTATTCCAAACGTCCGTGTTTGTACTCATTACTG
Organism: Synaphobranchus kaupii; assembly: GCA_029718625.1. Lineage (NCBI taxonomy): Eukaryota > Metazoa > Chordata > Actinopteri > Anguilliformes > Synaphobranchidae > Synaphobranchus > Synaphobranchus kaupii. The sequence goes on from CM056387.1 coordinate 8,702,690, forward strand.
TAACGCAATGCAAGCTCCCACGCCTTTCCCTCTGCTGTGCACCAGTTAAGCTTGCACAGACATCGAGTCGGCGGATTATGGATTTATCCTTTTCAGGTAGACTGCAGGCGCCCCACTGAGCAGGAGGGGTCGATGTTGCGCGATGGACCTCTCAAGGCCTCCCTTGCCCGGTCGACACTACGGCCAGATATGCGCTGCCCTGCAGGCCCACAGGCCACAAGCCACGGGGAGGATTAGATACCATAGGGCCAGATATGCGCTGCCCTGCAGGCCCACAGGCCACAAGCCACGGGGAGGATTAGATACCATATGGCCAGATATGCGCTGCCCTGCAGGCCCACAGGCCACGGGGAGGATTAGATACCATAGGGCCAGATATGCACTGCCCTGCAGGCCCACAGACCACAGGGCGGTTTAGATACCATACGGTCAGATATGTGCTGCCCTGCAGGCCCACAGGCCACAGGGAGGTTTAGATACCATACGGCCAGATATGCGCTGCCCTGCAGGCCCACAGGCCACGGGAGGATTAGATAACAAATGACCAGATATGCGCTGCCCTGCAGGCCCACAGGCCACAGGGAGGATTAGATAACATACGGCCAGATATGCACTGCCCTGCAGGCCCACAGGCCACAGGGAGGATTAGATACCATACGGCCAGATATGCACTGCCCTGCAGACCCACAGGCCACAGGGAGGATTAGATAACATACGGCCAGATATGCACTGCCCTGCAGGCCCACAGGCCACAGGGAGGATTAGATACCATACGGCCAGATATGCACTGCCCTGCAGGCCCACAGGCCACAGGGAGGATTAGATAACATACGGCCAGATATGCACTGCCCTGCAGGCCCACAGGCCACAGGGAGGATTAGATAACATACAGCCACATATGCACTGCCCTGCAGACCCACAGGCCACAGGGAAGATTAGATACCATACGGTTCCCTACAGATTTGAATAGTGCCTTAACAGAATGATCCAACCAGCATCACCACATAACTGACCAGTTATGTGGAATATGAGTGAGCTGAAATTAATCATGCACAATGAGACAGATGGCCCATTGACTGAAATACCTCTCTTTCTACGCAGCACTAAGGCCATTTACGCAAACTGGCATGGTCCGGACTCGATACCAGGCCGTGGGGCTCATCTACACATTGGTACAGTGTCTAATGTGCGAGCCACCCAGAGCAAACAGCCCAGGCTAACATGTCACGCACACAGAACAGGTGCATGGCGCGGACGTACCTGGCGTCTCTGCCTTCTTCTCCTGGTACACCGTGCAGGTGAAGGCGTAGCGGAGGGCGATGGCGGCGAAGAACATCTCGATGCAGGTGATGAAGTTCTGCCAGCCGGCCGCCACCGTGCCGGCCCCCACCTCTTGCCCGTCGATGAACAGGGCCTCCGGGATGACCTCGCAGCGCTCCAGAATGGCCAGAACCATGCCTGAGGGGGGTCAAACACCAAGCGCTCAATACCTCTTTGCAACACTCTTCCATACTCACTGCTTTGGGAAACCGTTTGTCCCATCTCAACATCTCCAGACAAATACACTTAAATGGAAGCCATTGTTAATCTTGATGGTGTGTGTCTGTGTGTGGGCTGGAGAATTTCACTGCCGTTATATTTTCCTATGTGGAGTGCAGGAGATGATTTATTGTTACCCAATGAGATACAATTTTGTAAAGCACATTGAGTTGCTTCCTGTCTGAAATGTGCTCCATAAATGAAATTTGATTTGGGTAATTTTTTTAAAATACTGTTGGCTCGTGACACATAACATCAGTTAATTAAAAAAAAAAATGTACAAAAATGTTAAAGAAGATGAGTACCAACAATTTTTTAGCCACTGATACAATGAGCCTGAATGGGAATAGCCTCTTTCCGACGATGGCTCTAAAACATCGGATCGTCAAAACATCTGCCTTGCTCCGTCTAAAGCAGGGGTCTTAAACTCTAGTCCTGGAGGGCCACAGTCTCTGCTGGTTTTTGTGATTTCCCTTCAATCAGCAGCCAAGTTAGGACTTGGAAACAAGGTGTACAAACTTGTTAGCTACTCAACGACTTAAATTAAGCACTTCAAAAGGCAGGAACAACACGCCAAAAACCAGCACACCCAACCGCCCTCCAGGATTTGAGTTTCAGATCCCTGGTCTAAAGTGTTTACACTACAAATATTCAAGGAAGAGAGTTGGTCTTTAGAGTGTGAGCCGTCTTCTGGTTCTTATCGAGGAAGACGAGCTCACCTTGCCAGAAAGAGAGGAAGATGACCGATTTGATGGTGAGGAATTTGAGCACTGGTTCGTAGGGCCTCAGCAGGTCACTGGTGGCGAAGAAGAAGAGGAAGAGTGCGTACAGGGCCAGGCTGACGGAGAAGTTGTAGACGATGGTGATGTAGAGGTATCCGCCCGTTACACTGGGGGACGGGAGACGAGAGGGTCAGATTCCAATAAAGATGCGCTCAAACGGTCACATTTTGTTTAGTCTAACTATCCCAGAACGTATCATAAGAATACCAATAATAATAATAATAATAATAATAATAATAATAATGATAATGCCCTCAATGTGCTTTCAAAAAGGAACTTGACAAGTAAAAGGCAGTGTTAGGTTTAAATAAAAAAAATTATGCAATGTCAAAAGTAATAATTAAAGAAAGATAAACAGCAGTGTAAAGAAAAAAGAAGAAAATAAAATTTATTAAAAGCAAGTCTAAAATAATACATCTTTAAAGGAGATTTAAAACATCAGTGTTTGGGAATTTCTAATGACTGCAGGTAAGGTATTCCATAGTTCAGGAGACGGAACCACGAAAACGACTTATGAAAATGAGTGGACCGTTTCCCGTATTACACCGTTGGGTAAGATTTTTTATCGGTCCATTGTGAATTTACGAGTGGAAAGTTAGTCTGCACAAAGTTAAGGGCCGAGCACAGAACATTAGACTGAAAACGGGGCCCGTATCTTTGATAACAAACAGTATTGATGCTAAAGATAAAAGCTAAACATCCACGTTGCGTATTGCAACAAAAAAAGACATAAAACCTGTAACAATGCCAACTTTCCTTGATTTATTGAGCGCATTACTCCTGTATTTCTCAGAAATGCGAAATGTGATGCTCACTTAAAGTCTCCATCGTGGTACTTCCCAAAAGCCTGTAAGAGGATGGTGATGACAGCCATGATGGGTTTAACCACACAGAACTGAAGAGTGGCCTAGACACAAATGAGGGAAAAGCATTAGCATGCAGGAGCCTAATTATCTTGCCACGGGCAGTTTTCCAAAAAATGATATGCCGTTAGATGGATGGAAATACACATTGCTTTTACAGTCTTAATGGATACAATATAAACTATCATGATAAACTCTGAATAATGATCCCAGTGAATACACACTTTTTAAGCAGACGTTCCGTACAATCTATGCCATCTGCAAGGCCAGCTTTATGCATTTTCCTTCACAACGGGAGTCTGTCAGTTAAAATATTTGTGGGAATGTATGCACGTAGGTTTGATTACTCTGCCATTTCTGTATATTAACAATGGCTGGTGGACAAAAAAACAAATAAATTTCCATTTCAATTTGGTTGTCTATAATCAGCTGAACAGAATTGCTTCAACTGCCTAAACTGTGTACATCCCCAATGTCAGAACTGCTTCAAACGCAGAGGAACTTCACACTATTTCATTGGAATTATATTTTTGAGAACCATTACTGTCGGAAGGTTTAACAAAATAATAAAAACATTTTTGGACGCAGTTATTGGACTTTCCGCATTGCGCCTCTGAAACACAACTGAATCAGCTATGTGGCCTATTGCACTGAGTGGGTGTGCCCGCCTTGATGACGCAAAGCACATCACTTGGCGGATTCTTCCATGGCAGGAGTTGGATAGCGAGAAGACTGGCACGTTTAAATTTGTCATTTTTTATTTTTATTTTTTTAAACCATATTATCGGTGGACAGATGAACTTACCATCAGAAATTGATTTTAATAACTTCCACTTTAGGTATATCTGTCTGAGTTGATGAAATTGGAACATCCGAATGCTTCAAAAATTAGAATTTTCAACATCTTCATTAAAAGCCAGATGAGCCAAAAGCCAAACTTCAAATAATTACAAAAGGAAGTGCCACCATTCCAAGCTTCTGGTAAAACCCTGTTGAGAGTAACTGAACTGGAGCGTGCGGCATTAGTTCTTCCGTATGCATCAAGCTGCTCTGCTCAAAACGCCCACAGATAAATGGAACTATACTGATGTGAACAGAGATGTTACCCGACGGCGTGCGTGGCTGTTCTTTGAAAACAGTGCACGCGGGAGATCTGTCATACTGAGCCATGCATTTATCCATTCCCGCTTCCGTCAACTATTCATTTCCTGACGGCTCAATGTTCTCAAGGCTTCCTTGTCAAATGCAATTTTCGTTTTCGTCACGTGGCGAGGCCCCGCAGAATTCCGATACAGTCCGAGAGCTGCTTACAGCTGACCGACTCAGTTATGCTGCGCGGTGAATTGCCACGGCTTCATTTTCTATTTTTAATGGTCAACTGAGAGGTTGTCGTGCCAAAAGATAACTAACAGCTGTCCCATTCTGTCATAAAGAAAAGGGGGAAAATAATTTTCATTGGACTTAATGTGAATTCATTATCCAAAAATAAACATCTTTATCCTGGCTCGTTTGTTTTAATACTTTCCAAAAAAAAAATAGATAAATTGTCCTCTAGCGGTTCTGGGAAGTAAGAAAATTGTAACTAACCTGTTTACAGAATCGCAGAAAGCCAATGGAGTAGCTGCACCCGGCCAAGCAGCAGGTACCATACAGACAGCTTGACCTAAAAAAAAAAATTAAAGCAATATTTGGTGAGGTAATGTTTGACACATTTTTTTACAGCTTTGACCCAGTGTATCAGCAGCCCTGGTGCTGAAATGCCACAGGGCCTGCTGGTCATTTGCAGTTTAATCAGCTATTAATTGATCAGTTAAAGCAGTTCATTACAACCAGATCTCCCCGAACCAATTTCGGTTTTGTAACAGTGGTACATATTAAAGCCAACAGAATATCTTTCAAAGTGCAGATCACATTAGTGATACACGTATGTTCAGACACATCGCGTGCCTCGATTGGATACCTGCCGATGAATTAAATGGAGAACCCCATGCAGAGTTTCACAGATTATGGTTCAATACATTAGAACCATTTTAACATGGCTTGTGTTCAATCAGCGGACACAAAAACTACGTTTGACATGAGCTTCCTTGATTGACTGCACACAAGCATCTCCCTGATGGAGCAATTTATGTAAAGTGACTTCTTATTAACATGCATTCAAAATTGTAGAGTAAATGTGTACTAGCTTTCTGAAGTGGAATAGAGAACAGTCGTTTGGCTGGCTTGCGAAACAATAAACAAAAAAATCTGAATGAGTAATATGCTTTTTCCCCCACTAATGAAGAGTCGGGCCATGACATTGAACCGCCTAGACCACATGAATAGGACATTATGATATAACACATTATGCTGGAAGTGATTCAGAGACTAGTGGGGCTATTTTTACCAACGGGAGGAGACTTAAAATGCAGCTGTCACCTGATTGGACGAAAGGAGAGGGTTCACTTTGTACTCACAGCTATTAGTGTCAAAGCGGTCAAAGTGTTAAAGCACGGTTCAAATTCTGGAATTAAAACAAATATTATTTCAGTTTTAGTGTTTGATTTCAAATGACCCAGACAACTTTTGTGTGCGATGAAGGATAGTTTATAGAAGTTTCTAAAGACATGCTGGCGTTAAAGATGGTATGTGGCATTAGTGGGTTTGTGGCCTAAAGGCCTCTATGTACATGTAAATAGAGCTTCAAGTACTTCAAATTAGTCTGTACAGTGACATCATGTTTCCAAAGCCATACATGTTAACAGATTAATTTTAAAGTGTTTATTCACAATTATATGCATAAATATCCTTTTTTATATTGTGATGGTACTTCCTGCCTTTAGTGCAAGCGCTGTATGCACCATAGGAAATAGCTCCAACTGAAAATATCAAATTTTTTAAAAGAATAATTACATCAGGTAACTCTTACGTACAATCGATACCCAATCAGGTATTCGCAGGAAAAACCATTACTGAATAACAGTAAAATGTCACCGTTCTGGTTGAGCCCAGCGGTCCTTCAAACTGGGTCCTGTACAGTTAAAAACTTTCACCTTAAAATCACACTAGATCCAATTTCAGGCTTGAAAAATCAAAACAATCCGGATGCAAGTAACAGACGACTTAATGGAATAGTCAACTGCTTTCATTTATGTTTAAGCGCTTAACACCAAAAGCCAAAAAACCCTGTGGCTCTTCAGGACACAGGTTGGATATCCTGGATTAGCCAAACCTTCAGGGATTAGACCACTGACAATACAGAGTGCATGAGTCATGCTTTCTCTTAGAAACAGAACTGCAGCCATAATGAGACTCACCACACAAGCCCCTTTAATAATTCACCATTTGCCATTCACCATTTGCCATTTTGGAACTTTGGCAGGCTTTTTTTTATAGCCCACTAGGCACAAGAAAGACGTGAAAGGTAACAAATAGCCTTCTGACAGCTAATGCCATGGAAAAGGTCATTCAAAATAGCAGATCCCCCCAAACAGGTTAGCGATCAGGCTCACATCCTTCGATGTGAGAAAAAGATCCGCAAATTAAACCTGCAAAACAATTACCAGCGAAAGGTCCAGAAGCCAAGCCTCAGTCTCTGTGTGTCTCACGACAATAGACACCCTTATACGGAAAGAATGGACTTACAAAATCAGGGACCATTACAAAGACCAGGAATTGTATCTTTACAAAGAAGCAGAACTTAAATCTCGGGGTCGAGTCACCCTCGGGGAGACGCAGCTCCATTGTCGGACGGCGAAATGGGGACACTCACTGAATGGGCTTGCCCCGGATTTCTGACATGATGCCGCTCTCCCCTCCGAGGTACTCGAAGGACAGGCTCAGGAAGTTGTAAATGACAAAGGCTGTTGAGCAGAAAGCACACAAACAAAGACAGTTACTACGTGCGAGCATCTTCTACATTCAAAAGGATGGTTCCATGAAAAATAAAATGGGACTAAACGGAAACATTTATGGTTGAAAACAAGTGGTATGGAATGGGCAATGAATGTTTACACAATTTACTATGTATTCTGTATTCTGGCAAATGTTTTTTCCCTCCCAAGAAGATATATACAGTGAGCACCACAATTCATTGGACAGGGACACATTTGTTGTTATTTTGGTTCTGTACTCTAGCACTGAGTGTGAAAGGATACAATGACAATGAGGTTGAAGTGCAGACTAACAGCTTTAATTTGAGGGTATTTTCATCAATATGGGAAGAACCGTTTCAAAATTATAGAACTTTTTGTAAATAGTCCGCCCCCCCCCCCCCATTTTCGGGCATTAAAAAATATTGGACAGTTACATAATGTAGAATAGAGTAATCATTTTCAATATTTGGTCACATATCCTTTGTAAGCCATGACTTCCTGCTGTCTGTGACCCAACAATATCAAAAGACTCTTGATATCTTATTTTGTGGTATTCCTACAAGCGATACTATACCGTCTCTGCATTTGAATGGATCTCTGTGGGAATTGGGGGTTAGGATCTGTAAATTACACTGGAACAGTATGGAACACATGGTTGGCTAAATGGCTCCAAGTCATCAAGGGTCTAAGGTATCAAACAAGCCTTAAACCATCACTCTGCTGCCAGATATGCAGTAGATATGGATGGATAACTCGAAGGGTTTCTTCTGCCGACTTATTTTTCCATAGAGTTCATTAGGAAAATTTGTCAGGAGAAACTACCCTTAAAGTGATCTGTCACTGAAATGTGAAGGGGAAAAGTTTTTTTTTTGTTCGAGCGAAAAACCAACCGCCGGATTGAACAGCCATATCCACCCTATAAAATAACGTGATTGCACACTTGATGCTTGCTGGCCATCTGATCGCCTGTTACGAAGCGCAGAGCTGGCTAGGCTCTGCGGTTTGAAAATCCCCTGTAATCCTTGGTTAGTATTTCAAGTGGGTTTAGGCAAATCTAAAGCGAAGGCTGTCAATTGGCAGTCTAGTGCTGCGAATGAAGCCGGCTGGGCGTGCGCCGTTCATCTTCACAGTATGGTTTAATGTTCCGCTCAACTTATTAAGTTGGAAAGTTTCATATTAGCAAGATGCAGCGCGCGCGCCAGTCATGCGGCTCAAAAAATTACCCGCGGCCGTGCGAGTAAATAATGTGTCGGGATGTTCGCCATTCCGTTGCTACCCATTTCAAATTACGCTTAATCCTTTTGTGTATGGTTCACCTGGGATAATTAACACATTGCATATGAGCCTGCGTGCGATTACTGCGGCAGCGTAGTGGAACTGTGAAAGAAAAGCAGAGCTATATCATCTTAATAGAACATCTAAATAATGAAACAGGCGATGAACAGAAGTAATAATGTCTAGTACAAATGACCTAATCATAACATTTATGACCAGGAATGCAATAATAGCCTACAAATGCCAAAGCATTATCAGCCTTGATTAGCCTACTGTGAATTCGCGTTCCTTATAAAATCGCGCAATGACCAGGGAATAGTGATGTGTCGTTCATGAACGATCCGATTCTTTTGAACGGCTCTTTGGTAGGAACGAAGGGAACCGAGTCTCGTACGTATCTGAGCCGTTCTTTTTGGCCAAGTTTTCCCTAGAGTGTTTCCCATCAAAAATATTTCATAAAACGCGACCATAATGTTTTTGGTATATTATATTTTATATTAGAGTACATTTCCATAGCCTATAAGATTTTAGTCACGTTAACTGTCGCTGTTAAAAATAGAGCGAAGTTCACAAACTCCGTTGGTAGGTTTAAATACATTTCCCATGCACCCCTACTGGGGGATGACGTTGTCGAATGTGTTGTTTTGATACTTGTATTGCTTTCAAAATAAAGGGAGAATTTGCACTAGCTCTTCAACTCGCAAATTATTCGTCGTCTCTCTATCGCTCAACTTCCACATCCTTGCATAATATATCGACAGGAAGTCGTACGTCTTGTAAAGTGAGTGGGAAAATATAATACATTATAGGCTATATAGCCTATATTACATTTAATCAATTTCTAATCCATTTCTAATTATTATTATATTCAAATTTAAGTGCGTGTGTGTGGGGGCAGTAGAAAACCGTAATGAAGGGAACGTAAATATGAACAAAAAAAAAGAAAGATATGTAGGTAGAGTATCATATATGTTCATGTGTTATTTATGTCTTCTGCTAATGGGCAGATGTTTACAGTCCTCTGCCAGACATTTGGCGACTAGATGTGCATTGTTAGATTTAGTAGGCTAGTGTAGGCTAATCCTGCCATTCGTAGTCGTAAAGTGCCCCCCTCTCACACATGCATGCATGCACACATACACGCAAAAAGAACGAAGAGCCGTTCTTTTGAATGGCTCTCGGAAACGAACGGAGCCATAAGATCCGGTTCCCTTAAAAGAGCCATAATTCCCATCACTACCAGGGAAATTAAACTGTCATTTTAACATAAATTTGTTGACTGAACTCAGTCCCTGGCTGTTATTAATAGTGACGGATTGGCTGAGCTGTACACCGAGATAGGAGGAACAGATGTCGGAGCCACACCTAGGCATTTGTAACACGGGACGTCAACACCAGGCATACAATGTCGTCTCCCTTATCATGTGTATTAACCAGAAGGTAAAGAAGGAACAGGTTGGAACAGGTCCGACCAGTTGCTCCGAGCCGCTTGCTTGCTGCTGTGCTCCGAACAAAACCTGCTCACGCTTGCCTTGACCTATATTACCACTGAAAGAGGGAAACGGGTATATGTGAATGCAATACATTTCCATTATTGATTTGTCATATTGTGACAATGGATGGCTGTCTCGATCATACTTTCAGCTTTTAATATTATACCAATGTTTGCTGCTCTTGTCTATGGGATATATCTGAATAAAACCAATAGAATAAATTAGCAAGCATAAATGACAAGAATTAGAAAATATATTTGGAGTGTCTCCATGTACTCATTATTCAATGTATTAATGAATATTTTTCAATGTACAGCAATATATTTTTTGATGTGCGAGCGGTGAGGGATATTTTTGTAAAAGCAAACCTTGCATAAACGTGTTACTCAGAGGATGGGGACAAAGTGGCGCTGCGGTTAAATTAAATTTAAATTCTTTGGCCACAGCCTGTGGATCGGACGAACAGCCGTGGATCTGAACGGGTGGGGTTCGGCAGAATCGGTCACCGCAGTGACATCACAGGGGGGAGGCGGGCGGTCTCGTTTTACCTTCGTAGCAGTCCCGTATGGAGTCGAAGTAGACGTAGTACTGATCGTTGCTGATGAACAGCAGGCTGAGCCAGGAGTCGAAGGCGTAGATGGGCACGATGAACAGGATCCGGATGATGTAGCGCTGCTCGTTGGGGACGGTGTAAGACCGCAGGTGAACGTAGATCTGAGGGAAACGCAGAAGGTGTGAGGCCGCAATCGAAGATGCAATGGCTGCGCTCAACCGAACGCAGCACTGGAACACAGACTTGAGGGTCACCTAAGGATCCCAGCTTGGACACTCCCGATTCCTGTTTGAGGAAGCTACCATTTTATTTTCCTTTCAGCCTCAGCCAAAGGCATCTACAGTGCCCTCCACTATTATTGGCACCCCTGGTAAGGATGAGTAAAAAGGGTTATAAAAAAATTTACCGTTTGGTGAATTAGCTTAATCTCACACTGAAAAAATGAGAAAAATCCCACCTTTAATTGAAGTAAATTTATTATGAGGAAAAAAAACAAAACTCCCTCATCAAGAAATAATATTTAACAAAACCATGTGTGCCACAATTATTGGCACCCCTGCATTTATATATAGAATAAAGTGATCATTTTAAATAGTTGGTCGCATAGCCTTTGCATGTCATGACTTCCTGATGTCTGTGACCCAAAAACATCAAAAGACTCTTGATATCTTATTTTCTGGTACTCTTACAAGCGATACTATAACTAATCTGCATTTGAATGGATCTCTATGGGAATTGGGGGGTGGGACTAGATTTAGCTGTAAATTACACTGGAACAGTATGGAACACATGGTTGGCTAAATGGCTCCAAGTCATCAAGGGTCTGACGTATCAAACAAGCCTTAAACCATCACTCCGCTGCCAGATATGCAGTAGTTTTGGATGGACCACTTTAAGGGTTGTTTCTGCATCCTCAGACGTAAGCAGACAAATCAAATCAAAATGCATTTATATAACGCATTTCACAAACAACCGTCACAATGCGCTTAGTGGAAAACCCTGGCCTAAACCCGAACAAGAGCAAGCCAAAGGCAACAATGGCAAGGAAAGACTCCCTGGGTGGCAGATAGGAAGAAACCTTGGGAGTAACCAGACTCAGAGGGGGAACCCATCCTTCTCTGGTCGGCTCGGGGTGCAGGTTTTAATAACCAACATGGTCAATCGGCCAATGTTCAAGTAAACAGAATTAGCAGCAGCTACACGACAGAGGTGGCAGCTGGGACAGTGTTAGCTGCAGTGCATTGCGAATAAAAACTAGTGATAAAAGTTAGCCTGTAAAGACGGATTGCCATCGATATAAAATGTGCACGCCGACCGTGACATTATCTAGACAAGGCTGGGGTCCGAACGGCAAGTCAGGATAGAGAGGCCTTTTTATAGGAGGAAAAGGAGAAACCTGTAGGGGAAAATTGTGGGGAAACTAAAGTTCCATTTCGGGCGTGGATACTCAAATCTGGCCCCTGGTTTTCGTTTCTCCCTGGTAACTCACTTAACGATTATTACTACCGCTATTGATTGGCCAGACTGTCTACACACCTGACTCCCAGGTAAAGGGAGGGTGGAGAACCAACAATTCTTGACTCTCGAGGACCGTGATTTGACTAACAGGGCTTTAAGGAGACCAGGAGACATCATGCAGGAAGAATAAATTGGAAACTGGAAATTAAGATTGGGTAGAATTTGTACAGCAAGGTGAAACTTACATGTTCAGCTGACCAAGGTTGCCAGGGGAATGCTTTTCTGTACTAATGCCATAAAGGTCAAGGTTAACTTGATTAATGATCAGTCACAATGCTGTCAATTAAAGAGAGGACCAATATAATTGCAACAGCCGGCTGTTATTAGTAACAGTGCTTTGGAACTTGAGTGCAATACACGGCCCAGCAAACCATTAACATTTTACAGGGGGGGCTTTTTTTTTTTTTTTTTTTTTTTAACGATACATTGCCAAACTGCATTTCACAGACTGTCTGGTCAATAAGGTTTACACTAAACACTAAAGTTTTCTGTTTTAAAAAAACATTGCTGTATGACATTCTTCTTTAAGGCAAAGAAGCCCTTCAGTATACAGAGTATGAAGTGGATTCAGGCCCCTTTGCATGCAAGTACAGAGGTTTTTACTCATTGGGAATTCAAGCAATAACCTGACAGAGGGGTCAATGCTTTCCTCCACGTAAATTATGGCTTCGATAGTAAATAAATCTCACATTGAGTTTCCTGACTGGAGACCTGGGACTGAAATTGGCTGCTCTGCCTACGCCTGCTTTTTTTTCTTATTGTTATCAGTGACGTGGCAGGTGGTGCATTCCACTGCTGCCATTTCGAGGGCGGGCCCGGGCCCTGGCTTTCCCTACGGCACCATCCCGATCAGGCCGAAAGGGTGATCGAGTGGCCATTACGGCTCCGCCATGGGGCGCGATGATGCATCTGGCAGTCTTGAAAAGTGAAGCCGGGGGCGGCCCGATGCAGTCCCGTTTTCCCTGCTGTGACTTGGGTCCCCCAGCCTCCGGGCACGCCGTTCGGACACAAAGACAGTGGTGGGTAAAACCTACACTCCACAGCACATGGACTAACTCCAAATTGGTCTCGTAACAGCAGCTCATGAGTTTATTTCTTAAACTAATAAGCAGAATAACCTTCGTCCGTTACTGCTGTGGGGCACCTGTCTGGGATGGCATGGGCTATGACAGACTGAACTGATGGACCAGACCCAAGCAAACAGGTGAGGTTAGATAACCGCTTTCCATCCATCCATCCTTTATCTAACCTGCTTATTCCTGGTGGGGGGGGTTATCCCAGCATGCATTGGGCGTGAGGCACGAATACACCCTGGACAAGTCAGCAATCCATCGCAGGGCCACCAACGGCTTTAATTAATTCATGCTTTAATTACCCCAGTTTTCGTGCGAGCTTTGTCCAATTTCCTTTTATTTTTCTTTCCGTGAAATAGCGCCGGAGTAATGGGTCGCTGTGAAATGTCTAGCTGGTGAACTGGCAAGGTCAATCTCACCGTTGATTGGTTCGTAATGTGAATCTCTTCGACTGGTTCTACAGTCTATGGTCATAAGCCACTCTGTTTTGAAAACAAAATTTGGGCCGAATCACTGGTTTTAGAATGCAGAATTTGAGGGTATAAACAGTGTATGGTGCTGGATTTCTCTCAGAACAGTTCTTTCTATGATTGCTACCAACTAAGCATGACCGTTCCCCGATATTTTTATATTAAAAAGTTGCATACTCTAGCTTTAAGTACCTTGCTCAAGGGCACAACAGCAGTGTCCTACCTGGGAATTATACCTGTATTCTCTGGGTTACAGCCCAGTTCTCTAAATCATTATAATACACTGCCACTCCACTAGACCACTGATGTAAACCAACCTTTACAAGTTGCAGGCTGCATTTTCAATACAATGCTCTGTCTAAATAAAGTTTTGTGGACAAACCATCTCCGATTCCACTGCTTGGGGCAGAGGCCACTAATCTTAAATTACCTCAATTGTCAGACTTCACACACAGGATCACACACAGGATCAGTGCGACTCTCCTGCAGTCTTCCAGGGGAAGGGCGAGGATGCAAAAGAATAGGCAAAACCGCTCTAAAGGCTGCATAATCTCCTCGGGATTTGCATCCGTTTGCCTCATGCGACCCTGCAGCTGCAGACGGCCGGACAGCTGTTTAGCATAATCATCAGCATTAACGCTACTTAGCATGATTTAGCCCGATCATCCTTACCAACAAATTTGCGCAGTTTTAATCCGGAATGCAGTGGCGCCAGATGGGGAATACACCAGCTTTTTGAGCTGTCAAACTGGGTTCCTCGAAAGGACGCGACTCGCGTGAATTTATTTTCCAAACAAAAACTCGGATCACACCCGTGTTATTAGTTGCAGGATAGACGCGCAATGATTTTTCTTATTAAACAATAAAACGATTCACAGGCCGCAACCCAGTTCAAAATGTGTGCAGTAGCATAGAGTGTCTGCAGTTGCTTTCTCCATTACCTGTGGTAAGTGCTAGAGGCAAAAGAGATAATTTGATAGACACAAAGCGTCCTCTGTTGAAGGTTATTCCAGGCGCATTACTATGCCGGCACTTGCTTTGTTTACCTGCAGTAGTAATGGAGTTCCAGCCAATTTGAACGGAACGATTTTAGGGGAGAGGGGGGAGAACTCTGCCCGGCAATATCGGTGCAACCGCAGCAAATGTCGGCAGGCGATCGTGCTTTGCGCCTGACCCAAAATCACATTTTTATGAGCGGTGTGCCAAAGGAATTTTATAAACAAAACTACAGGGAGTTTAAAATGATTCTCTCTCACTTACAAAACAAAACCTTTACAGTGCTGTTTAAGTCTTGCAGAATGGTTACGTGACCTATTTTGAATTGCATTTTCTAAAAATCTGATCACCACGGGTAGATAAAGACAAGCACACAAAGTTCACGCAAGCAGGTATGTTTTCAGGGTCACAAAGCAGTTTCTACCTTTGGATTTGTACACTTTTGTTATATCTAATTTAATGGGTGAATTCATATCAATTAGATAAAGCTCAATCCTCCATGAGATGAGTGCTATATTTTAAGTTGCATGATGGCTTGGGCACAAACAAAAACTGTACAAACTTCCAATTCGAGGTGGTTCCACATGTAGGTTGACAGAGGAAAGGGTATGTGAGAACGCCTTCACCTGCTTCAGCTGATGCACTTTTCCTTAGCATACCAACATGCCCGGAGGCCTGGAAATCTACTCCTGACCTCGACGGAGAGCCCCGTGGGGAAGTGCGCACAGTGAAGGCAGCGCGGTAAATCTCTCCCGCAGCGAGCAGGGGAAGCGCGGAATAAAAAAAAATCTGAGCCGTCAGACGCGGCTGGCCTCAGGCACGGGCGGAGCGCGGCGAGAACAACAACAGCAGCTCTCGCGTTACCCGACGCCCATTCGCCCGCCCGCCGTCTCCGCCCGCGTTCCAAAGCAGGTTTCATTTTCCCGGTGCTTTCCACCCTTTCGGGATTGCAGAGATTCACTAGAAAGCAGGTCGGTGGCCTGTAGGCCTGGTTAAACCCCATTCCGCTGCATTGCACTACTATATGTTCTACGCTTAGCTGATGCACACTCACAGTGTGAAGCTTGCCATAACAAATTACATCCGATTGTCTCAAGAATCCAATTTAGGTTTGAATCATTTAGCAATCAAAGACTGGATGAGAATCTCAATCGTCTTTTTTCATCTGTCTATTAACTACAGGTTGGCAGAGAGAATTATTCAATCGGCAGAATGTTCTGCCGTGTAGAAAACAGTCCAAGGATGTTCATTCTGAACATTTGCTAACGGTAACTGCAACGTTCTGAAATTATACGTTCAAATCAGTCCCATTTCTGTTTTGAAACATTCAAGTAACATTTTGGTGCTTTTGAATATGCCCCACCCACGTCTATAAGCTTCTGAAAGTGGGCCCCAGCCTAAGGGGCGGACTCACAACTCTTTGTACATCGAATGTGTTACGATGGGCATTTAAAACAGGATTTGTTTTCACTGGACTAGGCGGCACTAACCTGGTGGCAGGTAATGAGAAGCGCCGACCAGACGAAGATACCCGACAGAGCCTGCGCGGCCATGGTGTTTAAGAAGATCTCGTCCTCCACGATGGTTTGGTTTCCCGAGCGGAGCACCGTCACATTCCTTATGTCAGTCTTGTTGAGGAACCGGAATGGGGCCATAGAATGCTCCGCCGATGCTTTGGAACCCATTTGGTTGTCCATGTCCCCTGAAGACGTATTCATCTAAAAAGAACAAAACCTTATTATATTATTATATAAGAAATCGCATGAATGTACAGTAGTTGCTAAGCATAATATAGTGAAGCTCAGCAAACCCTTATTGTACCAAAGGATACAAAAAAATATATAGAAACAACAACAGTATGGTAAAGGGCACTTGGTTATTTGTTGATGAATAAAAAAAAGTGTACAACTTCTCCAGGCTTATAAATGAGCATTATTAAAACCATTTATATGGAGTGTGCTTGAAGCACATGAACAAATAAATGGCCATGATTTCATTTTCTAATACTTACATTACTGTGTTAAGCTAAATAGCTATAGGCTATTTTGACGGCCTGTGACTGATGCTGAATCTTTAAACCTGAAATAACAGTAAATTGCACTAATGACCGTTTTCTTTTATTTTTTTAAACCTCTGATGCACTTTCAGGAGCAGCGGTTGACAAACTGTTGCACATTACGGCAACAAACACCCCAGCCAAACCAGAAGCAAAGTGTACAGAAGGGGTGACTACATCAGCTATTATAGTTTTCCTTGTTAAACAAAGTGTAGTATAATGATTAGGGAGCTGGGTTTGTAACTCCAAGATTGTGGATTTGATTTCCCAGCTGGTGTACTGCCATTGCACCTGTGAGCAAGGCACTTGACCTGAATTGCTTCAGAAATATCCAGCTGTAAAAAGGGTTGTATGTAAAAATCTAATAAGACTGTAAATGTCGCTTGTTCATTACATATATCAGTTCAAGTCTTGCAGAAAAAAAAACCTATCATTCCATGTAACCAGATGAAATGTTCATTTAATTATACATGTAGGCCTATGTATTATACGGTAATGCCTGTGTGGAACATTCCCTATGGCAGACAAGGGTCTCTGTTTAACAGCACACAATAAGGAAATTGATCTCTAGTCACACAGATTCATGTCCTACTTATTTGTAGCGCAGAAAATTTACCAAAAGCTAAAGGATAAAAATCATTGGGCCAACCCTGGTTCTGAGAGTTCTTCCTTCAGCTATCTTATCAGACATCTATCCCTGAACAAAGCACACGAGTTTTGAATACCTTAAAAACCATAATACAAAAGCAGTTTGTATTTTTGTACAGTAAAAAAAAAAAAAATCATTATAGTTATTTAATTTGCAATGGAAATAGTTTTTTCTTAATGTAAAGCAGAGGGTGAGATTTTCATGGAAAAGGACCTGAAGCCACGTAATCAACATAAATAACTATTGCTACGACACAGGCTATTATTAAAACACTACAGTATCAGTTTGTCTCAGTTCATTTACAAAAACATCACCGTAGCTACAGGGAAATAACAGCAGCTTATAGCCTTCTGAACGAACAGAACTTACCTTCGAATTTAGCGAATGGATACACTTCAATCTCAGTTCCGTATGTTTTCTTTTACTCGCTTTCCCGACAGTAGCGACGCCTTTGTTTTATTACCTTGTGCTCAAGCCGAATGGAAAAGCATTGGCTTGCTATTCTACTTCCAATCAGGAATTATACCTGTTGCTTTCTTAACTATCCAAAACATATGCTCAATTATATAGTCCCTAAAATGACATATTTGTAATGTTAAAACCTGATCACACTACAAGCGTTAAGTATGACACAGGTACCATCGGTGAAATGGCTTCCTTATCACTGGAGTTGACAGTGTCAACGCTTCCTTGTTTAGCCGGTAACTTGGGGAGGGTTACCTCCAAATTGAATCCGTTTCATTTTATATAATTAGTTAAGAGAACGTTTCATTTAGGCAAGCTAACGCAAACACAAAAGCGTTTTAAATTCACTCCAAACTATCCCTAATTCACTTGGTCGCAAATATCATGCAGCAACAGGTGCATAACAAGCAACTAGAAACTCATATCATGTGACTTACCTATGGTCTTCGTCACGTGACAGTGGCTACCTGTAGATTGCATGCTTTCAGATGTGTAGGCCTACAGTATACCCAGTGCTTCTATTCTTCCTGTACTATTTTGGAATGACAACCTAGAATCAATTAACATAATGCCACAAACCAGAGGTTTTATTGATATAATTTATTGTTCATTGCAAAATAACAGCAACAAACCACCCTTGATTGCAAAACAAAAAAGAGGACATGACAAAACAAACCTTTAAAGGGATTGTTCACTTGGATGTTCTTTGATATTTCAGTTTGGGTGAATGTTTGATTAACCCAGACGGTTTCTTGTGTGAGATGAAGGATACTTTATCCTTACAGAAGTCTATCCTTACAGATGTTCCTCACAACCAGCCGACTTTACAATGGCTAGTATCGGGACACTGAGTTTTAGGGTTTAAAACAAGAAAATGCACTTCAAGCATCTCTGAAGCAACTCGCACAGTATAATGTTATGTTATCACTGTACAAGTCTTTTAAAAATTATTATTATATTTAATCACATCTTAAGATTGGAACCATTTCTGAGACACCGGTGCTCAAGGAAAGACACAGCACTTCCTGTATCAAAAGTACTGAAAATGGTTCCTGCTTGTACAATTCCAACTTGCGTATATAAAAAAAAACAAAAAACATTTTCATGATACTTTTGCCAATTACCTTTAGGCAACCCAGCTCGACTGAAAATGTGTCAAGTTGTCCCCAAATGGCATGTCAGCACACTGGTTTAACTTTACTCTTCAAGCTCTCAGCCGCTGTTGCAATTCCTCATCCTCAAATTCAGGCTTGAATAAACAATGTTGAGCAATGCAGCTGAAACTCTCTTCCGTTTCAAAGTTGGACGTAAATGTAGCTTCAATTTAAATTAGCAATTAGCTCGGTTAACATTAGGTATGCAAAAACAGTCAGTGAACTGCCAGTGTGGCCAGGCTAAATGCATCTTAACTATGCCTCTCTGGTCCTTAACCTTTGAAGTGAAGAGCTTATGAGCTGAGAAGGAAAGTAGTACCAACACAAAATAAAAACAGATTTTTATGTTTAATTGCAAATAAACAATATAAAATGAATGTGTCTGTAAGTACAGCCTCTGGAAACAACAGTGCTGTACCAACTGCTTGGAGTTACTTGTATTTTCTTGCTTTAAACTACAAATCCATCAGTGTAGCCATTGAAAAGGTGGCACGCCATCATACTTATAAAATTGTATCTCCTTAATCGCACACAGAAATTCAGGGCCAATTTAAAAAGAAAATACACAAACTGAAATAAACAGAATTTTAAAGGGATTCCCTGAACTGCACAAATCAGACATTGGTAGGAAAGCAGACAAATGGGTATCATTTTCTGTTAAACTGAAAGACAGAAACATCACCATAGACCACACTGGCACCATAATGATCGAATTCCTCCACAAAATATTTCACTTGAAATACATTTTTTTTAACAAAACTATAACATACACACTGTGCCATCCTTGTTTATGATGCATATTTTTAAGGAGTACTGCTATAATGTTATAGCAAGGACAAATGACAAAAAAGGCCATTCATGACCATTAACATTCAACTTCCAAAAAAAAAAAAAAAAACTTGCTCTCACACCACATGGAAATCAGGTCAGTCTATTAAGTTCCAGTCCATTATCTGATGGTGCCCTTTGGTCAGGGTTGTGTGCGGCTTCCTCCGTGATATTCAGCTACCAGACCTGGCAGCTTTTGATCATGTCTTTCATGGCTTTGATGGCCTCGATGTTACTGTCTTTGAGGGCCAGCCCCAGCAGAACGGGTTTGTTGCCCGCCTCTTGCGAGATGAAGGACACCAGGTTTTTGGCGCAGACGTGTGTCAGGGCCTGCAAACGCAGGAGAAACAGAACAGTCACACTCACATCCAGGACAGGAGGCTGTTAAAACCTCGGAGTGCCGTACTTGAACCATTACCTCATCTTTTCCCAGAAGCACTTTGGTGGTGAGCATGGGGTAGTGCTGATGTCAGCGGATCTGGAGTCAGGCGCGACCGAGATCAGCGATCCCATCTTGCCGTACTGTGTGAGAACTACAAATATGTAGTTGCTGAATTCTGTGCACACCACCTGAGTTGACGTGCCATTGATCACTTCTTCTCTCTGTTTCGTTCTGATTAGTGGCTGAGCTGCCATCTTTGGCCCTCTGATCTGAGTGGAAAAAAAGAAAATAAATGAGGATAGAGGGGGATAGAGAATTGTCAATGACTTTGCTGTGTCATTTAACACATTCTCTCCTTCACGTCAAGGTTGTGGTTAAGAAATACTTTTAAACTTATCTACAGACACAAGCATACAAGCATACAAATGGACAGTCACACATTTTTTGTTATTTCGGTTCTGTACTCTAGCACTTTGAATTTGAAAGGATACAATGACGAAAATGAGGTTGAAGTGCAGACTGTCAGCTTTAATTTGAGGGTATTCTCATCCGGATGAACCGGTTAGAAATTATAGAACCTTTAGTCCCCCCCCCCCCCCCATTTTCGGGCATCAAAACATATTGGAGTATAACAATGTAGAATAAAGTAATCATTTTTAATATATGGCAGCATATCCTTTGCATGCCATGACTTCCTGATGTCTGTGACCCAACAATATCAAAAGACTCTTGATATCTTATTTTCTGGTACTCCTACAAGCGATACTATAACGTCTGCATTTGAATGGATCTCTGTGGGAATTGGGGGGTGGGACTAGATTTAGCTGTAAATTACACTGGAACAGTATGGAATACATGGTTAGCGAAATGGCTCTAAGTCATCAAGGGTCTGAGCTATGAAACGAGCCTCAAACCATCACTCTGCTGCCAGATATGGAGTAGATCTGCATGGATCACTTTAAGGGTTGTTTCTCCTGACAATTTTTTCTATTGAACTCTATGGAAAAATAAGTCCTATAATTTCTAAACGGTTCATCCGATATGATGAAAATACCCTAAAATTAAAGCTGACAGTCTGCACTTCAACCTCATTGCCATTGTATCCCTTCAAAGTCGAAGTGCTAACAAAATATGTGTCACTGTCCAATGAATTATGGTGCTCACTTTATGCTAGTGTTGAATTTGTTAGTTAGCCACCTGCTCTACTGATTATCTATTTACAATTAATTCTTGCGCAGTTCTGCCTACCTAACAGAAGACATCCGGATATATTTACTCATCTTTCTTAAGTCAAGCTCGTGGAATTAAAAATATACGTTCACTAAAAGGCCACACACCTTTCCCCAGTTCTATACTGAATTTTCATCGGCAGCGTTCCTAATTATGTGCCGAATGAATCTTTAAAATGTAAGATATTCCACCAGAACTGCAAGTCACCGGCTGGTCGAACTACGGCACGCCGAGGCTTTCTCCAGAGTGTAATGTGCGGTAGGCCGTACAGGACTCTTTATGCACACTAGCTACCTAACCAGCAAGCTAAAGAGATTAGCAAATAAAGTGTTAAAATGGACATAGTATATCTTACCTATTGCCGTGATTCAGGAAGAAAAATGATACAAAAGACGCACTTCTGCCGGAAAAAGGGTCTGTAACTTACACTAACGTGAATTCTCAGCTCTACTGCAGCAGCAGACAGCACTTTTCGTCCAGTGCGCATGCGCGGTGGATCTGAGGATTTCCGCTGCGAGCAGGAGTCTGCACTCTGCAGGTGGATGACAGCCAGCCCACAACCACAGTAGGCTATTTCACTGACATTAATTCTAATTAAAAAGAGATGTAATTTTACTGATGTACTTTTAATTATGTAGAGGGGATTATTTTAATCCTGGAGAGGAGACTTTTAGGAGGATTTGCGACATTGTTTTAAATTGTGTGGTATGTGCTATTATGTCCAATTTGTAGTACAAATTTGTGGATTCAATAATTTGTGCATTCACTATATTTTAAGAGGCTTGGAAAACTGTATACATTGCCATTCTTCACAGACAAATCTACAGCAAATTGAGGAACTGCCCTGGAATTAATCTGTTATGTAGGCTGCAGTCAAAGTAATACGTTCATAATCATCAAAATCAATAATAATAATAAAATAAACAACAACCACAACACCATCATTGTCACGATGCAGAAACACTGCATGGGACGTACAACACATGAATGGTCTAAAAATTGAAAAATTCTGAATAAAACATGTGAATGCGTTAAGACCACGTTTGCTTGTTAAATCAGAAATGGAATTAATATGCAATTCAGATCGAAAAACTGTCAAGTGAACAGTCTAGAGGCGCAGTCATGGGTCGCTAAATGGGCGATGAAAGCAAAATTACAGCACTGAATGAAGCAAAAGGTGAAGGATAATTAAAGTGCAGGGAAAATGTAGGGGTTCACGAAAGTACCTTTTGCAGACGAATAAGTATCTGAGTGGATTATGCCCATGCACACCCACACCATTAAAATGGCTACATTCCCCAATTCTTAATCTCCTAATATGACAGCATTGACCTTTCTGGGGCTGCAAGGAAGCTGTGCAGACTTGAAAATGTAAATCAGAATCTAAGTGTGGGTCCATTAATATATGGAAGACACATTCAGCACTGACCTGCTTTCTTTGGACAAATACATGAAATAATGCAATTGACACTCCTCTTGTGCAAAACATATCTTAACAATAGGCCCTATATTTACCCCAGAAACATCCAATTTGTTTTTAAGCCAATTAAAATGAAATAATACATCAAAACACATTTTTGACATTTCACATGCGTAACATGCGTAACAGTGAATAAAATGCAATCCCCGTGGTAGTGCCTTGTAGTGGTATTACATTGTTCACAACCTGTGTCATTTATATAATGAAACAGTATTTTATTCAGTATTATTAAGAGGTATTAACAGTATTATTCTCAAATATCAAGATTTATGTCTAAACTTTTAACCCAGACGAAACCTTATATGCACACTATTAACACAAAAGGTGGGTATTCTGCTTATTCAATGCTAAGTGAACTTTTTGAGAAAACCATGTCAATCACAACATTGACACATTACTCATTGCTGATTTTAATATATATAGTATATATATATATATATATATATATATATATATATATATATATATATATATATATCTATAGTGAAGATAGTTTAAGGTGGCTAGAAACAAGCTATGGATCACTACATCTGTGTTGCTTTGGTTTGAAAAACACACTTATTAAAAATTTTGACTTCAGCTTCACTTGGTAAATAAAAGCTTGCAACACTCCAAGCTCCGACATTATTGTGATATACCGGTCTGTGTCCAAGCTTTATTTTAATTTATCAGGATCGACCCCTCTGCTCAGCAGCTCAACTAAATAGGAGCTTCACTTGAACCATACTCTCACTTGTAAAGTCAGATGATTTAGTAGTAGAATTAAGTATTGATAGACAATTTTAGTATTGATGAACCAGGCTTGGACAGGGTTACTATTAGTTGGCAAATTTGGAACTCATATTTACCTGGAATATCAGGTGAGATAAATCCTAATCTAAATGACTTTTGGCTGAATTCAATCAACATCCTCAACTTTGACTCAAAATGAATTGCAAGAGTCGGTTTTTCCTTGGTTTGGCGTGTTCAGTGAAAACCAAAACCGTAAACAGTTCATGTGATTGCATCTATTTGTAAGCCAAAGATAATGCTAAAATGTCGATTGAATCCAGACTTTAAAAAGAACAATTAAGAGCTGGTGCACAACGGAACCCGGCAGGCCCGTTGGTCCACTAGTCCAAGACTGGCACAGTGTGTCTCTCCTTCCCAGTGGAAAAAAAGAGATTAGCGTTGACACTGTGGATCCAGGATAGGCTCTGATTTGCTGAGAAAGCAACAATACCTTTAGTCTTTACCTCACGGTGACGCGTGCAGGAAAGACACTGTTTCCAAAGCGAACGGCTCGTGCCTTAAAGGGCATTTCCTTTCATGTTCCCCTCTTTGCTTCTCCTTTCATGGATTTCAAACAGACTCTTCACAGGCCTGCTGAGCCTCGGCTCGTCTGACACGGCATAAAGTATTTATCGGGGTGCCTCTGCAAAAATTAATTCTGGAGGACTTTGATTCACGTGCTCGCCCTCGAGAGACCGCGATAGAAGTTGGTATCTCAGCAGGTTTGTCGCTGCGCCCCCCCCCCCCCGTCTCCTTTATATGACTGAAGGCTGCTTCGTGGCCCACTTTCTTTTGGGTCTTCTGGAGACTGAAGCGGCTGTCACGTCTACGGGAACGGTTTGAGGCGAGGGCTGATTGGGCCAGCTTCCTCTGATGTTGCAGTCGATTGCCGAGAAAATAAATTGACAAAATCAGTAAACACCATTAGCCCATTGTTCTCATCTTATGCATCAAGCAAATACGGTTTCATATGCTTGTGTGTGTGTGCGTGTGTGTGAGCGTGTATATATACACACGCACGTATGGACAGACACGGATATGCTTAATATGCAGTTCTGTTTGGTTAAATCCATGCTTTATATTTGCTTATATGCACGGTGAAGTGCCTAAGAATCAGATACTGATGATGGAATTATGAATTTCTAATTACAAACAACAATTAAGAATTATTGGCCTACAATGCATTTTTTCTCAAGCGCTAAATGCATTCAATTCATTGTCAATTTCCTGTTGTTAGTCTTGCACCGTGGAATTCATTTAATTACACCTAAGACTCACTTATTCAGTGGGATGGGTAATTATGTGCAATTGTTAAAAAAAGTTATTCAATGATTGATTTAATACACCTGGCCTGAGCCGCAGCAAGAATATTAATCTCCCGGCAACGACCTTCTCATTTAACATTGCTCCAACCACAATAGTGTAGTAACAGGCTTTGTAATGGGAATGTCACTTATGAATTGGATAGATTGGAGATTTGTTCTGCATGTATAATATTATCACACCATATGGCATCAGGCTTTTTTCCCCCCCATCTCCCACACATTTGAAATTGTGGCAGGAGATAAAAGAAATGAATATGTCGACACATGTAGCTAGGGTAGAAACTCAATCTTGGGTGCTCATATTTGATAGCAGCCATTTAAATTCTATTTCTTTCTGCGCTCGAGTACAATGTCATTTGGTCACATGCAATCTCTTTCGAGTACCCGGCAGGCATGTCGCGGTTCATTTTAATTTGCAACACACGCCGACCTGTTTTTGCCCAAAAAAAAACTGTTAGCCTAGTGTTGTACGTGACAGTGGGTTCTCCGTGGTAACGTATCGGTCTGTTTGGCGATCGATGCATCTGTGATGTTGCATGTAGCCAGTGTCTCTGTATAAAATTACTGGATCATGATGCACCTTCAAAAGGAACAATATCAGGGCTGCTTCTTGAATGTTCTGCTGCAGGGATCCACAAATTTAGAAAAGTGTGCAAGCAAGCAGCTGTGTGATGCAATGTTATTTAGCAGGACTTGTCTCCAGAGGTGTGCAGGTTCAACGCATTGAGGGCCACACTTTTATAATATATAAATGCCTAAAAGGTAAAATGTGTTGCGAGTCCACTACACACATTGCTGGGTGGCAGGTCCAGTTAAAGCACTAGTCCTTGGTGTGGCCTTATGGTCCTGAATTTAACCCGAACCATGAATAAAATGTCGCCAGCAGCTCAACACAGTGAGGCATAACTGGCCATGGCATCGCCCGGGCAATGACGGTTTCAGTCAGCAGGCTTTATGCCGCTTGGCTACACAGCCCAGCAGGTGGACTTCGGAGGGAAAATAAACAGAAGGCTAGTTGCATTATAGTATGTCAGAGGACGTCCATTTTAGATTAGTCCGTGCTCCCCTAATTGATGAAAGATGCTGTCAAGATAGGACTGGCCTACGGAGGGCAAATATAACTTCCCGTGCCAAATTGGGGGAGGGGGAACAGATACATGATACATAATTAAACAAATTATGAGCAAAGGAATATTCGTAGCATTTACTGGTGAATGTAATATAAGGTGTCACTCGCACATAGAAATGAAATATATTTAACAGCAGATGGAAAAAAAAAAGAAAAAAAAGAACTGCAGTTCAGATAAAACCATTTAGAACTTTGAGCTGTATTGGCTTGGGCCTCCTTGAACACTTTCACTTCTCGAACATAAGAGTGATTTTAATTTCTTGTCGGCTGTATAGAGCTCCCTTAAAACATATCCCTCGGCCCTTTCCAAACGAAACCATAACCTAAATTATAAAAATGCGGCCTTCAATTAGAAAAGTGTCCAGCCTGCACTCAATTGATTGCGCTCGGATCTTCCGCATCCATTTCTTTGTCGTTTTCATTTTAGTTTATCAGGATACCTGCAATGAAGCCATTTGCCAAAAAGACAGCTGGAAGTTTGTTAATCTTGTACAAGTGTGCCAGCTCAGCGATTGCTGGCGCCTCTATATACCCTGACGTAGGCATAAAAGTGACATTTACAAACAAAATTAATACCGTTTAAACAGAATTTGCCATGCGTGAACGCGCCCCCGTCAATAATCTCACTTGTTAAGTCGATGCGTGGCGGACCGCCTGGACGTGCAGCAGCTATTGATGATCTTGACACATGAACATGTCGAACATGCAAATTACTTTTTTAAATTGTTGGAACATACATTCCGCTCACTGCTGAAACGGTGGAATCCAATTGGTTCATATGCTACGCTGGTTCCATTTAATAACTAGATTTTAATCATTTTCAAAGTTGTACAAAAGTTATGGCTTGAAGGTCAGCCTTTTGGATAATAAAAAAAGCATTGAAGCATTGACAACGGATGACATCTTGCCAGGGATTTAAACCTGCAGCGTTCAGGTTACGAGCCCAGTTCCCTGACAACCAACCGGCACATCTACAAAGGACTTCTGCCAGGTAACTATCAAAGAAGCGTCAAATTCAAATAAATGTTCAAATAGCCGCTTGGGGTGTTGGAAAAGGCAGCCATAGCAGGAGGAGATCAATGTGTATGCCGCAGTCATAGCTGGATAGTTTAATTTTTAGTAGGCTACTCAGAACCCGTCACATCAGCACTGCGGACACACTTCTAGCACAGCTGCATCCAGCTCATTGGCTCAGTGTTCCACACAAACAACGGGAAATGGTCAGTGTCGAACAAACTTTGGTATAGCATATTTTACACATTGATAAAGTGCCTTTTAAAGGGTAAGTTCGCTATTTTGGACCTTGGACCCTATTTGCGGTCCGTCTTCCATGAACCTGACCCATGAAGTCCATTTTTTCGCTGATCGGTCCAGTATTGAGTTCGGTACAGATTTCCTGTAGGCTCTCACTGGGCTACAATGGAAGTGAACGGGGCAATCAGAAATGTTATGGAAAAACAACGATACATGTGCTTTTATAGCTCAGTGTGTATTCTTACGGTCTCAGTATGCTCTCCTGTGAAATGTAGGCTATCGCAAACGCAAACCGAACGTTGAAACAACAGTTCCATTTGAAACATAACTATTTCTCCGACCGCACTACCTCGCACTGTAAACTTCCGCAGTCTAGCTACGTTGTAGAGAGGGGGGGGGGCGCTTGAAAAGCAGTTGATCACAAATCCTGACCTCCCGTTGGAGTTTACTAGCTAGTAGCCTACAGCAGAAATATTTGTAACGCAGTTTTTGTAATCATCATTTGTAATAGCCTAATTCATCACAGCAATGGTGCGCGAATGTGCAGTCCCCGGTTGTGGGAATAAAATGTCTGGACGCTCAAATACCAGTTTTCACAGGCTTCCGTTCTCTGACCCAGAAAGATTGAGACTTTGGCTGGTTGTCTTACGGATCGACATAAACACTCCAGTCAATCAACTTCGTTTGGCAGACTCACGAGTTTGTGGAGCGCATTTCGACGCTACTGATTTCTGTAACCGCAAATCAGAAGCAAAACACTGGTTTCTAAAGAACACAGCTGTTCCTCGTGTCGGACCTGCAGCACTATCAAGCACCGGAGCGGAGGTAAGTTATATTTAGCTATAACGTTACTAACATTTTTATTTTTTTTGAGCGCGTCCTCTGACCCAGCACTCAATACCAACTAACAAAATCCGAGCTTGACATAAGTTGTTTTCTTGTAACAAAACTGTCGGAAACGTTCATCAACTATAACTTTTTACAATTCTATAATGTTTTATTTACAAATGCTTGACGCATGGTGTCCTGTCCAAAGTTCTCATCTATCACATATCTGTTGGCAGTCATAGTGTAATGGTAATCAATGGAGATGATCCAGTGTCATCCACGGATACATCCAGGTTTTCAATGGCATTCGGTAGCAACAGATCCCACTCCCTACAACACAAACTTTCCTCCTCTCTGGGCATCTGCTTGCACCTCTTGCAAGAACACCAAAAGTCCCCCGAAATTCTTGGTCTAGCCTCGGCAGCGACTTCGGATAACATTACCTGCGCAACTTCAGCCTCTCTCTCTTCTCTTGCTCTCTTATCATCCATCTCTTGTAGTTCCGTGTCCGTGTATTCTGGCTCAAATCTGTAGCCAGTAACGTCAAAGTCAAAATCGAATTCTTCGTCTTCGTAATCATTATAGTAATCCATCATACAAGTTTTTTTGTGGAAATTGTAGCCTACGTTGCTGCAGGTAAACAAACGCAGACTGCTCAGCTAGATAGTTTCGTAAACGGCCGGCACACCTTCCCGCTCCCCTACCCCCGACACATAGTAGCTACTCCGCGGGAGCAGCGAAAACAAGCAACAGATAAATGTTTACTTCCAAGCCATGCCAAGCACGTAAAAATGTTCGGATTGAGATACATTTCACAGGAGAGCATACTGAGACCGGTAACAATACACCCTGAGCTTCCCGTCTCATTTATTGTACATGAAAGCACATTTATCGAACATTTCTGATTGCCCCGTTCACTTCCATTGTAGCCCAGTGAGAGCCTACAGGAAATCTGTACCGAACTCAATACTGGACCGATCAGCGAAAAAATGGACTTCATGGGTCAGGTTCATGGAAGACGGACCGCAAATAGGGTCCAAGGTCCAAAATAGCGAACTTACCCTTTAACCAGCGTGGACTCAACACTAAATCAGCGTGGACTCAACACTAAATCAGCGTGGACTCAACACTAAATCAGCGTGGACTCAACACTAAATCAGCGTGGATTTAACACTGAAGCCTTTCCTTTTTGCCTACATCTTCAGGTCTGCCTTAGGATCTGTCACCTGACTCACTGTCCACCAGAAAATAAAGTTTTGCCTGGACTGGTAAGTTTAGTTTTTATTTATTTGAACATTGGTTTACCTTACCCTTACCTAAAAAAAAACAAATAATGATATTATTGATAATAATAATAATAATAATAATAATAATAATAATAATAATAATAATAATAATAATAATAATAATAATAAAAATAAATAAATAAAATAAAATAAATAAAATGAAAAAAAAAACACACACATGCCCACACTCTTGAAAACCGAATACCTTGCATATACCAAATATACTGCGGCCACCTCTTTGAATTCATAAATGTACTTGCATGCAAAGAGAGGAATGATAACATTAGCATGCTGCAGCTCTAGTCGTAATTTCTGTTTCATATCATTGCCTTTGCCCTTGGACCTTTCATTTCTGTTATTCAATTCAGTCTGGAAATGAAAGGCTTCCCACAACTTCTCTCCTCTGGGTGGGTGTGTAGTGGAGTAGAAACACCAAACACGCAGCTCAACCCAACTTAATTACGTGGGCTCAGCTGGACTGAAAACCGGGATACACAATGGGTCCCGGGACTGATCCTGGGAATGGGAAAGTAATTAAAAAACATGTCCACCTCATGGTGGATAGCATTGGACCCATTTTTTCTTTTCGCAAGTGTTATGTGGTAATGTGGCGTAATGTGGCCTGTGTTTGTGAGCTTCAACACATAGCATTCAGACAGACATGGGCCTTAGCTAGCAGAAAGGTGATAAATCAACCAGCTCCACTCCTACAAACATTTAGCCTACACTTTTGCGTGTGAGACGCCACAGGTTGAAGGACGATTGGAGGATTGTGGAACTGACCAATCATGTCATTTTAAGTCCAAAATAAAGAAAACAATGGTATTGAATATAAACAGCGACATAACTTCGTTTATTTCCATTTTATTTATTTACATTTGGTGCTTCCACATAATGATGATTATGTCTGGCAGGATTTAATTGAAAATATATTTTATCCTCTTTGCTTTTCATCCCTGTAAGTGTTGGCCGGGCTCCCTTCTGTCTCAGCGAAGCCCCATGGGCTTTTTCTTCATATCAATTCATTTCAGAGCTAATGTGCTGGAGTACTACGCTGCCATGATGGACCCATCAAAAACAGAAACATGTTTAAAAGTAGGACGATAAAGGATTATGCGTTTTATTTTTTATGAATATCGCCCCAGACGATAATCAACTGCTCAGATGCAGAAATAAAACTTTGAATGGAGAAAAAAGTCAGTCAATGTATTTGCACATAATGGCAATTGCGAAATTGACATTTGGCACGATGAGGTGACATAACCCGTTGAATGTCAAGTGTAGTGAAAATCAAGAGCAAGGAAAGACCGAATTTAACTGGTATGTCTCACTGCTGACTTTTAGTTGGCATATGCTGGAGATTGTGTCACGCCGTGCAACTCAAAGTGACTCAGGTGTAGTTTGGTAAGTCACAGACGCTAAATTATTCAGCAACACTTTAACTGATCTAAAGGTTGCCTCTAAACGCCATAAAAAATGCAGCAAATTTTACAAAGCAGGTTAAAAAAATGACAGTTAAGAATTAATCACGGTACACATTGTGTCAGCGAAATGGCATCTATCAAAAGCTGCAATGCACTTATGACAGATTATGATCGGTGTTACACCACGATTATGGCAGTGTTATGTCTCCTTTATGGGATATACTTAAACTGTTACAGATTTTTCTTTAAAAAAAAAGTAAGCACACATGAGTACATTTTGCTGACGCTTCGGTATTTGGTGCCTTGGAAAATCTCACAAAGTGTCAAAAGTTTACGTATTGCGACCGGGCATAAAATTAAACTTTTAAATATACCTGTATGTATTTCAAATCTGCAACCTTCTCCAAATGTTTAAAATACTTTCCCCCAAAATGTTTTCAAATAAACAAGACCACCAAAGAAACTATAAGTAAGATACTTCTCAATTCCAGATGTATTCTATCATTTCGCTGTGGCGACGCTAAATCAATTCAGGTACCGTTTTAAAGGTCAGAATGATTTATCTCTGTCTAACGTGACTGTAAGGAATCCCTCTGTCACCGAAAGTTTCTTCACTATTGGCCTATTCTAAACATACCACTCTAATCAAATGTGTCAATGTATGATAGCAGGCCCATTATAGCACATATACAGTCTGCATGTTAATATTAGTCCAGTAATTAGTCATGGTAGGCTGGGAAGTATACAGTTAACTTCTGGGGAATGGCTGCTTTCTGCCCCGACTATGATTTGACAGAGTACTAATTTGTGTGGGAAAAAATGGCTCTTTCTTTTAAGAAAGAAGATATTTGAGAAGATGATGAATCCCTTGACAGTTATTGCAGGAAGCAAAGATGTGTTTTTGAGTTGTTTTTATTGTTTCGGTGTAGTGCTTAATGACACCTGCTGCACAATGAGACATCAGCAAGGATGCAATTATCTCATCAGTAAGGGAAGCTACTTTCAATTTCTTGAGATTATTACACCATATTCCTTTCAAAAATCATCATCAAATCTTTTCCCCTACGGGATATGCTTAATCAAGTCTTTTTGATATCATTTGAATAGATAGTATGAGTCTTCTTCTATCCACAGTCTACTTTGAAAGGAGTTCTTTCTTTAGACCATGCAATGCAACGCACGAGTGCAGATTTATATTTGCCTTTACCATTAGACAATATATTTAATTGAAATTGCATCATAACATCTGGAAGTCTGTTGAAGGCATTCTCTCGGAGAGAACCAGAGCACCTTTACAGCCTAGTTTAACGGCACAGCTTAATCGTATACATATTCTCCTGTCGGCCACTAGAGTGCTGTGCTGCCTTGCAGATAAGGCACGGGGTCTCTCTGAGTCTCTCTGGAACACTTTCAGCAGGAACAGTCTTAAACAAGACCACTACCGCGTCTTCATTTACACCTTGGAGCATTTAGCAGACATTCTTATCCAGAGCTACTTACACGGCTTGCATTCCTTTTTTACATACAATCCATTTATAAAACTGGATATTGACTGAAGCAATTGAGGCTAAGTATCTTGCGCAAGGGTCCGACAGCAGTGCCCCCTCTGGGTATTGAACACACAACCTTGCAGCTACAAACTCACTTCCATTTCCAATATGTTACATTTCAGAAGTTGCACCATTGTGGCACATATCACAGCAAAAGGTCCACTGTTAATGAAACTTTTACAGAGTGCATGTGGGTCCAATAGGGACCATATTTACTATGTAAGAGTTGATTTAACACAGAACATTTTACTGTGTAATCCTGCAAGGGTCACTGCCGTTATTTTGGACTGTTGTCAAATGATGTTACCTCCTGATTGCAATCCGTACTCAACCCGACTGAAGGATAATGCGTTTGACTGCAGTGAAATACAACAGAGGTACAAAATAAGCCATTGTGACAGCCATATGCCCACCCCGCCACCACACAACCGAGTGAAGCATATTTTCTGCCGAAGGATTGAAGTACTTTGAGTACTGGAGTACACTGGCGAAATGGATAGGATATCTGTCAAGAGCAGAATGGCATGTAGCCATGACGGTCGTCAGATAGCTTGCCAGCAGCGGGAACGGCGCACCATACAAATGCAGTGATGTCGGTTTCCACGACTACTCAGCACAAGGCGAGTGGCCTATCAGTCCTACAGACTGCTGCGGGCATTTATATCAAGAAAAACCAAATGAGTTTCTCTGATGAATAAATGAGCCCATTATAGAGGGCTACATCATCCCATGCAAAGGAGTCTGGGCCCGTTTCCATGAGAAAATGAACCCAGGGAGAACATTCGGTTGGACGTACTGGCGTCACAAGTCAGCCCTGTTTGGGGCTCCCAATCTCTCAGCATGTGCTTTGAATGTTCGTCCACACACTCCCCCAGGGTTCGTTTCAAATATTCCTTTCTTTTTCTCAGGGAATGGAAAATCAATTCAAAACGGAACTGTCAAAAGGTCATTCTTAAACTACCCTTTTTCATTTTTGAGAGAGAAGTCTTTTGACACCCTTTGAGTTAAATGGAGGTAGTAACAAATTGCTGTTAAAAAATCTTCAATACAAATGCTATGCTATGCCAGTTAACTTCACAGAAAAGGGATTTTCATAAGTAAATTTGCCGAGAAGTTCACTTTATACAGAGAATTAAAGAGCTGGATTAAATTTGAGAGGTTATTTAAAGTTGGACAACATTCCTCCAACCTTTTTTCACTTACATTTGTCGCTCAGCATAACATAGAAATGATCAAAAGTAAACTCAATTTGCCACTCAATGGTTTTGTTTCTGCACTACGGACATATAAATCACACCAAGTTATTCATAAAGCTAGGCTGGAGTTCTCCTGTTTATCATTTCAATGATGAGACCATTAAATTCAGTTGAAGCCCCAGATATTTTAATGATAAGTTTTAAACATGAAGGTAGTGGTGCTAGTGAAGAATTTCCATGCCGTCTAATTACTATGAATTTTGCCAGGATGATTTCTTAATGTCACTGGTGTAGTGCTGCTATTGTACTACTCTACAAAATATGTGTGTTAATAAACTGCTGTAGCCTGAACAACTCTGTATGGATAAGGTTGTATCCTGTTCAAATTAATGTGCAATGAAAAACAAGACAAGTCAAAATTGTGTTGTTTATCTGACTATAGACCTTTTACCTATAGACCATATTTAGCAAGACTCCACACCATTGCAGATATGTTAAATTACATTAATTTACCAGATATTCTTAGCCATATCTTATAATATCAGAAAACAGAAGTGCATTCATCTGATTGCTAAGAGAAATGGTGTCAGACCTTGCATCAACATTCTTAGATCAGCAAGTAAACACGCAATTTCACTAAAGTACAATTGCAAGTTAACTACGCTAACCAAAAATCAAGAAAATTGTGAATACACACAGACTACATTGATAATAAACCTTAAGGACAGAAACAGAAAAGCATAAACAATATAACTAAAACCATAAAACTGCTATAAGCAAAATTAGTGCAAAAGGAGGGAAACCTATGGAGTGGGGATGGAAGAGGAACCCAGATACAGTCTGAAGAAGTGGATCTTCAGTCTGCACCAGGAGATACAGCCAACGATTCTGCTCTCCTGACCACTTTGGGAAGCTCTACATCTATGGGGCCAGTTCAGACAAGGGAGAGGACAGCCAGTCGCGTCAAGATTGCAGAACTGAGAGACATGGTCGGAGTATAGGGTTTAAACATTGATTGGAGCTATCGGTAGAGCTGTGCCATTCACTGCCCTGTAGTCTAGCACCAATGTTACTTGATGTGAACTGTAACAGGCAGCCAGTGAAGTGAGATGAGGAGGCGTGTGACATGAGCACGCTTGGGAATATTAAAGACAAGTTAGGCGGCTGCTCCATCATCCACCATGAGATGTTCTTCAGGCAAGCTGAGATGCAAAGTGAGACCTTAGATAGAGGGAAAAAGAAAAAGCTTAGCATCATCAGCATTGAAACCGATCACCATTTTCTACCACATACCTTTACTTTCAAGTCAAACAAAGCTTTTCGTGGTTAAGCAAGACCTTTGAGAGAGTGAGTGCAGTGCACGTTTTTGTGTGTGTCATCAGTACCAATCATAACAGCTATGTATTCTTTAAGATGATCTAATGCCGCATGGAAAGCAATTGTGTCATTATATGGCCTTAATATGCAATGAATAGGTGTATCATGTCTTGATGGCAGGAGATGTTTGTCATTAATGCAAAGTGCCCTTTAGCATGGAAAAGGCTAATAAAGACGTGGAATGAAACAGTGGTAATATGTGCAAAAGAACGTTCTGAAACAAGGTAAAGGACAATCAATTCAAGACCTGAAAGTTTTTTCATGGGATATTGATCAGCTAAAACAAACACTGAAAACATTACTTGGCTTCATCCGCAGGAAGGCCATTAGAAGAAAAAAAATACCTCAAGGGGAAATTGGTATATTTTCCATTGAAGGCATTCATCAATGACTCACTGTAAATTACATTTTTCCAGTTTCTCAAGCCGGGTTTTTTGTTATATTTATGCATGTTTGTGCATGCCCCTGTGTGTGTGTGTGTGTGTGTGTGTGTGTAACAGACAGGAAGATGTATGCGCATTGTGTAGGCTATATGCCTATATAGACGCATATTACTATCTTAATATTGCTTTAAATATTTGTTAAAATAACATTGAAACAACTGCGACATGACATAAGACCAGGTTTGTGGTAGTTTTAGCACATGCGCTTTCTGCTGGCTCAAGATAACAATACGCCAAAAATTATCTAGAGACCAACTCACCCAGTTCACTTGATATTTAAACTACGTGAGCGCTGGACTATAAAATGACAACTGCGTCGGTCTGAAACTAGCAAAGACACTTGCGTTTGGGTTGCCGCCACTTAGCGCCGGGTGTAATAGAGAGCCACAAATGTTGCAGAAACTCAAATACAGAGAATCCTCCCCAAAAGTAGGTCCACACCACCCTGGGTTCGCCTCGGCTCCGTCTGCACCGACTGGCTCTGCAGTACCCTGCCGCCGCATTTCCGCCGTACCCGAAAGTAACTTGTTCTTTTTTCTTCCTTTCTTTTTTCACCCACAGGTCCCAGGACTCCGCCGCAAAACTCGCCGTCTATCAGGTAAGTGCTCCGCTGAGTACACAAAGACACTCGCACAGACACTCGCTAAACAAAAGTAACAAAATTCCCTGGACTGAACTCAAAACCAAGCGAAAAGAAATTCGCCCAAACAATGGAGAGAGCAGAGGGACCGCACCCTCTCTTACCCAGTTCCTTTCTTGTTCAGGCGCGCCGCTTTTATAATCGATGGCCCAGCCCCAATTACCTAACCCGAGGCAGGTGCTCTGTATTAGGACCCAATAATTAAATGAGCAAACTCTAAACGGCCCTGCTCAGAACTCCGGGGACCGTCTCAAAATTCCTCCCCAAAAACCGCTGACATAAGCATGAGATTGTTACTGTGAGTGGTGATTTTTCCTGGAAAACTGCCAAAAATTTCCGAAAGTTACCTGGAAAGTTCCCTCTCTTTACATCCCTACCGAAAGTTAGCCTGCTGGAAGCTACCTGGAAAGTTCCCTCTCTTTACAACCCTACCGAAAGTTAGCCTACCGTAAGCTACCGGGAAAGTTCCCTCTCTTTACAAACATACCGAAAGTTAACCTACCAGAAGCTACCTGTAAAGTTCCCTCTCTTTACAACCCTACCGGAAGTTACCTGGAAAGTTCCCTCTCTTTACAACCCTACCGAAAGTTAGCCTACCGGAAGCTACCTGGAAAGTTTCCTTTCTTTACAACCCTACCGAAAGTTAGCCTGCCGGAAGCTACCTGGAAAGTTCCCTCTCTTTACAACCCTACCGAAAGTTAGCCTGCCGGAAGCTACCTGGGAAGTTCCATTTATTTACAACCCTACCAAAAGTTAGCCTACTGGAAGCTACCTGGAAAGTTCCCTCTCTTTACAACCCTACTGGAAGTTACCTGGAAAGTTCCCTCTCTTTAAAACCCTACCGAAAGTTAGCCTACCTGAAGTTACCTGGAACCCCCCCTTTTGCAATCCTAATCAAGACGCATAGATAGGACCCCCCAGGAGGACCATCATACTCCGAGTGATCGCAGATGCTGTATTTATGTTTTGCCCTTACTAGACTTTATCAAGTATCTGACCTCATTATGTCCTCGTTCATAATAATAAAAATTCTTAAGTAAAAACAGCATGATTTCAGTCTCTTCTTTTGACAGGGAGACAGCACATACATCCACACTGAAGAATAATATTCCGTTCCTTTCAAACACTAGAGTTGAAATGCATTAACAGTGGTCCATTTGAAAAAGCTGTAATCTGTTACTTTCGCTAATCTCAGTTTAATAATTGGGATCAAACTAAATTTGGGCAATGAGTAAAATGGACCTCTTCATGCCTTTTGGCAAATGTTGATTAATTACACAGAAATAGGTTGGTCTGAATGGGATTGACAAATAGCCAGAGGTAGAAAGTCCAGGGGTCAGAAAGTAAAAGTCCTGCCATGTTTTCCTTCCACCCATGAACTGAACCAGCTGATTTCACTAATTAGTTCTATCTCCTGGTTTAAGAATTGCAATGATTAGCAAATCCAGGTGATTGGAACAAAATACTGGGGAGGACTTTTACTTTCTGAACCTGGACCTTCCACCTCTGCAAATAGCATTTATAGATATGCACAGATTTATGTCTAATTTATTAAAAATAGATTGATTTGCTTTTGTCATTGAATGCCATTGCACTTTACAGCTAAATGTCATACCTCATTAAATACTAATTGGGGTAATGTTTAGTTTTTTTTACTGCATTCGTTAATGGGCTGAACTAGTAAGAATGAATTCCGATAAATTGAAGCTTTATGTTAGCTGTTCTATGAGTATTCAATTAATTATTCATTGATTAGGTTATGAAAATCATTTTTCAGACAAGTGACATCTTTACCATTGCTGCATTTTTTCAGGTATCGTGCGAATGAATTAAAAACAGGAGAGACCACTATAGGTCCCCTTTAGACCATGTGACTAGGTGGAGCAAAGCACAAATGCAATTGGTTAGGGCAAACAATGATATTGTACGGTATCACGTGGTTATTATTTTCTCCATATTATAAGAGCCTGTGGCATGCCGGGGTTAGATCAGTCATTTGGGGGCGTAGATCGTTGAAAATGCTGGATCTGCAATTATAATAATGAAAGGGTTCACAACTCTGGTCCTGGAGGGCTGATATGCATGCTGGTTTCTGCTCTAAAAACAAAATATATCCTGGGTTTAGTTTTCTGAACAGTTGTATACATCAATATTGGTGCACAGTAAAACATATTCAACAGGGATACGTTCACCGTCTTCCATAATTAACGGGAGTTGGCACAACATTCTGAAATGGAACAGTGCAGTGGAACAGAATGTGCACTCCTGCTTAATAGTCTGGGCAATCCAGTTTGGTTCCCAGCAGGCAATGCTAGCAGCAGGCAATGCTAGCACATTTGACAGTGGGCGATAATGAGAAGAATAATGATTTATTGAATATGGTGGGGAGGTATGCACACACACGTACAGATCTATCATTGACCATATTTTTATGTATCCATAAAAATACCAGTTATTTCTTCAACCGTACGAATGTTATCTTTTGCTTATTTAAAATGGATAACTTTAAATGATTAAGACACGGTTCCGACTTCAGCTAAGTACTTCCCAATGTTTCTGGGATCAATCATTTAAGCACATTAGTGTAATCACAATACATTTGAGAACAATTAATTGGCAGAGCATGTCACAGCCTTCCATAGGGGGGGGGTCTATATTTGACATAACCAGCTGTGGTCATCTGTGTGTGATGAGACTATGTAATTCTGGTTGACTAAACCGAACCACTGTCTTAGCCCTGGGCAATGCTAGTGCCGTAAT
Source organism: Synaphobranchus kaupii (assembly GCA_029718625.1). Taxonomy (NCBI): domain Eukaryota; kingdom Metazoa; phylum Chordata; class Actinopteri; order Anguilliformes; family Synaphobranchidae; genus Synaphobranchus; species Synaphobranchus kaupii. The sequence continues at coordinate 8,741,333 of CM056387.1, forward strand.
AGGTGTCGCCCTGAGGGGCTTTAAAAAAACAACAAAAAAAAAGAGAATAAAAAAGGCTTCTAAGACCAAGAATGCTTTTATTCTGTGCTTTTTCAAAAGACAAAAATAACGCCTACAGTTTTAATACTGGTGACTCTTAGAATATAATTTTGAATTGACTTTACTTTCATTGTGCCCTTGCACTGTTTGTCAGTGGGTGGGCACATGTGGAAATGTACCCTACTTTTTACACTGATGTAATAGGAAGCAATATTGCAGAATGTGGAAGTCGTAGACCAACTGCACCAACTTAACATTACGGTATGTTTTCTCACAGCATCGGCTTGTTTGTGAGGGCTGGGAACCATAGACCGGCTGTTAGGTTTTTATTAATTTGGTTAAGCAAAGCTAAAAATGACCTTCTTTCCCCCATGGATGCTCCATTTCCAGGCTGTAAAATGGGGGTTGGGGGGTTGTTTTCCAACACTTTATAATTGAAATCTCCCTGAAGTTACGTGACTGCACCTTGAACTGTTTCTCTCAAAGGATTTTGGAACACAAGCAAAATGTCAGGCCCTGCATCAGAACTGTCCCAACTCCCAAGGTAGTTTACAAGTGGTTTTAATGGGTTTTCACTTTAAATTGAGCTTGCCATGTCATTTGCAAAACCCTGGCAAAGCTGTCAAAGACGACATCCCAAATATGCAATTTAGTTTCTCCTTTACCCACTGAAGCAAAATGTATTTTTACCGTGGATGTTAACTACATTTTCAGTTCTACACAAAAGAGACACATATATAGTTCATTAATATAAACCATGTAAACTATTTGCCTTTTTGAATATTTGAATGGACTTTAATAGCCTTTGATTACAGTTACTGAATAAAGATCAAAACTAGGCGGCTTTGGTAAGTCTCATACTTCTGCCAGCAGAGAAACAACAGATTAAGGAGGCAATTTGTCAAGGCGCCTTGAGAGTAGCCGTCACACTTTAAAGGTTTAATAGCCTGTGAATGGGAAGGTTTATTTCCAAACTAGCAGGGGCCTGGGTAATTCTATGCATAAAACAACTGATGCTTCGTGCAAAGTTGCAGCTATTGATTTTGTGCGTGGGCCTTCCTCCTCTCCCTCCGTCTCTGCGGTTCTTCAGTCGAGGCGGCACTCAGCTGGGGCGTCCAGGGCCCCATCTGGTTTTAAGTGGAACAAACTTTTCCATCCTTGGCCTCCCGATGTTTTTAACCGTCGGAAAATAACTTTCATCTCAAACTTTTATTTCATCGTCGGCAACAGCATCAACATCTTATTTATTATGCACCTTTAAAGATACGCTGGTGGGGGGGGGGGGGGGGGGGTGGGGGGGGGGGCATTACGCGTTTGGGCTGGGTATACACTTACGGCTTGTGCATCGCTCATATTCGAGACAAATGGATTTATCAATTCCATCTTCACCGATCCGTTCCTCCCCCACCTGTCCTCCTTTCCTCCGTCCACCCAGTGTGAAAGTGGTTACTGGACTGCTTCTGCAGACAATTAAATGTGGGCTAATTGCCACGCAGGCTCTACGCTGGTGCTGGTGGAGAAGGCAAAGGAATTGCTTCTGGAACAGCTTGAGCTCCACAGCCAATTCCTTCGCAGCCTTCTCCTCTGACACGTTAAAAGCAACCGGTCCGGTTTTTTATTTATTTATTTACTTATTTATTTTTTCCAGAAGATTCTCAACAGTCCCACAAAATACACTGGGACATGCTAACAAAGATAATGGACCGGGCTGATTACCATTTCTCCCTTTAGCTTCTCTCCCAGTGAAAATCTTTGATCTGTGAACTGAGTCACATGAGTCGATTAGGGGCCGGGGCATACAGAGCAGGGATAAGCAGAGGCAGGCCTATCGCAGCTGGCAAACCAAAGGCTTGAACTAGCATCAAATCCATTTCTACAAGGATCTTCAAACACCTGGTGTCACCTTATTTGAATTTCTAAGTTTGGAATTCTCAAATGGTTGCCTGTGCTTTCTGCTCCAGAGCCTGCAGGGGCTACAGATATCAGGTTATCTATGGTACTTTTCAGAGAACCGGGCACCGGGGAACCCGATGTTCCGATTTAGCCGAAAATCTAAATAGTGTGCATCTTCGGGGAAGCAAATTAATGCAATTGCACAGCCCCCTGTCTGTAATTTTCTTTTGCATGAATATTTTGCTGAACAGCCCCGGTTGGATAGATTGGTTTTTAAATTAAGATTATTTCCTGAGACTGCAAGTTTGAATTCTGTATAGTTTTTAAGGGCTGCAGTTTGAAGTATTGACAGGATTAATGGGTCCAGTAATAACTATGCATGGAAAAAATATTGACTATTTGTTAGGTCACATATATTTATGAGACTTGCTGTATGCAATTTTTCAATTTCAGTATATTCTTGAACGCAAATAATATTAATTAATCCCCTGAGATATTTACTTGTTTTAAAATGTTGTTAAAATATGTGAATAATTAAATATCCTTCAGCAGTTCCCAGATTACACGGTTTTATTAAATGCATAAAGAAGGTGGTATGAGAAGATTTTCATACGTTGAGAAGTGGTTTCTTTAGTTTAAGTATAACGCAACAATTAACTTCCACATACAGTTGAAGTCGGAGGTTTACATACACTTAGGTTGAAGTCATTAAAACTCCATTTTTAACCACTCCACAGATTTAATGTGAGCAAACTATAGTGTTGGCAAGTCAGTTAGGACATCTACTTTGTGCATGACACAAGTAATTTTTCCAACAATTATTTACAGACAGATTATTTCACTTTTAATTCACTATATCACAATTCCAGTGGGTCAGAAGTTTACACACACTAAGTTGACTGTGCCTTTAAACAGCTTGGAAAATTCCAGAAAATGATGTCATGGCTTTAGAAACTTCTGATAGGCTAATTGACATTATTTGAGTCAATTGGAGGTGTACCTGTGGATGTATTTTAATGCATACCTTCAAACTCAGTGACTCTTTGCTTGACATCATGGGAAAATCAAAAGAAATGAACCAAGACCTCAGAAAGAAAATTGTGGACCTCCACAAGTTTGGTTCATCCTTGGGAGCAATTTTCAAATGCCTGAAGGTACCGCGCTCATCTGTACAAACAATAGTTTAAAACAAGTATAAACACCATGGGACCACGCAGCCACTCAGGAAGGAGACGCTTTCTGTCTCCTCTATGAATGTGCTTTGGTGCAAAAAGTGCAAATCAATCCCAGAACAACAGCAAAGGACCTTGTGAAGATGCTGGAGGGAACTGGTACAAAAGTATCTATATCCGCAGTAAAACCAGTCATATATCAACATAACATGAAAGGCTGCTCAGCAAGGAAGAAGCCACTACTCCAAAACCACCATAACAAAGCCAAACTACAGTTTGCAACTGCACATGGGGACAAAGATCTTACTTTTTGGAGAAATGTCCTCTGGTCTGATGAAACAAAAATGTAACTGTTTGGCCATAATGACCATCCTTATGTTGGGAGGAAAAAGGGTGAGGCTTGCAAACCGAAGAACACCATCCCAATCGTGAAGCACGGGGGTGGCAGCATCATGTTGTGGGGGTGGTTTGCTGCAGGAGGGACTGGTGCACTTCATAAAATAGGTGGCATCATGAGGAAGTAAAATTATGTGGATATATTGACATAAGCCAGGGAGTTAAACCATTTAAAGGCAATGCTACCAAATACTAACAGAGTGTATGTAAACTTCTGACCCACTGGGAATGTCATGAAGAAATAAAAGCTGAAATAAATAATTCTAATTAATCATTTCACATTCTTAAAATAAAGTTGTGATCCTAACTGACCTAAAACAGGGAATGTTGACTAGGATTAAATGTCAGAAATTGTGGAAAAACTGAGTTTAAATCGATTTGGCTAAGGTGTATGTAAACCTTCGACTTCAACTGTATCTACAATTTCCAATATTTTTGCTGACAACCACATCATTTTCAAAGAACAAATTTTAGCTTTGGCAAACTTACTGACTAACTGCAATGTAATCGGTCAGAGTAGAGTAAGATTAGATTATGTTGCTTATAGCTTATATTTCTTTACTGCAAGCTATCATTAACATCATATTCATCATCATCATCAAAATTAAGTATGATGATGACAAGGCAGGCTACTTTTGGAGACAACATGCAGTACCTGAATGAATTACATTTTTAAAATTGTTTACATAGTTAATGATCCTGCCTGCGTATGGATTGAGCCACGCTGAAGTATCTGGTTTCACCTTTCTATGGATTTAGGATTGTTGTCTTGACTACTGAATTGATGTTGTACAACAAATCTTCTACACAGAGCATGATCTCCTAGAGCAGAGCTGTGATGTCTCATTAGCATTTATCAGTCGTTCACACATCATTAAATTTCACAGACAGGATATTTTTTGCCTCAAATCAACCCAGTAATTGTTAAAGGCCCAATTAGTCCATCCACTCTCTTTGAAATTATATTCTTTTTTTCTTCCCTAAAATGACCTGAATCGTAACCATTAAAAAAAAAAAAAAAAAGGGCAATGGTCTTTATAGCCACAGTAAACGGTCCTCCTACTCTAGCACAGTAGAATTGATCATAACCACCAGATAAAAAGTATTGGACCTTGCAATTTTCTGTCAATAAAGAAATAAAGACCCTTCTTTAACTTTACTTGACTTTGATTCATTTAAATAACTACCACCAGAGACCATAATGAAGCAAGCTTCTCGGAATGTGTAATTTTATTGGGGGAAAAAGATGGCTGTAGTAACTCACAGGGAGAGAAAATTAAATTTTTGTAATTAATTTTGGTCTTCGAGCAGACATTCAGGCCTTTTGAATCCTTTGCTCAAGTGATTCCTTGGGACTTTCTCCATGTATTGGTGAATTATTTATTGCTGAATGGATCGGACGCTCATGTCTAAGATGCAGTCACGCAAACATTCCCGTACTCCATACTTTCAGCACAGTCAGTCAGATTGAGATGGTGCAAGAATATAGCAACCCAAGCTCTAACCAAGACATGTTTTCAAGCCACTCACAAGAGGCTTGAGAAAATAACATACATGCAAACTTTGACTGGCATGCTTCATCATCGACCTAGCTGATGTAGGGCCGTAATGGAGGGAAATGAGTCACTTATTCCCATGGATATGCACGGGGGCGTCAGAAGGCCAGCCATTGCCTTTATCACAAGTTTTGAACATTTTTAAACCTGAGAAGGCTTCTACATATTTATATTAAATACAAGCACAAGAACTTTAGTGCTATTATCCATATTTCAGAGGCAATTTCAGTTGCTGCTGTGTGCATGTCATAAGTTGTTTTTGAAAGCTGGTTTTGGAAACTACAACTACACCATATTACATTTGCATGCCTAAGCCTTTGGATGACCCATCATTTTAAGCTTAAAAATAACAGCCTCACTTTCACAATAATTTCAATTTAGTCTGAAAATGTAGTCACAAAATACAGAAAACACCCAGGCAGAAACATTCATTGTGAAGGAATATTGTAACAATGTTAAATAAATGATTTTGAGTTGGATGCATCATTGAGTTCTGATGATGATAAAGAGGTTGAACGATACAGTCCAGCTGGAAAGTCTGCACACCCCTTTCACCTTCTCCACGTTTTATTACGTTACAGACATATTCTACAATAGATTGAGTTCATTTTTTGTCTCAAAATTCTACACAAAATAGCCCATAATGACAAAGTGAAAACAGATTTTTAGACATTTGTGCTAATTTATTAAAAATCTAAATGTAAAATGTCATAAGTACACAAGTGTGCACACCCTTTGATATGACACCCAAAAGTGAGCTGAGGTGCATTTTGTTTCCACTGATACTGCTTGAGATGTTTCTACAACTTAATTGGAGTCCACCTGTGATGAATCCAATTGATTGGACATGATTGGGGATTGCCAACACCTGCCTATATAAGGTCTCACAGTTGACAGTGCATGTCAGAGCAAACTCCAAGCCATGGGGTCAAAGGAATTATCTGCAGACCTCAGAAACAGGATTGTGTCAAGGCATAGATCTGGAGAAGGGTACGGAAAAATCTCTGCAGCTTTACAGGTCCCAAAGAGCACAGTGGCCACCATCATTCGTAAATGGAAGAAGTTTGGAACCACCAAGAATCTTCCTAGACCTGGGCGCCCGGCCAAACTGAGCAATCGGGGAAGACGGGCCTTGGCCAGGGAGGTGAGCAGGAACCCGAGGGTCACTCTGACAGAGCTCCAGCATATCCTTGTGGAGATGGGAGAACCTTTCAGAAGATCAACCATCCAGGCAGCACTCCACCAATCAGGTCTTTATGGTAGAGTGGCCAGACGGAAGCCCCTCCTTAGTAAAAGGCACATCACAGCCCGCTTGGAGTTTGCCAAAAGGCACCTAGAGGACTCTCAAACCATGAGACGCCTTGAAGCTGTAATCGCTGCCAAAGGTGCAGCAACCAAGTATTAGGCTAATGGTGTGTACAGATATGTAACCCCTAAATAACCTATTTTTGTCAGTAAAATAAAATTGCATATTTTCTAAAAACCTGTTTTCACTTCGTCATTACTGGCTATTGTGTGTAGATGTTTGAGGCAAAAAATGAACTCAATCTATTGTAGTATAAGTCTGTAACGTAATAAAACGTGGAGAAGGTGCAGACTTTCCAGCTTGACTGTATATGTATTTGTCTTGGAGTCATCCCTGGCAACATTTTAACAGTAGGCCTATGCCATAAAAGCCTATATTATTCTGTCATTGGTGTGATTTAACACCTCTCACCAGCCGTCATCACAGCACATTACAGCTTGTTATACATGTCATTACACTTTCGTACTGCATGGACTCATCATTTTGCATTGTTATTTTGTAATTGGTTTTGTAAAATGTTGCTGAATATATGATAGTAATGTGACACTTGTCATGAGCTGTAACATGCTGTCATGGCTAGTTATGACAGGTGTTATATCATGCTTGTGGTAGTTATGTAGGCTTTATGACATGTAGTTAAAGGGTAAAGGGTTACCCAGTCCCAGTGCCTGAGGCACCCAAACACATGCAGTAGGAAAGGAGGGATGTGACCATCAAACACAACAGTAATTCCATTATATGCTTTTCTTTTTGTAATCTATAGTTCAAAATCAGTGGTCCTATTTTGAATTTCATCCTTAACAGATTTCACGCACTGTTGGAATGAGATGGAATTAACTCAGTAGGATATATCATTTTACTGCTCTGCACGGAATATAGCTCTTTCAGGTAGTCCGCTAACCATCCTAAAGCTGAAAATAAATTGAATGACTATCAGCGCTATTATTTGATAGCACCTCAGTTGTGCACATCGCAATTCTCAAAAATTGCTTAAAGCCGTGGATGCTTGCTTGAAATGGAACCCGAGAAAACCTTACTCTGGCCTTTTGCACCCAATTTTGACTGTTCTGTATGAATAACAAGTCTGTTCATTTACAATTCCTCCAACTCTCCTCATATTTTACAACATATGAAGTCGCAGCATGACTTTGTGGACTTCTCATTAACTTGTAAGTATCTTAAAGACAGTGGGTCACAAATGATTGTACTCTAAGATTGAGATTACTCTTAACATTATACTGATCTTTTCTCATGTGAAATGCATAAGGATTTAGGCCAGCGAATTAGAGGCAATAACCATAAAGGAATCAGAAGCGAACGGCGACCCTTATAAATCTGCACACTCGTTAATCACACAAAACCCTCAAGTATTGATTCAGGTAAATTAGCAGGTTTAAGATTTCAGGTTCAGCCCTGTCATGGTCACAGGTCTCCACTAGCTGAAACTCTTTCAATAACAGCTAGATATATGGTGTTCTGGGTAACAATGGCTGCGCTCCAACTTCTATGTATACTACTACTACAGCAATACAATAATTTCATATCACAATTTCATATTGCTTGCTGCATAAGTATATTTTCTGATTTTGTGCAGTCTTGCAGAGTGTACAGAAATGTATTCTAATGGTAATCTTGGCACAGCTTGGAATGGAAACTTTACAACTATATATCAATGCGTGGTGTGCATGAAGCCGCCTGTTTTTAAATTCAGTCATAAGGACCCACTGTGTATGCTGGTTTTTGTCACAACCAATTTCTTGATCAATTACAGTTGATTACAAAACATGTGTTTTAGGTCTAACATAAGTTTGTATTTTCACTCATTCCAACTTAATGCAGGTTTGGCTCATTGCCATCGCTCCACCTCAAAGCTTTCAGTGACCTGGGGGCTGGGGACTGCACTTTCAACAATTCAGACTCCAGTGATTCTTTCTGATCAATTTGTAATTGAATCAATTAAAAATATAACCTGCCAAATCGATATGAACCATCAGCTCCCCTGTTCAAGAAACTAAATCTGTTATCCATCTTCAACATCAATGTTTATCAAACATGTATATTTATGTATAAATGTATGTTACAAAATCACAGCCTACCAAGTGTATTCCACAATTTCTTTTTAATTAACTCAGATATCCATTCTTATCCAACCAGACAAGCAAAGGACATTCATGTTCCTTATTGTCACACAACTCTTGGTCAATACTCCTTAAAATACAGAGGACCATCGCTCTGGAATACCAGTCCCCTCTCTATCAAAACCTGTACATCACTGTCTGTATTCAAGTCTAACATGAAAAAACACCTGTGTCACAGTTAAGGTGCTCAGTAGATGGATTTATGTGCTTTGTGTCTGTTTACTTTTTTATTTATTTTATTATTATTACTGTTGTTATTAATTTCTTTATTTTTACTTCATTTTATTTTACTATGTTTTTTATTTTCATTGTGTTAAACAAGTACTAGGATAAACTGTAAATCCTAGAGGGGAGGTTTCATTATAAGCCCTTTGGGGTTTCTTACCTCTCCTGCACAATCGCTATGTATATATACAGTATATATATATATATGCTTATTCTGTATACTGTAATTTTATTATTTCCTTGTGCTAATAAACTAAAAAAAAAAAAAAAAACCTCGTTCTGAAGGAATCATTTGTCATACAGCCCATTGTAGAAAATAAATCGTAAAGTTGATCCGACTGATTAAAAGTCCTGGGATGTGAACGGGGAATATTTATTCTTCACGGCCATTTCTGACATCATGTGAACTTTAGAGGGTACATCATCCTTCAGCAGACATTAAGCATCTAATTTAGAACAATTAACAGCTCGTTGCTATTCAGAGGTTGCAATTCTGGTAGGAACAAGAACTAGCATGCACAGTGGGTCCCCAGGATCGAATTTGAAAACCGCCCTCTTAGTGCAATCCCGCATTTGGGCTTTGCGTGGGCCCTTGTTTATTTTTTTGGAACACTGCCAATGCATCAAGAGCTACATGTGACAAATCAGACGATCATTACTCTTACTGTATGTCGCTCTCATGTATCGAATAAATGCCTACTACGACCTTGGCTATGACTAATCATCATTGCTCTCTGTCAGACCGCACACGCACATGACTGATGCATGTACGCCATCTGCTTGAGTTGAGTGGTCTCCATGTTAGACCACGGTAAAGATTCTCGTGGCCTGCTGTGGTTCTGCCAACCAGCACATTTTTCCCTTTTTCTTGTCGATACTTAAGTAAACTCATTTGTAACCGTTAACATTTCGTGTTTGACTCGTTTGTGCTGCGAGCCGCGATCAGAACACGGCCCCCCTCCCCCTTCTCTATCCTTGCTCAATTCTATTGCATTTGAGAGCCAAAGTCCCGAGTTTTCTGCCATTTAATGCACCGCTATACATTTTCAGATGGCAGGGTAGATGAACTCCCTCACTGTACGTACCCTTACACCAGGGGTGTCCAATCTTATCTGGAAAAGGTTGATGTACCTGCAGGTTTTTTTTTATAGCTCAGCCCAAGACACCTGGTTCAACTTATCAATGTCTTGATTGAAGACCATGATCAGTTAAATTAGTTGAATCAGGTGTTGTAGTGCTGGGATAATACAAAAACCTGCAGCCACATCAGCCCATTTTGGATAAGTTTGGACACCCATGCCATATTCATACAAACAAGCTCACACATTCAATCATTTATATATCTTTAAGTTCAAAGTACAACTCCTAGCTTTAACACTGAACAACTGGAAGGCGCATGAATGCATGCATGGATTTATTGCTTATTCATCACCCATTTCAGGACAGTTCCTCTGCTTCCCCATACATGACATCTCAATTTTTCCACTTAAAACCTGCAACTGGGGCAAACTTTGTCCCACTGAGTGGTTGTGCTTACACAATGATGATATATTAATATTGAAGTACCTGGCTAATTCTCTAACACACACAGTGTTGGCTACATTATATGTGCAATTTGTTTCACAGATTTTCACAATCTTAATATCAGGATGTTTGGTTACAGGGTACAACATACTCACATGGGTAAGCATTTTTGGATTCTTGAAATGAAAACAAAACAATAAAAAAAAATTTCAGCATATTGGAAAAAATTAAGTCATAATTCTCTGAGGGTTGATTTTGCAATTTTGTCTGAAATAAAGGGCATTTTAAGTACTTACAGGAATTTAACAGAAATTTGACAGCCAGCCAGCTTCACAATGGATAATATGGGACATTCAGTCTATTATATTGTATCAATAGATGCATTGATTAATCTGACTGTTTTATGTGCTTTTGTAATAAAACATTTGTCTCACAGAAATATTATCTGATGTCAGAGTATTTTTTATCAGATTTCTTCAAAGACACTGAATCCATCTGGACAGAAGCAGATGTAGTTTTAATGAGATGCGGTCCCTAAACTATGCCATGGTGTACACCTACTACTGTGCCTCATGAGGTAACTGCTCTTTAACCTCTTACTTGTAAATGCGCTTTATAGAAAAAGCACAAAACACCTATCTATGGTAAAACATTCATAAATTCCAGCTGTGCCATGGCTGATCGCCCGCTAATGCGCACCACAGAATCATGAAGCCTACTCTGTCCTTTTGCAGCACCGCTTGACTGACTACTTATTAATGGGAAGAGAGTTGTTCTTAGCAGTACATACAGGGAAAATAAACTAAAGCAGAGAATTGTTTTAAGTAAATCCCCCATTTGTGAACTTTGTGTATGATCTGAAGAAAACTGAACCTTGGCAAGGGCTTCTCTCTCTGTGGATTACTGTCTTCCCTGACATCCATTTGAAATAGGTCACAAAGACCATTTGCTCAGAGTAGCCAAGTTTTATTTCCCCCAGTACAGGCCTTGTGCATTTCTTATAAATATTCATATAAATCTTCAGAAGTTGAAATCTAATCATGTTAAATAATAGCAAGGAACCACATTTCAAAGTGTTTTGGGGCAGGTCACAATTTAACCTATGACACTGTGAAAAATTTTAGAAGCCAAATAAATTAACATTTGTATCGCAATTTAAAAATACAGCCCCTGCCCAGTAAACAGATATACCAAACCTAATTTGTTTTTCACTGTCATGTACATTGTGTTTATTTCATCATGATTTACCTCAATTTACAATTCACTTCCCACTTGCAATGAAAATTACAGTAAGATTGATGAGAAATAAATTGTAATTCTAAAATTGTAATATAAATAAACATTCACGGCCCATTATGCTGAACTGATGTGAAATGTGTTTACAGTTGGATTGGTTTTTACAATGCCGAATTCCTGCCTTTGGCACATAACATAAATTAAGGTACACATGGGTTTTGGGGGCAATCAAATTAAAATTCAATCAATTAATTTTAAGTCCCATAGATTATTATGGACATTTTTCAATTTAATAAATTTAAATTAACTTTCCAAGGTGATTGAATTGAAACTGTATTGACCCCAACCCCGGTACCCATAATAGCAATATTACTAATGACTGCAATAAAGCTGTGATATGAACAGCAGCTGATGAATGTTCTTGTGCCTGTATGCATTTTAGCGTTTTATTGTGGTCTAATCTGCGAGTGAATCTGTGTTGTTGTGTATGACTAATTTGTTGATTGAGGTAGGGTAAGTGGTGGCAGCAAAAACATGCATACACACCGGCCCTCCAGGACTGGAGTTTCCCACCCTTGATCTAAATGGTATTAAGACCATTGCATGATATGCATAAATCTATCCTCATACTTGCCATTATATTGGCCCTCACACACAAAGGAGCAAAATGGGAGGAAGAAACAAGCTTTGCCACACTGTTTAATAGGCTTGGTCTTTGAGAAAATGAGTCACAGGTCACAGGTCATTCAACGTGTATGTGTTCATCCAAAATGGTTGTCTCAAATCCTCATTAAAGACCCACAAAGTTGTAGTGTGGCACCCTTGCAATACTGTGTGCAAAGGTAACCTATTAACTTTTCTTATACACCTTTCACTGCAATATCCCAGATGTGCAGTTATAAGAAAATGTGCTTAACACAAAAAAAAAAGTTTTCAAGGATTTTGCAGTTGGGTCACGATGAAAAAATACAAACTCAACTAAAGATACGTTTTCTAGATGGCATAAAGACGGGCACATGGATCTGGGATCTGATCTTGTAGCTGCTTGTAAATGTTCTGAGACAGAGCTTGCAAAATGCACGGGTCCGGTTTCTCTCGGCGTTCGCAATTTCTGCTTTGCGGCCCTCTCGCTGCAAAAGGATAGAGACGGTTTCCGATCACTCCCTCCCGTCGCTACAAGACGGAGGCAAAATGAATCATTCTCAACAAGCTGATCGCGCTCAGCTTAATGCGACCCAAGAATAAACCGCTTGGGGACCGAGCGATGTTTGTTTTCTCCCAGGCAATCTGTGAAACTACTTGCTCCTGATTTACGCCTTGCTTTATTATTAATAACCCTTCCAAGTTTATTTGCAAACAATATGGTGCCCCCGTAAAAGCACCGCAGACTTGAGTTGAGAATGTGTGACAATGAGTCAGCTTTTCAATACATTTTATTTGTGGAGCTTCCACTCCACAGACATGCAGTCTATTGCCAGATGCTCATCCCAAATCATTACAGACAAACGCGTGGTCCTAAATTTTAAATGTGCTCCCTTTGTAATGCGTTGGGTTAATATCCCATTTTGTCCACTCCTTCAGTTAAATAGTGTTCATTTTCAACTCAGATTAATGGTCTACCTACCTTTAAAATGACTGAAATGGTAAAGAAGGTCTTTCAGATTGTGGCGATTTACATTTTCTTGTTCTTGTTACATTTAACTCGGAGCTTGAGAATGTTGTTTCCAAAACAAGGAAAATGCCCTGTATGTCATGGTTTCTGGCAGCCTGCTGTTGTTTCTGCGGTCGTTTTGTTTGACGACATTGAGGCAATCTATCAGATTTTTCCGCCTCCGTCCCGGCAATTATTCCTTTTACCTGTTTTGGATTTCCTGCCGGTTATAAATAGCCCAGGACTTCCGCATTTCCGACGCTACGATATTGTCATTGCTATTTGACTATCGGAGCCGGTAAGGTAAAGGATAGCGGTCTCTACGTTTCTGGTTACTTTGTTGGTTTATTACTCGCTATCGCCGAGTTTGCTCTCTTTTGGGGTTGTTTTGTGTTGGCTTATGCCGGGAGGTTTTGATTCCCATTATTTTGTTTCATTTCTCCCTGTACTGCGGAGCTTTCCGCTTAGTGGCATAATTCTCATGAAATACACTTTCAGATCCCTTGGTTGTGGCGCTTGGTTCTCCAAACCTTACACTCCCCCTTACACTGTATAAGTTCAATTAGTAGCCTGGATGGGGCCATTTTGGGACATGGATTTGCGCATGGATTTGTTACTTATAGGGCTAAAATATCTCTGGGTCTGTGTTGGAAAGATTTATATGGAGAATGAGAATTTTGGTACTTATTAATATCAGCTAAATGAGAGCATAGCAGATCGATTATTCACATTTGTTATTACATTAAATTACACATACTCATCTTGGAATGTGTTGAATGGGTTTTGTGAAGCAGCAGATTGAATAAAAATGGCAGAAGGTTAGTGAATTTTTAGATTGTGTGCAAAATGCAAATAGAGACTCAATTTTGGGAGCAGATGGGTTTCACTACATACCTTCCGCAAAGGGGGACAGCAGTGTCATTTCTTCAGAGTCAGTAGTTTGTGAATGAAATTATTATTTAAAAAGGATCTGATGATATGCTGAGAAAATACCAAGTGAAATTACTGAATGAGGCAAGGTCGTATTGATAGACCTGATAGGAAGCAATTACTGCAACTCAAGCAGAAACACACTAAATAGGTCTTTACATCATTTATCAATTTATATACCAGGTTGGTGGATGGCTCATTTGGTTAACGCACCACATTGTGGCGCATGGATGAGCCTTGTGACCTCGGATCGAATCTGGACTGTACCAGATATGTAGTAGATATGGATGGGTAACTTGAAGGGTTTCTTCTCCTGACTTATTTTTCCATGGAGTTCAATAGGAAAATTTGTCAGGAGAAACAACCCTTAAAGTGATCCATCCATATCTACTGCATATCTGGCAGCAGAGTGATGGTTTGAGGCTCGTTTGATACCTCAGACCCTTGATGACTTAAAGCCATTTAGCCAACCATGTGTTTCCATACTGTTCCAGTGTCATTTACAGCTAAATATAGTCCCACGCCACAATTCCCACAGAGATCCATTCAAATGCAGAGAGATTATAGTATCGCTTGTAGGAGTACCAGAAAATAAGATATCAAGAGTCTTTTGATATTGCTGGGTCACAGACATCAGGAAGTCATGGCATGCGAAGGATATGTGACCAAATATAAAAAAATACCAGCTTTAGTGGTTGGTATAGGGGGCATTTGCGGGGTCGTGGTCTAAAGCAGGAAAAACACTTGAAGCAACTCCAAAGCAGTTTGCACAGTGATGTTTCTAGGGGATCTGTGCATGGATAGAAATTGTACGGAGTTTATTCAGAATTATGAACATCAATCAATTTATATTGCGCTGGTGGTTCTTTCCTTGAATGCAGTGGTCCCAGGTTCCAAATGGTAGGAAATGGTTTGAACAGAAAATTAAACATTTCTTTTTAAGAATAATTGGGTAATACACACACATAACCTCTGGAGGCATAAAATTTCTGTACAAGCTGCTTTGGAGTTACACAAAGTGCATTTAAACCACAAACCCCCACAATGTCCCTGTACAAACCATTGTAAAGCTTCTGCAAATATCCTTCATTGCACACTCTGGGGAAAACATTAATAAGTAAATAAACAAATAAATAAACTAATGAATGAATGTTCTAAAGAAAAAACAACAACTCGGTTGAATTTACCTTCAGTGTTGTACTGTAAAGTAAACCTGACAGATTAAATACAATCAGCAGTCCAGACAATTACATTGAAAGCTGTAAAAATTACCTGCCACAATACTCAGCTGGGAAACCTCAGGATCATGAGACCTCGGTGGTCAGATATGGGTCCAATTACAGGACCCCCGACGCGGATCAGGCTACTAGAGCTTGTACTGGAGATGCATGAAGAAAGAAAAAAACGCATAAACAAATGAACACGTGTGCTGTGTCACCAGTTTCCTGGACCACAGATAAATGTTGTTAGTCTCCTATCCCAGACCCAATCCCACAACCTTCATTTAGTTTCATTCATCTGACTTGAAGGCTCCAATCCCTCAACTCTCTGTCACAATCATTTCCCTCCCTGCAGTTCCTCACCCACTACTCCCAACAAACCCCAGCCCTTATAGTGTCCCAGCTAATTAGCCAGCCAGTCAGTCAAAAGCCTAAGTTGTTGCCACATTACAACACATCTGATTAACTAATCACATCTGATTAACCAAATCAATCAAACAATATCCTGGGTTTTTCCTTATTTTCCTGCCTACTCATGTTAACCACTTGTATGATATCCCAGTTCCTGTTTAATAATATAATACGCTAATATTGCATGGACAAAGGTAGAGCAAATCAGCGAAAAATCACATGACATCCTGCATGGAGTGTTGACGGCACCGACAATGTCAGATTGGAGCGTAAATTCAGAATTATATAATGACAACAAAGAAATATGGTCAGGGATAATGCAGTGCTTTAAGCTCACACAGCAATGATGGTGGTGTACATTTAACACCCTACGGTGTTTATATGAGTCCGTGGATTCATATAAACACCCAGGGGTGTTAAATTGACACTGGCATTTTTGCTGTATATGCTGTTGGGATTATTGTCCTAAAAAAATACATACAGTACCAGTCAAAGGTTTGGACACACCTACTCATAGAAGGTTTTTTTGCATTTGAATGGATCTCTATGGGAATTGGGGGGTGGGACTAGATTTAGCTTTAAATTACACTGGAACAGTGTGGAACACATGGTTGGCTAAATGGATCTAAGTCATCAAGGGTCTGTCGTATCAAACAAGCCTTAAACCATCACTCTGCTGCCAGATATGCAGTAGATATGGATGGATCACTTGAAGGGTTGTTTCTCCTGACAAATTTTCCTATTGAACTCAATGGAAAAATAAGTCAGGAGAAGAAACCCTTCAAGTCATGATGGCATCACCTTTTTACCTGTGGAATACCTGTTTACCACAGAAGTTGTTTGAGAGAATGGCAAGAATGTGCAAAGCTGTTATCAAGGCAAAGGGTGGCTACTTTGAAGAATCTAAAATATAATACTTTTTTTTTATTTGTGTAACCCTTTTTTGGTTTTTGCATAATTTAATTTGTGTTATCTCATAGTTTTGATGTTTTTACTATTCCAAAATGTGGAAAACATAAAAATATAGAAAAAAAATAAAGAAAAAAAACCTTCTATGAGCAGGTGTGTCCAAACCTTTGACTGGTACTGTATGTCTTACAGTTTTTGACTTTAATCATGGCCCCATTTGTAGGACACGCTCACAGTTTTCTATGCCAATTGTACTTTCTTCTGCTGAGTTTCTCACCTCTTGTTCCCCTGTGCCATCATGTTCCTTTTGATTTGTTTGCACTTTGTCAAAAGGCCTCGCCTTGAGTTTGGAGTGGACGGGAGTCACATGAACTGTTTAAATAGACGCCTGAGGCGCATTCGGCGTGCCCAATTTGAAGCCACCAAACAGCTGCCACGTGCCTGGAATTCAAATTAAAACAAAAGACTGGAGCCGAAGTAGGTAAACGTTGGAGTAGCCAACAGCCCCTTTGCTGAAGGCTGCGCAGGCAGTCAAGAAGCATGAAACATCCTAATAGCCTTTGCTGTAATAGTAGAGCTGTAACATGACCAGTTTAAACACTCTGTTATACCAATACACAATAAATGTCAGGCTCTCTTGTAGACACCAGAACCAGGCAACATAAAACAGAAAATAGTGTAAGTTTAGAAATATTTAGAAAATTGGCTATAAAAGTTTCAAATAAAAACTCTTGAACGTAAACTCTGACCTTGTCAGTGCAGACGGTCAGTCCGCAAGTTGTGGCACTGGTGCTGAGATGGGAAATCTCCTCCAACACACATCCACACACACACACAGTGGCACCCTGACGCATCATCGAGAGAATCCTTATGGGCTGCATCAAAACCTGGTTTGGTAACTGCACAGCCCTCAACCGCAGAGCATTGCAAAGGGTAGTGCAGACAGCCCAAGGTGTTACTGGAGGTGAGTTTCCCTCCCTCCAAGACATCTGAACCAGGCGGTGTCTGAGGAAGACCAAATAAATCATCATGGGGTTCATTTCACTCATTTTAACTCCGGCTTTTTTTATTTTTTGTGTTTCCTCACTGAATCATCCTCCGGGAGCTTCCTCATTCCTCGCTCCTCCGAGGAGCATTTAGCGGTTTGGAATGTCCTTAAAGATGGCGGACCTCGATCGATTTCTGGGTCAGGTCAGTCTTCTACCATCGCAGTATTGGACAAATTACGAGACAGTTTCTATTGCCAGGTCACCAGGCTGTTAAACCTGACCAGCTGTCCACTGCACAAGCCTGTGGCCTGATCACGACAAACTCCCTCCGAGACTGCACATGGTCCATTGCCACTGAGAGAAAATATGGTTATTTTTTATACTTTTCATTTTTATTCTTATTTTTATCTTTTTTTAAAACTTTTCATACACTTACATTCCACAGACTTGCACCTTAAAAACCTGCCAGCACTGAACAATCCATGCTTAGACTGCACATTCATTCTGCACCTTTTTATATACCACATTTCTTTAGGCTTCTGTAGTTTTGTTTTTTCAGTGTTGTAATGTCAATTTACATACAGTGTACTCAAAAAACACGATGCTGTATGTAAATTCACGCATGCAAAAGCAAAAGCATACTGATGCCTCAAGGAATTCATAAGAGCGTCTTTCATTTATCACACCATATGTAATTGGTTCAGATGGTTTTTGCTATTTAATTTTTCCCCCCCAAATTACAGTAATATAGTGAGCAGACAATGTAAAATAAAAATAAACAGATGAAAAAGAAAAAAAAAGAAAAACATTGCAATTTTCAAAATGCCAAAAGATGATGTGTGTCTTAGCTACTGCGTGGCAAACAGATTCAGAAATGTGGATTTGCACCTTTCTTTAATGCCGTTAACTTTGTAATCCCATGTTCAAAGTGAAACTGTTTGATTATTGTCAGCTCGCTAATGTTAGCCTAGTTTTCATGGTCATTGATCATAATGTAGTTGGCATGGTTCCTTACTGGGTGATTCAATAAGGCAGAAGAAGATGTCAGGGAATGAGACCGGAGGCCACTGAGTAGGGATGCAACGGTATGAGATTTTGACGGTATGATAATCATCTCAGAAAATATCACGGTTCACGATTTCACGGTATTACACAATTGTTACTGTTTTACAACAACCCTTTAAGGAATGAAAACACAAGCAAGTTTTTTTTTTTGATTTAACAAAAGCTTTATTGTACACTGCCTGGCCAAAAAAAAAGTTGCCGTTGCACCCGTCATGCATAGTGCCCAATGTACAAGCCTCTGGAGGCAGTGTTATGATCTGGGGTTGCTTCAATTGGTCAGGTCTAGGCTCAGCAACGTTATGCAGCAATAAAATTAAGTCAGTTGAGTACCTGAATGTACTGAATGACCAGGTTATCCCATCAATGGGCATATTCCAGGACGACAATGCCAAGATTCATCGGGCTCAAATTGTGAAAGAGTGGTTCAGGGAGCATGAGGAATCATTTTCACATGAATTGGCCACCAGAGTCCTGACTTTAACCCCATTGAAAGTCTTTGGGATGTGCTGGAGAAGACTTTACGGAGTGGTTTGACTCTCCCGTCGTCAATACAAGATCTCGGCCAAAATGAATGCAACTCTGGATGGAAATAAATGTTGTGATGTTGCATAAGGTTGTCGAAACAATGCCACGACGAATGGGCGCCGTAATCAAAGCTAAAGGTGGTCCAACGAAATATTAGAGTGTGCAACTTTTTTTTTGGCCAGGCAGTGTATTTTCACAATGGTATTATGTCCTGAAAAGATATGTACTTTATATTGAAAGCAAAAATTGTAATTACTTAAAATATAAACTTTTAAAAACGTAAATAAATGGAAGTATGCATATCTATATCTCCCTTTTGAACAAAATAAATAGGGAGGAATAATGAATGCAAGACCTTTTTAAAGCAAAAAGTGCGTGTCTGTTGTGCTGAATGACAGCTGAGTGAGGAGGATATGTCATGGATTGAACGTTCTTATGCAAGTAGCTCTCATTTTCCATTGAGTTGTGTTTGTGCTAAAATAACATGGAAAAATGTAGAATTCAAAACCTTAGATAAACAAAAGTCTACGGTATGATAACCGTCCATTTTCATACCGCGGTTTATCATGAAACTGGTATACCGCTGTATCCCTACCACTGAGTTGTATCATTTGTCCACACTGTAACCGACAGCACTCGAGTCATGTTTGTTTAGTTTTCCAAAACATCTTTAAAAAATAACATAGCATATCAATGTAATTTCCTGACATTATAATAAAATAGCAATGATAGCTAGCTTGATCTACGATGTGTTCCCTAGAACAGTGACAGACGCAGCATTTTTTCCCTTGCTGGCTCCGCCTACGTGCCTATGTAATTTACACCCACTTGATGCTACTGTAGTTTTTCAAAAATTAGGAAGTGGTAGAGGTATACGTCAAAATGACATATACCTCTACCAAAATTTCAACTTTGTATTCAAATATGTCAGCACAGAATTATTTTTGGCCAGCCACAAAGAGAGACTTAAGTAGTTGCTGATCTGTTAAATAAAGTTAATGTTGTCTTTGGGTGGAGTTACCCTTTAACTGTGCAGCAGATTTTGGATGGATGGAAACCATTCCATTGCTCTGTAAACTGTTGATGTGGTGTACCATTTGCACATTTTTGTAACTGTAATGCAAAATATAATATTTTTTTCCCCCAATGTTAATTGTTAAAAATGTATGATATCTAGAGGCACTACTAGTACTGCGCTGAATATGCCTGTAGGGGAAGCAGACCTCAGTGTAAACGGATACATCTTGTAGTAATCATATGAAAATGTTTTTTAGCTTATGGTTATGTAGTTCTGTTTTGTCCTTTTCCTTATTCCTTGTATTACACACAATGAGATTGTCGAGGAAAAAAACATTGTGCACAACAATATGCAAATTTATTTTATCTCATTAAGCATGGGCTATAAATACACACACACACACACACACACACACACACACACACACACACACACACACACACACATACTATTTACAATCTACTGAGCCTTAGATTTTTGTGCATGGACCCTCAAGGTATTGTAACAACAGAAATACTCTACACACACCAGCACTCAAAATGATTAGCTATTACGCAACCTCAACTAATGCCAAAGGGTTAAAGCCCTGTTTTAATCTAGTTCATACATTAATGGATTTCAGTAGATTTCCTTGGCTGTAATCCAGCAGTACAATTTAACAGAATTATGGGAAGCACATTAAGTTGTCAACATAACCATTTCCTTGCTGAAAGCCTGGAGTAACATGTTATTAAAATAGAGGGAGTAATGATGTCCCAGCTGACAGTGGGGGCATGTAAAAATATCTAATACAGAAACAGTAGTCTTGGACTCTGCATCCTTTATAATAAATGTCTTTCTTACATCTATATTACACCTTTGTGGCAATTATAAGCCAATAGGCTACAACAAAGATTAGCATTCAATAAGATAAGCAATTGTTGTAACAAATATTATATCTAGGCCTACAACAGCTGCTACTGCTACTATTTCAGTTTCTGTTATCCACAGCAAGTCAATAATATATGCACATGGGAGCAACAGTAACATAGAAAAAACTCATTAAATAAAAATGTATAAAATTAACATATACTTGTAGTACCTTGCTTAAATATAAACATTCAGTATTACCTATATATGGAAAGAGCCTAATAGTAAACCTCACAGCAACATATATCATATGCATGGACTGCATTCTACCATATAGTGCCTTAACTGTAAGACATATGCCAATAGATACAATGACATTCAAATAAGAATCTGAACTGGAAAGCTACTGGAACACATTTGCACATTTCCAAGTTCACAGAACTAAGGCGAATACGAAGGCACGTTTCCAAGTTCAAAGGAGGTTAAACAATTCTGTCTTCAGTTCATGTTGGTGATGACGGTGCTTCTTTGATTATTACACACAGCTCACTCTAAACACCTGTAAAAGACCAGTGGCTTGATGCACTGCCACAGACTATAATGAAAAAAACATATTTCCCAAGGAGAGAGAGCGTGGCCGTGAATGTAAAGTATGTTTACCAAACCGAAACATGGAAAGGGCTTTGCCCTTGAATGCCCAGGGGGTGTACCAGTGGCTTGAATTTGATACAAGAGCAGTTAGTAACCACTGAGAGGAATGTACAGAGAAGACTTGTACGTGTTCTTAGACAAAAAACAACTGTAGCAACGGCATTGTGAATCCACTGGCAGTTAACGGGCATTGGCAGGGATGGCCTTGGCAATAGAGCAGGCCACAGGCAGAGCACAAATCATAGCAAAAATCTCTGGAGCAGAGCTAACGGAGGAAGAGTCCTGTGATGAGGATCTGGTGGATTCTTCACGTCATTCTAGAAAAACCCTGCAGGACCAAGTAACGAAGCTATATATTCTCTGAACTAATCAATGACAGTAGCACTATCAAGGCTATTATAGGCTCAGAGTGAGTGGGTGGCATTGCAGTAAAGAACCATCAATTTTTGATTGACAGAACAATAATTTTTATTGTTATCATATCATTTCATACATCTTACTCATGTTATACAGCCTATGTGGTGATAACAAACATTTTTTTAACATACATAGATAATGTGAGTAGGTGTGTAGGTGAGTACCCAGTGATACATCGTAATAACATTCAGTCAATATGAGAAGAACCATCAATTTGTGAGGTCTTAGAGAGGTGGACATTTGGTCAGTGAGTAGATTAAGACTGTCCTAGGGACATGACGTTTAAGATTGTGGTTTGACACCCAGAGTTAGATTTTGGTGATTCATGGAGTAATACATGTGGAGACTTGTGAGTCTGAGGGGAAAGCAGAAAGAGATATCTGAATGTCATCAGAATAACAGTGTTTGGGGAGAACCATGGGCAGAAATAAATTATCACAAGTGATTTAGTGTACAGGGATAAGAAATTTGGACCAATAACTGATCCCTGGGGAACTCATTTCAAGAGCTTGTGAGAAGTGATGGAAGCCTTGTTTCATTACAAGGCTTACAAATTGATAAGAAACAAATTGATAACTCTTTAACATCACTATACAACAAGAACAGGAACCCTTGCATTATTTAGTCAAAGAAAAAGTTGATTGTATGAAGGCTAGAGCCTCTCTAGATTACATGGTAAGAACACCCATAAACATTGGGAATAGTGCTTGATATTCCCATTCCCCTGTAGGGGACAAGGATCTCTGGGCATAATCTCAAGACAAGAACCATAATTCTACGATGATGAAACCTAGACTACAAGGGTCATTCAATAAAAATAAAATAAACATTTTTGAAAATATTTTCACTTCAACATGTTTCTGTCATACAAGATACTTGGATTATATAAAAATAAATACATAAAGAAATAGTTAAACTTTATTTTCTGCTGTATCTCAGGATATGTGTAATTCTGCATAGAAGTCCAGTATGATCAAAACAAGGAAAACAGAAGACCTCAGTTTCTGAGATTTGTTGCCTCAGGCACGTATCAGAGCTTGTTGAGTCTTTTGCCCACTCAACAGCAGAGGCAGCCCAATTTTCCCACATAAGTCTGGTAGATTTATAATTTCAAAATAATGGCCCACATCTTTCAACATGCTGTGTAGACAAAAGCACTTCAGGTACAGCTGCATTAAAACACACTATTATTGTACCAACATGTAATATTAAAAAAGCAGATTGCACACTCTCTTTGCTCCTTAATCTATTTAACAAAATGCAACCAGTTTGTTTGTGGTGCAGAGGACCTGTGCCAGAAATAAGCAAATAGGATGAAAGGAAACGTCCTCAGTCGTTTTAAATTAGCGTCACAAAGTGCATTGTGATGTTTGACTGTGCAACCGCCACAGATATGCACAGGCCACCTCTGCACTGTGCAACCGCCACAGATATGCACAGGCCACCTCTGCTCATGAACAAGATGCACAGAAGAACGGCCGCTTAAAAAAAAAAAGGTATGAAACCGTGCCCCTAAGCGGAACTGGAGAAAGTGACAGAATAGCCTGTACCCTGCATATGCATACCAGGTGATGTCCCCCTTCCTCTGATATTGTGTCGTCTCATAGACGGATGAAAGATGGGGGAAGACTCCCGGCCAAGTGAGGGAGCTGACAGGAAACTGGGAATATATCACTGAAGGACTGCAGAGCCAGCCACTTCCTGCCCGCCTTGTAAAGTGTCATCACTCAGCGCGGCAGACAGAGAGACAACCTGCCAGAACCTCGGCTCCAGCGAAACGTGGGCCTCGAGCGATAAATCATCCGTGGCCTGCAGCCTGAGGTAACATGCCTTTTCAAGGTCTGCATCCCGGCCTTGTTATGTGCACCAACTTGTAAGTCGCCCTGAATGAGAGCCCCTGCTAGACAACCCCAAAACTTAAAAGGTCTACTCTCGCCGTTTTAGGAGCCCCTTTACTGCATATCCAAGGCATTTTATGTTTGTTGTGGGCCCACAGCAATGCGATTGGTTTCTGTGAAATTTTATCTGTGCCTTCATATGCTGCATTTAAAATAAAATACCAAAGATAACAGCTATTCTGCAAGTATAATTTCCTTCTGCTAGAAAATAAGCGCTTTATCCCAGATTGCTTCTGCAGTTGACAGACAGTTTTGTATTATTTGTATCAAAATGTTTGTATGATCAAATTTAAATAACCTATGAAACTATGAATGAATGAATGAATGAATATACTTGAATATACTTTCCTCTCTGAACAATACCTTTCCAGTCAAGCCACAAAGACAATTTTAAATATGGTAGTCAGTAAACATTTCATAGTAATAGCAACAATCAGTCTTAAAGCCTTATGAGGTAACTGTCTGAAGTTCCAAAAATATATAAGATACAATTATGGAATCACAAGTGACAAATAATATATTCTCATCTTGGCACAGGCAGAATGAATGACATTTTAAAACTGTTTGAGTGTAAACTGGCTTTAAAAATGTAACTTAAGGATTATGCGTTTTGCTGACACCCAATTATAAAATGTGGTGACATGAGGTTGCATACTAAAATATACCAATATACCAAACTCTCCTAAAAATACCAATAAACGTATCAGAACAGGGAACTCATATAGTAATATCCCTCATAGAAATACCTTAAAGACCCCATTCCACTCAAAAACGTGTTTTTTAATGGTTACCTCCTCTTGGAGGCGTGACTTTAACTATAGCTACAGATTTATTTCTGTGCAGAACTTCATATTCTTCGCTGTTTTCACATTCTTCTATTGTAGAGGGAGAGCTTCTCTATACTTCTCTGAAATCTGAGTTGATGGCACGCACATACAAGCAAAATTTGTGATGTCACACAAATATGTTGAACCTATCATGGTCCACGATGCAAAGATAGGCAAATTACAGGAAAACAATGTATTAAACTGAAACAACGGACAGAAAGATGACTAGTTTGAGACATTGTTGTGACACTTGGTGTGTTAAACATGGCAGAATGTGTAGTGTTAGAACTTTGTTCCATTCTTTACTAAAGGAGCCCATTCTAAAACAAAAATGGTTGGATTTAATTTATATAAATTGTGTGGATGTGCCTGATAGCATTGAGGGAATCTGTGTTTGTAGCACACATTTTACAGATGACTGCTTCCAAACCTCATGCAAAAGACAATGGATTTCACTAAAAAGTTGAAGTTTTGAATCCAGATGCCATGCCAAACATATCCCGGAACCACAGCTGGGAGGTGGGAGCCGTGAGTGCATGGGGGCGTTTTCAATTTGGATATTCATAGATGCTACTCGGCCATTTTCAGTAGTTTATTGAACATTTTTTGTTGGCAAAACCATATTAAACGAATTATTATTCAAAATGTATTTAAGGGTTTAAAATACACGTGGATGTGATCTTTAATTGAATCAAAAAAATTCTGCTGTTTCTCATATGTGGTTCCTCAAACATCTTGTATCAAAATGAACAAATTATGACAAATTATGCAAGCTGTCTGGGACCATTGCTTGGAAAATTGGCTTGTATCCAAATAAATTAGAGGTTTGAATCCTGAATGGGGAACTGCTGTTCTACAAGGTACTGAATTGTTTCAGGATAATATCTAGTCATATTAATTGGTAATTTGTCAAACATACTCTGTAAATCACTCTGGGCAAAGATATTAGTTAAAGTCACCATGAAACGGTAGTTAGAGCAGCACTAAGAATACATGCCACGGTGTGAAAGTACATTGATTGGAGGGAAACAGACATATTTGATCGACATTATTGGTTCCAATTTTGATGCACGCCCACTGGAACTTGATGATGCAAATTTAAAAGTGAAATTGTTTTACAGGAAATGAAGGGAAAAAAACTTGAAAATACACAAGTATTATAATTTTATATATTTTCTGGTAAGGGAAGTCACATTAAACTCAATGCAAGGCAAAGTAAGGTACGAATACAACAATGATATTAAAATTAAATAAGTGACTTACATTAAGTAACATGTATACATTCAACAGAATAATTTGTATCCATTCCAAGATTGAGTAAATTTTGTCCACTTTAGCCTTTTTGATACAACCTCAACTGGATTCAGTTCAGTAATCATTCACATTGTTCTCTTGCTTCAGTTTTAGAGTGATTACTTTTGAGAAAGTTTTGAGTGTAATAAGTCAAGGGAAATTAACTTATTTTTGAATGCATCAAATGATTTGACTTGAAATTTAACAGTGTAATAATTCAACCATGGGATCATCCATCAAGCTTTCACTGTTCCAATGAGTAAATTACCTGCACAATCAGGCATACAACAAAGAACAGCTAGAGTACTGTATTTGAGGACACCTGTTGCACACACATTGTCCAAGCTAACCTCCTTAGACCCAGCAATTCATTTTTGTCCCCTGTAGGGGACATTAGTTTCTGGTGGTAATCTCAAGAACCAAGTATTCTACTATGCTGAAACCTACACTGCAAGGGCAATTCTATGCAAAGAAAAATAAAACAAATAATGTTTTTGTCATGCAAGACAATAAATAAATAAATAAATAAGTGTCATGTCAAAAAATGTAAATACCCTGCCGGATCTCAAGGGGATAACACAGGCCTTTTACAATGGAACTTGAGCAATGAAGTTGCTCTGTTTCCCTGACAGGGATTGACAGAATACTAAACCAAAGGGAGCATAAGCAATACATTAGCAAAACGTCTATGACAAGATTTACCGAAGGCTAATCTAACTGAAGGCATTTCTGAAAGAACTGCATTTACCTAAAGGTAGAGCTATAGGAATTTGGCACAAAGAGATTGAAAATGTCAGGGTGATATAATATTAATTACAATATTTTATAATCTTTTGAGGGCAGAAGTACATTTTTTGTCTATCCATGTGATTCCTTTTTGGACTAATTTAATGCTACTCTGTTATCATAAATGTGCATATTTTTACATGTATTGAGGAATCTATTCCTCGTACACTCAAGTGTACATTTAAAAATAACTCTTTGTTAAGCTTAAGTTTTATTAGGACCTCCTATTTGCAGTGGGAAAGTGAGTGAATTGGCTTGATTGTAAAACAATTTTGACGAAGAAAGACGTATCAGTTCAATTATCTAAGATACATAACATAGCTGGCAGTAGCTTGCCAAATGATAACATCAAGAATGTTCATATGGTAGAGTTCCAACAACATCACTTATTTCCATGTACAGCATTTAGTTTCATTAGTATAACAGTGGTTGTCTTTCTATAAATGCATTGCCAAATGACAGTGGAGAGACCTTTTAGCATTCCTTTCGCAAGAGTTTGACTTTCTCGACATAAGAAATGGATAAGAAAAGGCAAAATGTGGGCTCTTCTGGTTGTAATTCCATTAATTCCATCTCTATATCTGGTCTACACACTGATAAATGTGACATCCCATTGAAAAATGTATTTCAAGCTCAAATTCCACACAATTCAGCTTAACTTTTTGAATTATAAATGAATTATATATGATTAATGGTTTGCCCTTTTGCCTGGAAATTGACTCATGGACTGAATGGCTTAGCGGTCCATCACTGGAACTCCAAGCGAGACCAGACCTGGAATGGATTCCCCTGCCTTTCCTGCAGTCTATTACCACACACGCGCCGAAAGGAATATTTTCATTATGGAAATGGCGGATTCAGCAGAACTGACCCGATGTGTTCCCGCTGCACGGGCATGAATTTGAAAGCGCGCGTCGGGCCTGCTCCGCGGTAAGCGTTACGTCACAGCGGATGAAAGAACGGCGCATGCGACGGGGGAAACCCACCATCAGGTAAAGGCAGTGCCGTACATGTCAGCGGTATAAAATCCAGATCATAAAAAAATATACATTTTAATAATGTTCATCATACACAACCTGAATTATCAGCAAATGGTACTATTGCACATGCAAATATTGTCTTTATGGTCATTTTTATAGCAGATTAAAATACAAGCACACATATGAAAATGAAAACAAACAAAACAATACAAAACAACTGCATAATACAATAAATAGTCTTTGTAGTCTTTATTTTTTACAGTAAATATCAAATGTTGTTCTTCAATATAATACATTAACATTAAACGTGCAAATTGTGCAAAAAATGTACAATATCTATCAAACATACAGTAGCACATGTTGCAACTGTAGGTATCAAAATAACCCAAGCCACAAGTACTGTTGTCTGCTAATATGGTCATTATTTAAAGATAGCATTTTCTTTGTAATGACAACTCATCTAGTAGAATGCCAAGTAGTTTATCGTGTCATCATATTCAGCAGAACTCGCAAATGGGGCAGTTTGTACTCAAGCTACTTGAGGTACACACATAGAAATAGAAAAGTTTGTTTTCTTCCCATGCACAGTTTGGAATGGCTAATCATATACAGCTCGTGCTGCGATCTCTGCAGTTGATGCAGAAGTGTCAGGGCCGGTTCTAGGCACGGGCGATATAAACGATCGCCTAGGGCGCCATCCATCTGGAGGGGCGCCAGCCGTCTGGAGGGGCGCCAAACGAGGGGGGGGGGGGGGGGGGGCATTGTGTTCCATGAAAGCCAGCCTCCATCCGCCATCTCGCCTAGGCCAGCCCTAAGGGCAGAGCCGGGTCTGAGAAAAGCGTAGACAAGCACGCTCTCCCCTCAACAGCGCGCGGCGTCACCGACTCCGCACCGCAGCCCACGGACAGAGAGCTCGCACAGCCACAGGTTGGAGGAAGACGCTCGATGCGCAGCTTTAGCAAGCGGACCGCGGCCACCCGATCGACCAGCAGGGGTTGCTAGAGAGTGACGAGGCAGAGATCCCAGCTGAATGAACCCTCCCGTAGACTAGGCGGTGCTACCACCAATTGTGCATTGCCCTGCGGAGCTACTGGCCACAGCTGGCACTGCTATTGTCGGGATTCGATCCCGGACCACGGGGGCCATCCATACACTCCGACGGTGCCTTACCAGGATGAGCCAACCAGCAGCCCATACAAACATATTGTTACACTGAACCCAACAGAAGCACTGTTACCAATGCAATCCATAAAATAACAAACTGAAAGGTTTTCCATTACAGTATGCCATCAGCAGACTATAAGCATACACTATAAAGCATGGTCAGGACTGGTCTTAAGCAGGAAAATTAAGTACACTCAATTATCTTGTGTTCGTTTTCAAGGCACTTGGCAAAGTGACAATCAAATAATGACTTTGAGGACTCAATACTGCTAAGCTGCATACTGTATGTACCCCATGCGCCATTATACATCAAATCAGTGCTAGATCAACTCTAGCAGAGTTTGTTCAACACTGACAGAGAGTTTGCATGAGCCCAAACGGATGAAATTTTGATTTATGATATTGCTGGGAATATTTGTACTGTATTTCAATGCATTCAGAGAACCAGTAAGCTATGTATAATTTTCCTCATCACTTTATTTTATCTCTGTGTCATTTGAAAGTGTCTCTTTTACTTTTCTCTTGATTTAACCGCATTATGAAAGGTGTAAAAATACACTCTGGCCTAGCATAACCTACAGGTAAGGCTAGCCAAACACATTTTTTAGCCCGTTGAAATTACAATTTTAAAAGCATTCCTTAGATGCTCAGATGCACTCACATCTCTGACCTGAAAATGCCCCTTGAATTCTGAAGCAATTTTAATATGACTGCTAAAAGGTTAGAAGGTCTCTCTTTTAATTTAGCCATTGCTACACTCAACAATTGCTGAACGTTGAGTACCATGTCACTGGCTAAGTAAAATGTGAGCCCCGATTCTCTATATTTTTTGTTTTCCATTCATGTTTCCTTGTTTATTTTTGATGAAATTAAGTATTCTGTTCACAGAACACCACAGAAAGTGAACAATTTTAGCATTAGTGCTAGAGCTTGTAGTCCAGTACGATGGAAGCATGATTGTTCTCTTTAGACAAAGTGATTCTGTTATACTTATTTTGTTGTATTAGAGGCAACTGGCTCCAGATATTAACGGACTTAATTAACTGACTCTCTAGCTGAATTAATGATTAGTTCTATGGTCTAGGATATATTCCTGGGTTGACACGCAGATTTTTGTTCATTGTCTATAATTACCTCTATGATGATTACTTGTGTGGAAGCTTGGCTAGAATTCATGTTGAAAGTTTAAGCACACAGGTTTTGATTATGTTGCTTCTTATATTATTTTAACATGATTTTTTCTCTTTCAATTTGCATTGTGTATGTTCAGTACTAACGGTTATAGAAGAGAAAATGAGAAAATCTGGAGGAATGTGTTTGTTATTTGAGATTATATATTTAATTCAAAACTGACTTCATTAAAAAAAATGAGAAATATATATTTTCTCACAATCTCCATATGACAAAACCATATCCCTGGAAAGTATTTTAAACTTTGATCTTTTTCCATGATCTTAATTGATGTTATGAAAATGCATTGCATGGTTTAAATTACTTGCTAGTTTACAAATTAGAATCGAGTTAGTCAAAATGCAGGTCCATGGCATTTGGGTGTCTTGAATGTATTAAGCCAATTACATCAAAAAGATTACATCAACATTCCATTCAATTTTACATTAGACGGAGAGTGATTAATTTCTTCCCCCACTGCTTCATATTCCCAGACTACAATGCATGCTTTCCAGGTTGTTCTGCAGGAAAGTAAGGAATGCATTATGGGGGATCGCAAATTCAGTAAATTGTAAGGTAGTTGCAGAGACAAATATACTTCCATTAATTTTAACTGGAACAATTTTTTTGTGTGATAAATGTTGTACAATTGCATCTTATAAGTACAAAGGACAAAATATAAGTACAAATATTTTTATTTATCTTGGTCTTGATCATATCAATATCGCAATATTGCTTATTTTTGTTATGCCCACTTGGGTATCGAACAAGAAGTAAAGCCAGAATTTGACCTGTTGTGCAAGCCAACAATATCAGCTTACAAATGCTGAACATTTGTGACTCCGTGTAGCTTGACTGACAATGAAGACATTAATATTTTCTCTGATTAATTACGCTGCAGCTGCTTTGCGCAGGAACAGCTGTTTTGACAAAATGTGGTCATTTGCAGTTGTTTTTTACAGAGACCTGCTCGCTCAGATAAAGACGGCAAGTTCGCAGGGTTTCGCTTAAGCTCATTTTTTTCATCCGAAGCCTTGAAGCTAATCACGGTGTTCAGATTTCTCAGAATCCCTACGACTGAAAACCACTTCATTAAGAGATTCACACTGTGTTGACTTGATATGGCACGACGAAACTGGTCAGCTCTGAGAAAATATCGGGAGGGATTCGTGATTAAAAACGTCTATATGAATAAAATATCTTCGGAGAACCAGCTCCAAGCAGATGAGCCAGCGGGGCTGAAACTTAATTGCGAAAAGACTGACCCAAGAAGTCAGTTACCCAACTGTGAAAAGATTAGCCAACTGCCAATACGTGCCTTATTGAAAAGAACTGCATTTGTGAAGTGGTAGGTATAGGAGCACTCACAAAAAAATTAACTTGCATTAAAGCAGCTGGGTTCCAGACTTTGATTTATTTTTTTCGATGGCGAAATATAATCTTTGATGAGATTTGTCAACAGAAGAATACCTTCTTCATTCAGACAGTATCTTTTCATTAACCCTGCATCATCCAATAACAGCATGAGTCTTCTTCCAGTAGCCTGAAAACAAGAATCACAGCCAATCTAGAAATCGCAAGGCCTCGATTATACAAGCTGTGTCGGATTAAAGGTGATATTTAATATTATTATTATTAGTAGTAGTAGTAGTAGTAGTAGTAGTCGTACTAGTAGTAGTTGTAGTAGTATTTTGTTTTATTTTTAATTCACTCAGCATCTACAATAGCGCATCGTTCTGACACAGTGTGCCGCATCATTGCTCAATGCTGCTACTTGGGTAAATTGCTGGGGATGAAAAATGGATTTCAACATCAATCCGAGGGGAGCCACCTGCTACTGAGATAGATAGATAACATTTCAAGTTGGTTCAAAGATGGTTTGATCTTAGGTTTGGTACCTGCTAAATCCAAATGGGATTTAGCCACTGCAAAATGAACACCTGACATAAGGAGCCCCCTTTCCCAGACTTTTGGAAAGTGTTTAGAATTGGCCTCACTGGTGCAAGATGAAATGAATGATCTTTACTGAACCATCATTACGCTATCTCAACCAGCAACATACCATTTCAAAATTATTTCCAGTGATTGCTTCTCAACCAAGGGAACCCACTTGGAAGTTGGGTAGTCACTTGGCTTGTTCCTACGACACAATGCTTAATTCCTTCCCTGTAGTAAAAAATTATCTTGCAAGATCAATATTCCTCTGCCTACCTCTCCAGTCTCTGAAAGCCTTTTTAGTAGGACTCATTTTCAGCCCAAGAAGAGCAAGAATTGTTTTTTTGAACCAGGTATTAGTAAAGCTGAACCTCAAACAATAAAATGGTATCAGCAATGTTAATAGACAGAAAATTGTTAAAATCTAGTTGTTAATTCTCACTGTTAATTTAGGCTTTTGGAGAGGGGCGTTAAATAGGGAGGGGAGGGGCATAGAAGAGAGGGAAGTCTAAGGGATTGGGGGAAGAAATAAGATAGGGCATAGTGGAAGACTGAGCTGTAAAGGGATAACTGCAACACAGACGGGGTAAGGCAATAGATAAGGGGAGATGGAGAAATGAAAGGTGAAAGCATGGGTGAAATTGAGAACGATAAAAGCTGGGATGAATACAAACTTTTCCCATCACATGGTAAACGCTTCAGTTTCAACTGTGAAAGTGAAAATTCAACCATTGACACTAATGCAATTCCTTTTTGACGCCTCCATTTTAATCAAGCGTGTCTTTCAAAATAAAAGATTGCGGATAAACAATATTGGTCGGCCGTGTGTAGTCTGTAGGGCGGCTGAGTCTCAACCCATGTGAATCCCCACGCGGTTTGAGTCCTCATTGTGGTACGTCATACACGTTGATACCCTCTCTGCATTCCGCCGTTTTAATAAAGTTAAATAATGCACAATGAGAGCGGACTACCTGCTCGCCTTATAAAACATTTTATAGGTACATTTTATGACCACCCCAAAGAGCAGTGCTATTATAATGCTCACAGTGTGCTTCTCCATTCGTTCCTAGGCCTAATACATTTTCCCCTCAGAAATGCAGTTTGGAGAGTTCAACCTCCACCAAAATCAACTTGCCAAGCTGTGGTTGTAAAGAAAGCCACTCTCGCATTTATGTGTAAATCAAATAAAGGACTAATGTTGATTGAATCCAGGGCATTGTGTATTTTCATTAGCCAGTTGTTGCTGATTTCCGTAAGCCACTACCATAGATAAAATGCAGCTCCAGAGCGATGAGTCAGTGATGAATGGAATGGAAGCTGTGTGTAGCTGACACACTTTTCACTGAACAGCCAAAAGGATTAAGCTCTGTTGGTTTTGGTCCATGTGCCAGCGACACATTTCAATTACCATTATTTGAAATTCATGACCTAATTGGTAGTTCACCATCTGTCTCCAACCAAAAGAATGAAAATGGTTGTTTTAGCTATTTACAGGAAACATTTTTGAGAAAGGGTTATTTACTGACACCATGACTTAATGCTGTACCTAAGTGTTTTTTTTTTTAACAGAATATTAATATTAATAGCCACATATTAATAGAAGACGAGATGTAATACGTTTATTCTGTTAAAACAGTAGCTACTTCAGGGATGTAAAGAGTTCACCATGACAAGTCAAATATCTCAACTGATATGTTCAAATCAAAAACAGCGTGAGAAATTGTTAGGGGGGAATTGTTTTTTTCACGATGCTTGATGTTTTTATTTGAATTAAACATGAATAAGTGATGGCAGTGATGATAGCAATATTGCCTTAAATTGCAGGTGGCGTAAAATGTGCCATTTTTGGAGCTGTGTTGATTTCATCTAATTAAACCTGGTGTTTGGCCCCATGATGTCAATGCTAATGAGCCATTTACTGCAGTGGGATGCTGTTCTTTTTATAGTTGAAACAAATGAATAAATAAAGGATTTAGCCGGGGTAATAGGAACTATCATCACATTTCTTGCCAGACGGTCTCCGCTGAGTCATTGGCAGGTCACAGCAATTGCTCTCTGGTTCAAAAATGTCAATTATTTAGGGATTATTCAATCTAATGTAATGACATTTTTTCTATAACTAGAGTTAAATATTTTTTATAAAAGTGTCCCCCCCTCCCCCAATTCTTACATATAAGCTCAAGCAATAAAAATAATGTGTACTGTTGTCTATGGTATAAACAAATTCAACTTCACTGGCTTAAATTAAATTGTTAAACATTGGGACATTTGCAATGCTATTGGGGTTAGATTGAAAGATCCCTCTACCAAGTAGGGTCAGTTTAATCTCCACAAACATATACAGTATATTATAGAAATGTGTGAGCATTTGTGATTGCTTTATAAGAGGCCTCACAATGATTTAAATCTCTTTAAATCTCTTTAGAATTATTACTACGAATACTACTATCATTGTCTTGGTGGTACACACCATACTGTGAAGTTATAAAGTTCACATTTAAATCAGTTGAGGTTGCTTCTTTGGCTGAACATCTATTATTTTTACCTACTCAAGGAGGAAATCCCACACTTGACAGTAATATACATGCGGAGGTGACTGGAATTCATTCTCGAGCGGGGCTCCGCTCAATGCAAATGCGCTAATTCATTTAACAGCTGCCAGCTGCCTTTCTCAGGCTGGGGGTGGCTGTCTCGTATTCTGATGGAATGGAGATTAAAGGTTGCTATGCTAATTCCGTGCGCGACACCTGAGCTGTGACAAATCTAATGAGTCTGGGTCACTGGCTGCAGACTGCTGTTCCGTGCACACCGTCACCCTGTCTGCCTGCACTCTTTAACCACCACTTCCTGTCTGCCTGTGACACACCGACCATCTTCTCCCACACTGCGTGCAAGAATTAAATACTGCACAGTATATCTTGTCTGTCTGATTGATGGAGCGATTATGTGTGAAAAATGTTTTTAAAAGAAATACTTTTATTGGAAAAATGAATTAAAAAAAAGCAATAAAAGGTACAGTATATCTTAAAAAGACATATTAAAATGTATTTAAACATGCACTTAAAAGGTAAACATGGTTTCTTTATCCATATATGTCCACGATCCATTATATACTGTATAAAATGCATATTGTTGAGTAAATAAATTTATTCTGCCAATATAAAGTTCTTCTAATAATAATTTGTAGATACGTAGATGATGCTATATATCATTGTATTTTGTGTTGGAAACGCATCGCAAAAAAAGCCTGTTCAAATTCAATGTCCTTCTTAGAACTAGATTAAACCCAGTTAAAGCCCTTGACTGGAAGCACCAATCATGTATAAATCAGTCTTGCAATGGACCATCTAGCTATAAACTTTGTTGACTTCCTTGGGGTTCATTTTCTAGAAAACGTCCCGAGGACTGCCAAACTAGTTTCAGGCTCGCGTACGCGCACGCACACACACACACACACACACACACACACACAGAGCATTGCCACAGAAAGTTGGCTGACTCCTCCATAAGTGCGCATGCTGTTTCAGCAGTGTCACTAAGCTGGTAATTGGTTGATTAATACCCGGCCTGATGCGGGACTTGCTCGAGCGCTTCATCAGGGGCGCAGCTTGTGGCGCGGCCTGCCGCGTGATTGTATGCAAATGAGGGGGCCTGACGAAGCGATTATCCGCGCGCGCCTTACCGCGGGGGCTTCCAGCTCCGCTCCATGATGAACCGAGGGAAGGGGAGAGCCTACCGTACGCGTAGGGCCTATCTGCTTTACTAGCCACTGCTTTGTCCCTCGCGCAAAATGAAACGCCCGGCGCAAGGAGCCGAGATCAATCACACTTAACACGTATCGAGTATTCGGGAGTTGTGTCTGCGAGCGTGTGCCTGCGGAGGCTCCCGGCACGATTGGCCTAATGATGCCGGGATGCAAAATGGCTTTGTTTCTTCCCACTGTGTAAAGTTTTGGTATCGCTATCAATGTACAAATGAAGAGCCTGTTATCAGCTAATTAGGCCTGAGTTAGTAATGTGAAAGCATCTACTGAGGGGCTAGCAGGCTTTTAACAAGCTGGCTTGGGAACACAATTTTGACAGTGTTTTTTGTTGGTTATTATGATGATTCTTCTGATGATGATGATGATGATGATAATAATAATAAGGATGATGATAATGATGATAATAATAATAATAATAATAATAATAATAATAATTATAATTATAATAATGATAATATTGATAATGATAATAATGATAATAATAACAATTTTTAATTATTTCCGAACATGTCCCAATCTGGAATATTAAATAATCAATCATTTTTGTTCACCCCTAGAAAGATATTGCTTATAATAATACTTTTTTTCCAAGTTAATATTTCTTACCTTACTTCCCACTCTTTCTCTGCTCAAAGAGGCTTTAGCAAATACTTGAATTTTGAATTTTGTTATTTACCCATAATATGAAGTTGTGTTCTACGGTTCATGTTATCCTTTGGAAGCAGAGGGTGGCATTACAGAGAAATACTGTTTTATTATACTCTTTATTATACTTTGAGCAACAAGAGAGTGTCCTGTTCATTTGGGCTATTTGTATAACTTTTATTATTATTTACCAGTAATATGAAGTTGTATTCTATGGTTTCATGTTATTTTCAAAGCTGAAAATACTAGAAATGTGTCACGTTGCTGGATTAATCAAAGTAATACCTTTGTTGAGTTAAGATGGGCTGCCTTGACATGCAGTTGCATGTTGTATATAGTTAGTTCACAATTGATACATGTGTATATACTCAGTGGCCATTTTATTAGGTACACCTATCTAGTACTGAGTAGGACCCCCTTTTGCCTCCAGTCCAGCCTGAATTCTTCGTGGCATAGATTCAACAAGATGCTGGAAACGGTTTCGGTCCATGCTGACTCAATGGCATTCAGTTACTGCATCCCGAAGGTGCTCTATTGGGTTGAGATCTGGGGACTCTGCAGGCCATTGGAGTAAACTGACGTCACTTTCATGTTCCTGGAACCAGCTTGAGACGATGCCTGTTTTGTGACATAGCACATTATCCTGCTGGAAGTATCTATTTGACAAAGGGTAGACGTGGCAATAAAGGAATGCTCTAGGTCATCAACAATGCTGAGGTGTGCTGGGGCATTCTAATGATGCTCGGTTGGTATTGAGGAGCCCAATGTGTGCCAAGAAAACATTCCCCACACCATTACACCACCGCCACCAGCCTGTCCCATTGACACAAGGCAGGATGGATTCATGCCGACCGTGCCAAATTCTGACCCTACCATCTGCATGTTGCAGCAGAAATTGAGATTCGTCAGACCAGGTGACATTTTTTCAATCTTCAATCGTCCCAGATTTGGTGATCACATGCCCACTGTAGCCTCATCTTCCTGTTCTTAGCTGACAGGAGTGGAACCCGGCGTGGTGCTCTGTTGCTGTGGCCCTTCCGCTTCAAGCTTCGATGCGTTGCGTGTTCAGAGATGTCCTTCCGCACACCCTCGTCGTAAACGGCTGCTATTTGAGAATTTGTGGCTTTTCTGATAGCTTGAATGAGTCGGCGCATTCTCCTCTGACTCGGTCGTCCTCCTCTGTTTTCACCCACAGAACTGTCGCTCGCTGGATGTTTTTTGTGTGTATCACACCATTCTCTGGAAACTCGGTAGTGACTGTAGCGTGTGGAAATATCAGAAGGTCACCCCCAGTCTAGCATCGACAATCATATCATGGTCAAAGTTGCTTTAAGTCCTGCCCATTCTTCATGTTTGGTCAAACAACAACTAAACCTAGTCACCATGTCTGCATGATTTATACATATTGAGTTGCAGCCACACAATTTGCTCTTTGGAGGAGGAGACTATTTGCGTTAATGAGCAGGTGTAACTAATAAAGTGGACACTGAGTGCATACTGTGGCTTATCATTAACAGTAATCAGCAAAGAGGGGAGGAGGTGGTGGGGAAAATCTAAAAGAAAAAATGGACCAAATACAGTAGTAGCAGCAGTCTGATATTAATCTCATGTCCAGAAGCACATAACTGGGCCTGTGTATGAAATAAAAAGGGAAAAGATTGAGTCAATGGTCTTGAGTTTTAAAATAAATCACTAAGCAATGCAGACTAATACAGGAAAAATAAAGTTGTACTCAAGTACAACTCGAGAAAAGATAAAATAATATATATATATATATAATACACACTGTAGCATACAAAGGATGAAAAAAGCCTGTAAACTGTATGGCACACACTGTGCACTAAACCAAGTTCTGTGATAAAAAGGCACTTTTATTTACCCAGGAGCCCAAATTATGGATAATGATAATTGAATTCAGGCTAATATTATTTTATTACAAATCCATGGAAAGTGTTTGGGCATGAA
This sequence comes from Synaphobranchus kaupii, assembly GCA_029718625.1. Classification (NCBI taxonomy): domain Eukaryota; kingdom Metazoa; phylum Chordata; class Actinopteri; order Anguilliformes; family Synaphobranchidae; genus Synaphobranchus; species Synaphobranchus kaupii. The sequence continues at coordinate 8,779,879 of CM056387.1, forward strand.
TGCATTGATAAATCTAATTTGTGGAGGTTACTGAGTCGGTGTGCACAGAGAGAGGGAGAGTAAATTGGTGTCTTTATTATGACTCTAGCCAGAGTTATATAGTTACAGCTCACTCCTTGCCCTAGTTACAATATGAACTATGCAATTATTAAAATTTTTATTTCATAGCTCCACAGCAGAGTTCTGTATACTGTTGCACATTAGAAAACTCAAGTATGCAAGTATGATTTATTTTTTTTCCTGCAGTAAATGTTGGCCATTAAGAAGTCAGACATATGCATTATTTGAAACTTTAAAGAGATACTGCAGAGCCTTTTCTAAGTCCCTTTTTACCGCTGAGTAGGTGTGTTCATATGACGATGATGCCACATACTCATATTATGAATATTTATACGGTCAAGGAGTGAAAGGGTGTGTCGATATAAGTCGTAATATTAACGTTAGCAGTAATCCAAAGCAATTCACATTTGAACTTGAACTAGCTTATTAGCAGTACAAGGGTCTCAGTCTCAAAGAGGAAAAAAAAAACGTTGGTCTCTGCTTTTATACCACGTGCCCAGCCACGAGACCACCCTAGGATCACCTCAACTCCACCCATTTTTATGTTAAGGATCTTGTGACGTCACGAATCCCTGGAAACCAGCGTATTGGTAAGCCTACACAAAAACTCAGAAAAAAACATTTTGACTAAACATGAGATTTTCGGACATAAACAGTTGTGTATGATTATAATCTAACCCAAAGCATCGGTTTTCAATGGGAAAAGACGGTTTTTGACTGCAGTATCACTTTAAATTGAGAGTAAATGCTTGGGGTTTTTGAACATGCGTAGACTGATGTCTTGGGTAATCATGATTACCATATTATCTGCATGAAAGCCGGAGGACAGGAAAACTGGCAGAGGGCTGGCAGAGAAGTGTCGACAAAGAATATCAATTTTCATGTGAATTGATGTGTAGGTCCTACAATTTCTCGTAATTTTCGGTGTAATGTGTCTTTGAAGCGGACCGCGTGCGTGCCCTGCGCCTTCCACGTACGGCTCCTCATTACAGATAATGACTGACTGAAGGGACCAGAAATAATCAAAACATTTTGCAAAATTAATCCTCTTCAGCTCTTGTGAACGCATTCCCTACCATTATTCCTGAATGTGCAAGCCAAATGCTTGCGCAATGGGTAACCCGAGGCAGATTTAACTACTGAATAAATGCAAATTGGCCAACCGTGCGTACTAGAGCTCCCTTCCCCGTAAATACACATTTGCTATTTTTAAGCGTCCATGTATTTGTCTAATAATGTGACTCGCAGAAACAAAGCCATTGTCACGCGACTGGAAATTGGTCATGCTGTCTAGGTTGCATCTGTGTGGTTTTTTTTCAATGCTCAGCTTAGTTTCCGTTTAATCAATAGCGGATTATCACCGTCGCCGATCTGTGCCGTTCGTATTGGAGATGCCTGTGATTTCTGTGTACAAGATCATACTGTGTACGTACATACTGTGCCAGTCATTCTTGTCTAGAGAATCTGAGAAATCCATTCCCTGTTACAATGGCAATTACCTTCGAGACTGTATGATTGTACCATACAAGCGCTGTATTGTGTGCCGAATGCCAATTGGTTCTTCTAGTAATACAGTAATTCAGTCGGGACAAGGCACATATTCAAATTATGTATTTTAATGAATATATCAATTCAAGTATTTAATAGAATATACAATTGTTTTGGTTTGGCGCTGAATGGATCTGCTCTAGGCACTTCTATTGCATGCACCGGTGTGCAATACCTATCAAACAGGGAGCATGACACATCTCCCCTACTCTAATCCTCGGTAAACAGATTGAAACAACAGGTGGAAGCTGCGGTGGCGGAGAGTGAGCAGCAGTTTTTTTTAGAGCAGCAGCAGAGCATACAAGAGCAGCGCAGGCAATGAGCAGCACAGGAGAGGTCAGGCTCTCAGTTTTAAAAAGGGCACTCCATTAGCGATGTGTGCACGTCATTGGTTGAGTATGAGAATGCATGGTTGCTGAGGCTGACCATTGGTCGGCTACAGCAAGAGTTTCTTGAGCAATCTTTCCATGCGTATTTCATAGGCGTCACTCATTAGTGTACAGTCAAGCAACAATATATACATATACAGGGCTCGAAATTAACTTTTTTACTTGGTAGCACTGGTGCTCCCAACTTCAAAAAGTTAGGAGCACCAGCAAAAATTTAGGAGCACGCACCAAAATGTAAGGAGCACCAACAATATATGTAATATATATTTATTTATTTTATTGATAAAAAAAGGGAAAACTTCCCTTTAAACTGATTATTGGTCTTAATCATTTTTCAATCAGTTTCCTTGATTAACAATAGGCTACATCAGCGTTTAATTCACCAATTACTCAATGCCATCAAATGTAGCCGGTTCTCCTCAATTAGGCTATTAGGCAAGTAATAAAATTATTTTAACTTGCGTCGCAAAATTGTGCACATTTTAATCAACATTATAATTGTGGATACATGTGCTCTTCGTTCTCCGTACTCTTAATTCCGAAAATATTCATGGAAATCTTAAAGCTCAGCTTTTGTTAGATTATTTTTTTATTGCAGGTTGTGCTAAATAAAATAAAAAAATCTAACAAAAGCTGACCACGCACAGGGCACAGGGCATTTCAAGCGTTAGCTTTCGATAACGCTAGCTAACGTTACCAATTTAGCTAGTTAGGTAACGTTAATAAATTGATAATAAACTTTTGTCTTCAGGTAACATTAGTTAACGCGTTAGCTCTCTGTGTCACGTAACAGTGGAGTGCCGTGAAAGGGAGTGATTGAAGGCTAATCTTAACCAATCTAAAATCAGCATTAAAGGTAAGAACGTCAAGCTCACGTTTGATTGGTTAGAATGGTCACTGTCAGCTCACAAGGCACATACTGAATGTACTAACTAGCGAATGTACAGAGAAAGGGACGTTCGACTGGGGGGGAAAAAAGAAGAAAAAAAAAAGGTCGCACCAGAACCATTATTTGCACTCGCACAAATGCTCCCAATTATATTTTGAGGTCGCACAGATTAAATTTCGGTAGCATATGCGACCAAAACGGTCGCAATTTCGAGCCCTGATATACTGTCATGGTTTATGACCTTTTTCCCTTGCGGTCGTGTTCCTCGGTCGCCACACATGGGCGCTGCTTCGTTGGTGGAGTTTTGGCTCCGTTCCTTCTTCTCGCGAAGAAGTCTCTTCAGCGTTGCACAGCTGTACATGGTTGCCGGTGAGCTATATGAGCCTTCCGTTTCCTTCATTCGGGGCTTCGATATTAATTGTTGATTGTTGATTGTGATTGTTTGTTCTGTGGTGTATTTTCTGGTATTATTTGTGTTGTTTTGTGTGCGGTTTATTTTGCCCTTTTAAAGTTTTAATCGTATGATTAGATCTAGGTTTTTAAGGAGACCGGTTTGCTCCGTTGTGCTTTTATTGGAGTTTTGCGGCACTTGCCTTTGTGCTTTGAGCTTTCAGGTTGAATTCCTGTTTTGTGTGCTCATTTCAGTCTCCGCTTTCTGGTCTGTCCTTTGTTAGTCGTTTTGCCTAGATCTATTGCCCTTTACTAAGAGACAGGGCGTTTGTATCATACTGACTTTAGGATTTTAATTATTCTTAGAGGCAGGCCGGTTATCTTCTATTAAGTTTGCGTTGGTCTTTAGTTACAGCTGTTCTGTTTCGTCCTTTTCACCTGCGGGACGATTTTGTTCGGAACTGTAGTTCTGTTCGTTCTCCGGGTGTGTCCCTCCTTATATGGAGCTTGGACGATGCTATGGACATGTTTGTGTTTGATTGCGCATTTATGAAAGTAACCATGGGAACGTTATCTCTGTTCCTCCGCCTCGTTACATTTCCCGTCATTGAGAGGCAGTGCGTGCTATTTTCTATTAAGGTTGCATTGGTCTTTTGTTGCAGCTGTCCTGTTCGCCCTTTTTACCTGTGGGACGATTTTGTTCGGAACTGTAGTTCTGTTCGTTCTCCGGGTGAGTCTCTCCTTATATGGAGCTTGGGTGATGTTGTGGACATGTGTGTGCAGGATTGCGCGCTTCTGAAAATAGTCTTAGAATGTTAGCTCTGTTCTTTTCGCCTCGTTACATTTCCCATTATTGAGAGGCTAGGGCGTTTATTTTCTACTAAGCTTGCGTTATTCATGTTTGATAGTAAAGTTATTGGACGACGGTGCTCCGTCGGCTTGCCTGTAAAATGTTTCTCTTTCCTGGGAGATCGGGCGTTTACCCCTTTATGTTTTCTGCATTTGACTGCAAGCCTATGAAACTAGCCATGGAACGTTATCTCTGTTCCTTCACCTCGTTACATTCCTCTTTATCAAGAGGCACGGCATTTATTTTCTATTTAACTTGTGTTAGTCTTTTAGCCAGTGATGTCCGGTGCTGTTGTCCGGTTCGTCCTTTTCACCTGCGGGACGATTTTGTTCGGAACTGTAGTTCTGTACGTTCTCCGGGTGTGTCCCTCCTTATATGGAGCTTGGATGATGCTATGGACATGTTTGCGTTTGACTGCGAGTCTTATGGAAGTAGCCACGGAACGTTATCTCTGTTCCTTCGCCTTCTCGTTACATTCCTCTTTACCAAGAGGCACAACTTTTATTCTCTATCAAACTCGTGTTGGTCTTTTAGCCGGTGATGTCCGGTGCAGCTGGCCTGTTCGTCCTTTTCACCTGCGGGACGATTTTGTTCGGAACTGTAGTTCTGTTCGTTCTCCGGGTGTGTCCCTCCTTATATGGAGCTTGGACGATGCTATGGACATGTTTGCGTTTGAGTGCGAGCCCTCGATAGTAGCCTTGGAACTTTAGATCCCCGTTCCTTTCGCCTCTTGGTATACTAATTCCTATTAATTTTCAGTGTTTGTTGGTTGTGTGTGTTTTATGTGTACCTTTTATGCTACTCGCCTGTTCTTATGCTTCTCGTTGCCGAGACAGGGCATTTGTTGTTTCTGGCTCTTTCTTCTGTCACTTTGCTCGTGGAAGTATGGGAACCTTGTGCTCTGTTCCATTGGCCTTATTTGGTTTTCTTGCTGAAAACTTGGCGTTTGCGCTTCTACTCATTAGTGTGTGACAGTGAGGCGGTTTGTAGCTTTGGTACATGTGTTCTTGTCTTGTCTCCTCCCTTAACTGCGGGGTTTCCCGCTTTAGTGGCCTTAGGGCTTAAAGAATCCCCTTGCTGTGTTTGGCTCCTCCCACCTCACACGTCACGTCCCTTTACATATACAGTATACAGTTGAAGTCGGAAGTTTACATACACTTAGGTTGAAGTAATTAAATCAAATTTTTAACCACTCCACAGATTTTATTACATTACATTACATTACATTCATTTAGCAGACGCTTTTATCCAAAGCGACGTACAGTAAGTGCATACAGAGACATCATCAAGATCACTACAGAACAGACAAAGCACATCCTTCCCATAATGTAGCAGCTATCCCTAGCAATGAACGTCGACTGTAGTTCACAGTAAGCTGTGGGCAAATCAGCAACACCACACTTCCATTCCAAATACTATTATAAACTATAATAAACAGACAGGAAAACACAGGGAACTAGTAAACCGGGAACTGATATTCCTAGGTGAGGATATCAGTCAAGGTGGAGTCTGAAGAGGTGTGTCTTCAGGCCTCGACGGAATGCAGGCAGGGTTGGAGTAGAACGTAGGGGAATGGGAAGTTCATTCCACCACTGAGGAGCTAATGTGGAAAAACTCCGCAGTCGGGACAAGCGAGAGCCTTTGACACGGAGGGGGGGAAGTGACAGTCGCCCTGCTGCAGAAGAGCGAAGTGGTCGAGCAGGAACATAGTTCTGGATTAAGTCCTGCAGGTAGGCGGGGCCTGTCCTATTGGCTGCAGTGTAGGCCAGGGTCAGAACTTTGAACCTGATCCTGGCTGCAACTGGCAACCAGTGGAGAGACGTCAGCAGGGGGGTTACATGGGAAAATTTCGGGAGGTTGAACACAAGCCGGGCAGCTGCATTCTGGATCAGTTGAAGAGGCAGAATGGTGCAGGTCGGTAGGCTTGCGAGCAGGGAGTTGCAGTAGTCCAGGCGTGAGGTGACCATGGTCTGGACAAGAAGCAAACTATAGTGTTGGCAAGTCAGTTAGGACATCTACTTTGTGCACACAAGTAATTTTTTCAACAATTGTTTACAGACAGATTATTTCACTTTTAATTCACTATATCACAATTCCAGTGGGTCAGAAGTTTACATACACTAAGTTGACTGTGCCTTTAAATTTTTAATAATTGGTCGCATATCCTTTGCATGCCATGACTTCCTGATGTCTGTGACTCAACAACATCAAAAGATATCTTATTTTCTGGTACTCTTACAAGCGATACTATAATGTCTCTGCATTTGAATGGATCTCTATGGGAATTGGGGGGTGGGACTAGATTTAGCTGTAAATTATGCTGGAACAGTATGGAATACATGATTGGTAAAATGGCTGTAAGTCATCAATGGTCTGAGGTATCAAACAAGCCTCAAACCATCACTCTGCTGCCAGATATGCAGTAGATATGGATGGAACACTTTAAGGGTTGTTTCTCCTGACAAATTTTCCTATTGAAATCTATGGAAATATAAGTCAGGAGAAGAAACCCTTGCAGTTATCCATCCATATCTACTGTATTTCTGGCAGCAGAGTGATGATTTAAGGCATAATTTACAGCTAAATCTAGTCCCACCCCCCAATTCCCATAGAGATCCATTCAAATGCAGAGACGTTATAGTATCGCTTGTAAGAGTACCAGAAAATAAGATATCAAGAGTCTTTTGATGTTGTTGAGTCACAGACATCAGGAAGTCATGGCATGCAAAGTATATGCGACCAAATATTAAAAATTTAAAGGCACAGTCAACTTAGTGTATGTAAACTTCTGACCCACTGGAATTGTGATATAGTGAATTCAAAGTGAAATAATCTGTCTGTAAACAATTGTTGGACAAATTACTTGTGTCATGCACAAAGTAGATGTCCTAACTGACTTGCCAATACTATAGTTTCCTAACATGAAATCTGTGGAGTGGTTAAAAATAAGTTTTAATGACTTCAACCTAAGTGTATGTAAACAACCGACTTCAACCGCATATACACAGTATATACAGGTTATTAGCATGCCATTAATACTTGTCATGTTTATTTTTAATTCTAATTTGTCAGATGATAAGTAAGCTGAAGTGAACTTGCATGTTAGGAATGGCGGGAAACAGGCAAACGATGGCGTTCTCCTTCTGGGAAGCCTTTCTGTGCAGCGGGCTTTTTCAGTAATAACAATACGTTACTTGACATTTGTCAGAGAAGTCATACCATAAAATAATAATGAAGAGTGATACAGTTCTGTGTTTCCGGAGCTCAGAAAGAGATGTAGTCGACTTGTCATCTTTGCCCCGGCAACCCGGTTGGCTTTTCGGATGGCTGGGTCCATACGCGCTTTTGTTCACACATGAGTGCGACGGGCAGGAGCTCAGACGGGCTGGGCTCTGCGCCCTCCACACAGCCTGTGTTTTTCGGGTCTCTGGGGCTACCCCGTGCCTCTGTGTGAACAAAAGTGCATTATGGGTATTGGGCTTGTCTTCTGCTTCGTATCTGAGAAACAAGGGCCACGTTTCAAAAAAATACATACAGTGCATAACAAAGGCTGTATATAATTTATGGAGTTTAGTGCAGCTGTTATTGTGTGTCTGTGTCCGTGTGCATTTGTGTGTGCATGTGCGGTGTGTGTGTGTGTGTGTGTGTGTGTGTGTCAGGGAGGTGTTGGGGGACTAGGTGCGTATGAAAGTAGCTTTTTTTTTTATATCTCACAAAAGATATTTTACTGCAAACATGAGGCATGGTATTACCCAGGTGAATACTACATTAACCTTCAGCAGATCACTGCATTGACAACAAACCACAGAATATCAGACTTTGAAATCAAATTTCTCTATAGAACATGCATTTGCATGGTCCTTTGAAAGACTAATGAAGGTCAATGGCTTCATTCCATGAAAAACATCAATGCATATGGGAAGACATACATAAAAAGTGTGGCAACTAATTATAGCTTAATTTATATATTAAAAAAAGACCTGCCACACCTACAGAAATGGAATATACAGAAAATATATTGAAATAAAAATTTCAAAGATATTAATGATATTCCACAATATATGGGCAAATATACAATTTTGTACCTTGGATCGATGACTATTGCCAATTTGCTATAACTTGCCACTATATTTTAGAAGACGTCCACATGGTTACAACACATTGCAGTATATTTTTCTCAGTGGAAACATGAAATGCTGGAGCACTTTTGAAATCTACATGTTCAAACCAAAGGAGGCAAAATAGCCCAAGGGTCTTTTTTATGCTGAGTGAATTCAATATCTCCTCTAATGTACGCTGGTAGCAGTCATCACAGCCAAAGTGGAATGTACAGTTCAAGAGCATCCAGTTTGTTTATGAGGAAATTAGATTAGACTCAGTAAGAAGTGCTGAGTGCAATTCCGGATACAGTTGTATGTACACGGCGATGAATGACATGTCGGAACGTCCGTATCCTTAGGAATGACATTTTGCCCTAAGCCGGTCATTCGGAACAGAGCTGACATATGTATAATGAGCTGGAATGCCTTCTTCCTAGAGCCTCTCCAGTACTGTAATGGATTTGACCCATAGGGATGTCCAGGGGTCAGTCCTGGAGATGCCTCAATCAGACATAGCGGTCCCATGCAGGAGTGGCAATGGATGGTGGTCACATGCTGAAAGCAATTTGTTGGGACTGCAGATGTGATATTGTTTGGTAACCCCGCACACTGACATGGTGACCCACAGCTTCCCAATGGACCTACCTTTTCTACACTACCTTATATAGCTCTTTGTGTTATACATTTGCGTGGCAGTGTGTAATGGGGCGTGACGTGTGAGGGGGGAGGAGCCAAATGCAGCAAGGGGAATCATTAAGCCCTTAGGCCACTAAGGCGGGATACCCCGCAGATAAGGGAAGGAGACAAGACAAGGAACACACACACACCACAGCTACAGACCGGCTCAGTTACACACGAGTCAGAAATAAAGCGCCCTGTCTCGATAACGAGACGAATAAGAACAGGCGAGTAGCACAATGGCACAAACAAAACACACAGCAAATATACACAGAAAACTAAATAACTACCTATTGGTATAGGAGGAGGCGAAGGAACAGATATTAGGTTCCGTGGCTACCTCCCTTAGCTAGCAGTCACATGCAGCAAACAAACCTGGGTAAACACCCGATCTCCCAGGAGAGAGAAACATTTTACAGGTGAGCCGACGGAGCACCGTCGTCCCATTGCCTTACCAGCAAAATGACTAAGCTAAAAATATAAAACCACGCCCAAGCCTCTCAGTAAGGTAAAATGTAACGAGGCGAACCGGAACAGAGATTTAACGTTCCATGGCTAGTTAAACAAGTACGCAGTCTAATGTAGCAAACAAACCTGGGTAAACACCCGATCTCCCAGGAAGGAGAAACATTTTACAGGTGAGCCGACGGAGCACCGTCGTCCCAAAACTTTACTATCCAAAAAACTCACGCAAACTTAAACACCCGCCCTAGCCTCTCAGTAAAATAATATATAACGAAGCCAAGGAACAGAAAGCTAACGTTCCCATGCTACGCGCAGTCACACACAAACACGTCCACAACAACGCCCAAGCTCCATATAAAGAGACATACCCCGAGAACGAAACAGAACAACAGTTCCAAACAAAATCGTCCCGCAGGTAAAAAGGACGTACAGGACGGCTGCAACAAAAGACCAACGCCAAATAGCACGACAGCCTCAATATAAATAAAAACCCTGACTCACAACAAAGAGGAACGTAGTCCACGAGAAGGACAACAGGGAATAAAACGTACCAAGCTACTAACTGGCTTACCGTAACCCGGAAATGAGTAGAAGCTAAAACGCCAGGTCTCTCAATAAGAAAACCAATCAAAAGGCGAACAAATGGACCAGAGAAACTGCTACTCTATACTTCTACGAGCTCATAAACTAAGTAGAAGCGAAAACGCCAGAATCCCCTATGGGAAGACATGCGCCGAAGGGCGAACAGAACTAAAGTTCCCAACAGAATCGCCCAAATCTCCATACACGGAGATTAAGCAACGCGAAATAGAGCAGAGATTTTACGGTCCCAAACTTCTACGAGGTAATCAACTACCTAGCCAGCAAGAAATAAGCCCTGTCTCTAAAGAGACGCTAAAAATGGGCGAGTAGCCAAAATGGTATGAGCACTCACAGCCAACAATACAAAACAATAAACAATTAATGTAGAAGCCCCGAATGAAGGGAACGGTAGGCTTATATAGCTCTCAGTGACCACGAACAGGTGTAAACGCTAACAGAAGCTCCGCCCACTCAGCAGGGCGGAGCAAGCATCTACCAAAAGGGCAGCGCCCTCGCGTGGCCACTGAGGAAAACGACCGCAAAGTAAAACAGGGTTCAAAACCATGACACAGTGTAACAATGGTTTGAGAACTGGGCTAGTAACTGTGAGCTTGTTCAATTCCCAGGTGGACCACCTCTGTTGTACCCTTGAGTAAGGTACTGAACTTTAATGGCCTCAGTAAATATGTCCAGCTGTTTAACCCCTTCGCACAGATGGCAATTATTTGGTCAATTCTCGGCTATTTAGGGGGTGCTCTGTTTAAGGCTTTATAACTCCAGGGGCCACATGTATAAAACTCTGAGTAAAAGAATGCGTAAAAGAACGCTCAGGGTGAAAGTCAGAAATCTGCTTAAAAAATGTTTTGCATTTTCTACCTCTGCCTTTCGGTCACGGTGTCGGCATATCACACAGACCCCACACATTGCATATGTATGGTGTCCATCCTGTGCAGAGGTAGGCAGATTCTCACAGCACGTATTATATTATACATCTGAATTTCTGCGTGGAAACTCACTCACACGGCTTTCTGAGGGCATTTTCCTGCTCAGCACTGTTTATACATGTGGCCCCAGGTGTGAGCATCACAGAAACTTGGCAAATGGCTTAAATGAAACAAGACAGTTTTACCATTTACAATACAAACTTTGTATTTGTTTATTTTCATAATTTAAGTCAAAATAAAGTGCCACAAATGCAAAGAAACTTTGGAAAAATGCAAAAAAAAAAAAAAAAAAGAAGTTCTTCTTTAGTTTGCAATGAAATACAGAGAGCTACATATAGTATGTGAGACTGGTAAATTTATACATTTCCTGGATCATAAACTCTGAGGATGATATGCAGAACTACTAAAGATCTATGATGCAAAATATAGGCAGGCAGTGTACCCTGTTGTCCATTACATTGTGAATTGTGCACTGCTCTAAATCATAAAATAATGATATATTTAACTACAAATCAAATGTTTTGGATCATAAAACTCACTTTTGCATCATTTTCAAGTGGGAATTACTATGTTTTCATCAGTATAGGGAGCAGATATCTATGGGCCCAAAACTCTATCCAATACATGTCATAAAATTAATAAACTTTGTTTTGTCCATTATAAAGCATATACATTTGCCCCTTGTGATGGTTTAAGATGAAAACATTGATATCACACACACCTAAATATGTAGCCTAGTCATTGACTGTTGTACCTCAATAAAACATCACTCTTTCCTGTACTCTACAGTATGTACTATTTTGCCCTACGCTACAACACTACAATAAAATAATATTCCACCAACAGGAAAATGCTGCCAAATGTTCTAGCTTCAATGAAAGTCGATACATCAAACATAAAACATGACTGAGTAATGAACTACAGTGTGTGAATTGCACTCAAAATGCAAAAATAATCATAACAGTAACATAGCCTACTGGACAAGAGTGGAAAATGAACGTACATATGAAGCCAGCGAGAAGAACCGCAAATTACAAGTATTTTTTTGCATATCGCAGAAGAAAAACTCCCGTCAGCGAATGCGTTTTCTGTAGCTGTTTGCGCCATTGACGAGATTAAAACTTCTGTTACGCTAGGCTGCAAATTATTGTTCAAAGCATCCCAGAAAAAATTACAAGCACCCTTGCAAAGGATATACTGTCCTCTATCGGGTAAAACAGTTGTGAATAAAACCGGAATCACATGAAATACTTCAGAGCTGCAGGTACAGTATATGGGGTGTTGCGCACAGACGCTCGATGTTGTGTAATAACGAGCTAAACTGGAGTGTATTTCTCAAACAGATTGACACAATAATTTATTTATATGACACAATAATTTCATGTTTATTTTGCATTTGAGTGAGGAGGGCTTTTCACAGCTTTGTTGGCATACGGTCGGGCTATTGTTGGGTTTAGCTTGTTGCTATGACGGAATTCAAATTTTATATGATGAATAAATATATTTATAAACTCACACATAGACGCTATTGTCTACTATTTAACGCATGGGTAGGTATAGACTGAGTGGGGGGTTGCTTGTTAAATGGACTTGCTACGGGAAAATAGTGACACTTACAAACTCTGTATTCTGCAGAGTTGTTACAAATCATGTGCTAATAAAGATAAAACACGGAGTCTGAGGTTTCCATTAATAGTTCGGCTGCAGGAGCAGCGAATGTCTCAGTTGAGAAAAATCTTGGTGCCGGCGTCCTGGTCACTAGGCATCTGCGCAAAGGAGTTAAATGGATTGTATGTAAAGAATGTAAGCTGTGTACGTTGCACTGGATAAGTGTCTGCTAATAATAGTTTGGCCTGTCATAATTATTGCATGTTTTCATTAACATTTTTCTACAGTCATTGCCATGACTGTTTTCGCACAGAGAAAAAAAAACGTGCCATTCCTTGAACATATCAGAAACACTTTATGAATGAACAACGCTAATATCGGATTTTGTACCTTGGATCTTGTCGTTTTTTTTAACCTTTTGTTTAAACCAGGAATGTCAACTGAGAATCCATTGCTCTTTTTGCAGTGACAACCTGGAAAAGCAAGGTGGGTGGGTACTTCATGCTGTTGCATAGTCAGTCAGATGTAGGGAGTGATTGGTGGACAGATGTAAACAGGGGGGGTGTTGGCCTGATTGCAACATTTAACACTTTTACTCAAAAAGTGCCATAGTGTCTTTAATGACCACAATTTTAACATAACATTGCATCCAAAGGACGGCACCTTCGACAGTGCAACACCCCCATCACTAGGCTGAGACATTGGATTTATCTTTTGCTCTAGAGGAAAGAGTGCCCCCTACCGGCCCACTAACACTTCATCAATCGGGTTTTCCCAAGAGGTCTCCAATCCAACTACTAACTACCCGAAGGGCACACGGTGGCTGGCTGCTGCCAGTTGTAGAAGCCTTATGAGGTCATTGTCCTCTGCTAAAGAAAAAGATTGCATATTCATTACTGTGGCCATTTTGCCAATTCCTGCATGATTCTTTTTAGCTGGAGGGTTATCCGAAGTTCACTGCTATTTTCAGTCTTGTGCCGTGGTTTGAGATACATTCTCTCTCTGTCTGAGAATTCTGAGGTAGGGTCAGAACAAAATACTGCCACAGCCATCAATCAATTTTAGTAGGCCTTCTACCGGATGTGAAGATGTTCTACTTAAGAGACCTTTTGAGATGAAAGTGTTAAGAACACCAGCGTTTTGTGGTGATTCTTTTCCTTAAATGACTCACTGTGCATTGCAGGAAGTGAATGTCATCCTCGTGTTGACAAATGGGTCATGTCCAGATGTTTGCCTTTCAACTGAAATGATATGCACTTTAAAAAAAAAAAAACAGCCTGCCGTCTTGGAAACTGTATATCCCCACGATACATTGTAAATGTGGACTTTCTGGAAATTGTAATGATAAGTGCACTTTTGAAAAAAGAAAAGAAAATACCAATTAGTGCCTCCCAAATACATATGTGTGCTGTGGCCCGCAGGGTAACTCCTGTGTTCCTCCATTTTCCCCTAGAGTCCCTCACTTAAGAGTGCCTTAGCCTCCCTGGAGATGGCATGAGAAGAGAAAACTAATTAACCTTGCTGTTCCATCGGAGTGATTTCTGTCGGTGGGGCTATTAAGACACAGCCTCTCTACCGAGAACAGTGAGCCTCTGCTTCCATCCCCATTATGCACTATTCAGTTAGTGTATCTGCAACCAGATGAATTGATACATTTACTGGGGCTTATTAGTCATTAGACGGTACAAAAAAATAATCAGAAAGCCACCTTTGTGCGCTCATCTCCTTGGTTTGTATCTCAGACATTACCAGTCGATTTGCCATTGGTATGAGAGAGGGGAAGTCGCATTCGGGGTGTGATGTTTCAAAACGCGGGCGCATTATCTCTTCCTGATGAGTGCACTTTTCAGTCACAGAAGCCGCGCTAATGACGAAAAATGACTTCCCGCCGCCGAGCGCACGCCGCGATTGTGTGAAATGGAAATTATGGAAATTACAGCTCCGCCGTTCTCTTTCGTCGCATCCGAATCTGCACCTTTTTTTCCCCTGATGCGGTTCTTTGTAGCGAGCCTCGGGGATGAAGCTCCTCAGACAGCTCCGCTTCTGAATCAGACTGCCGCGCAAATGGAAAGCAGGTGTGCCCGGGATATGACTCCAAGTTTTGAGAAACTTTCTTGCCGTTTTTTTTTTTTCCGCCAGTCGGTCTAGCGGGTTAGCGGACGGTTCGAGGTGAGAAGGTGCCGATTTTGGAAAACGACGTCGGTCCGCCTGCTAGTACCGATGGTGGTCCAATCGATGCTTGCTTACCGGGGGTCATTTTTTTAAAATTAGTTTGTGAAGCAGTCTGTTTGGCATTTAGAATGCCAAGTTACATTCATATGTCCGATGGCAAATCAGGAGGTTGCCAGACAAGCACGCACCAAGCTGACCGGCCTCTTCTTTTTCCGCTCCACGGTCCCAGTTATGCTGCGCTGGAGGACTGCGCTTCATGCGCAGCCTCGCTCTGGTAGACTGCGGTCACCAGATTCGGATGGATGCGTCCCCCTTGCGCAACGAGACGGGGTTCGCTCAAACCCCCTCTCCCCCTCCTCCTCCCCCACAGGACACTGTGCCCAATTATGAACGAGGACTTTAGCGGGACGTGCCACCGGGCAGCTTGAGCAAACAATGTTTTTGATCTTATAGATTACAGAATAATTTAATCATAAAATCACTTGTAGTGACTTGGTCGTAACACCAACAATCATAAACAGTCTTATAGTCAATTTCCTATAGCTACATCTTTACTGATCTCATTACTGTAAACTACGAGGGCAATTCAATATGAGAACATATTTAGGAGGCAGATTGTTATTGCTTTGATATGAGATGCCCATTGATTTCATAGTTACATTAATGTGATGGATATTCCTGCCTATCTAACCATGATGACCATTGTCAGACAGGAAAAGGGCCTTTAAAGTGTCCAAACAAATTGGACAGAGAAGCTGTAAGACCAGAGAATCAAACAACAGCCGCCAAATTATGTATAATCACTGAATATGAATTGTGTCTTTTTTATTAATTATCAGCTCATTTTCTGGTACATTGTGGCAAACAGAAAAGCAGCATGCCGAGCAAAGCAGAAGACGTACCCGATATTGCATTCGACCTCAGCCAATAGGAGCAATCATGATGCAATTCGATGAAAACCTTCATTTCCATACGGTGCAAATTAGAGCTTAGAGCTAGATGAGATGAAAGCCGGCACAATGAAATAAGACTCTTAGTCAAATCAAATGAATTCTCGTTTGTGAAACCTGTGAGTTTCAAAGCGTGCCACGGTCCGCCGCAGAAGGCGTCGGGCTTGATCCCCGGAGAAGATCTGCGGGGGGGGGCGTCCAGTCCGGTCCGATCCCTGACCCAGTTGGGCGTATCCCGGACACCGGCAGCTTCGTAGTGCCCAGGCTGCCCCTGTCTGATCGCAGATGACCCGCAGGACGTGGACCTCACAAGGTCACGCGCAAAGAGCTCGGCGCCTCGCACTCTTTCTTTAGTCTTCCATTAATTTCTCACGCGTCGTCAAAAAAAAACGTCACCTGAACCGGCTTATTAGTTTATCAAATAAAAAAAAAAGCCAGTGATTTTACTCTTTGAAATTCTGTTCCTCGCTCATTTCAATGGCATTTCCCCCCGCGCGTATTTAACGTTCTTAGTCCGACGCGTGTTTGCTCATTATGTCTGTTTATTCCAAGTTGCGTTCGTTTGAATAGCCATGACAGCAGCAACAATAAGAGCAAAAAATAAACAATCATTTCCACCATCATGATTAATTGAGCGGTCAGGGGTCTCAAATGCGTGTTAAGGTTTTATCCGTGGGAGAGGTTAAACAAGTGTCTGAAGCACATTGTCCTGGGGCAACAGGGTTTGAGAAGAAATCTCTAAACAGCTACTTAAGAAAGTTGAAATGCTGAGGACGCATACATAATGTCGCTCATGCGATGCCGTTAAACAGGCGGAATACCTGGGGCAAGACGAAGACTATTTAAAATCAGCAGGTGTGTATCCATCCTCAAATTTATAACATTGCTCAGATTCAATCTTTTTTGGAAAAGAAAAATGCAAAATATACTTTAAGCTGTCAAAACTGAGCAGAGTGCTTTTGAATAAAAAGTCACTTTAAAAAGATGTTCACAGAAACTGTCGCAGCACCGTGTCTACTGAGTAAAAGGCAATATGAACTTTTGACAGTTTCAGTCAGTCAAGTCTAGCATTTTCAAAATTATTACAATATATGTTTACGGACTGAAATATGAATTATTGCCATATCACTGGAAACAATACTATTTAACTGACAATACAACTCATTTTGATGAGAGCTAATGAGGAATCATGATAACAGCTGATGAGAAATGGTTATCATTTTGCTTTTATCTGTAACAGCCACAATGATAGCAACAACACATTTATTAATTTATCTATGTGGCAGGTAGGTGGCAAGCAAATTCCAAAGATGATATGGCAAGGGACATCCAAGGCAAAAAATATATTTTAAGCAACCTAGACTGTCATGGTAATTGTTTGTCTGAGGAAAAGATACACACAGAAATAATTTCTGGTCATGTCATATATTTTTTAGGACATGGTTTGTATAGGTGATCTATTGGTAAAGGAGGGATCTGGAAATTGACACTGTAAATATGAATACTGAGGATAGCATGCGTTTTGATAGCCAGACGTGGTGCCCTTACACATATAACTCACTTATATGCTCCTGTATTTTAAGACACTCTAGATAAGAGCATCTACTAAATTAATGTGATGTAATGTAATATGTTGCATAATGTAGGCCTGCCCTTATGGAAATGGAAGCAATAATAAAGCTAACAGTCTAAAACACAAAGCAAGTTTCTCAAAACAGTCTCACCTGCCTGACTCCGCTGAGTCACACACCTCATGTTGTTGAGGAAGAAATTTCATGAACTTTTAATGAAAATATTATATAACTCCTCCTCCCCTTTCTCACTCATATCAGAAAATATTTCCAGCGGTGGTCATTTATTTTATTAATATTCCAAAGTGATAGCATGCTGTAGCTACGATCTGCATAGATATTACCACATTGCTGGAATTTCTCTGACATGATGCACTTTATGCCTGTCCTCAAGAGGCCTCCATATGCAAAGGCTTGATATATATGTGTAATTTAGAAGTTTGTGTGCTTCGCGACTGTAAGTTGAAGATGTTACAAAAAAAATAATAATTTAATGATTTTTCCCATAGGCCCTATATAATCTTCCGTTTATCTTTTCTGTTCTCTTTAACAATCCGAGTGTTTATTTTAAATTACACAATTTCCCCAACCCCGGAGCAAGGAAAAGCGATTATTTCTTATTACAACGGTGTGTCGGGTTGTTGTAAGCCACTTTGTCTTTGCAAAACAAAATAGCGTAGCCTATTGACGGAACTTTTATTGGGGAATAAAATCTGAAAAGTTTGAGAACTTCCTAAGCTAGTTTGGCTTAAGTAGCGAAGTGCGTCAGTGGTCGATACAGCACATTAATATAATCCTTATGGGTATGATGTATGGCAGGTCTGAGTGATCGCAGGCCCTGAAGAACTGCATTGTCTGTTGGTTTTAGTTTTGCTTCGGGTCAGATATGTTTAATTAAAGCGTCGCTTTGATAAGAAGAAAACTCATTTAGTTTTTCTAGATGTCAGTTGGCTGCTAATTGAAAGCCCACTCCGATGTCCCACTGGACTTGCAGAGACAAGGAGTGTCTGTTTTTTTTTTTGGTGGGGGGGGGGGGGGGGGGGGGAAACAGCCTATCATTTTCACGCGATGGTGCTGTGAGTATCTCACCACCTCTGGCTCCCACGACTCGATCTACGGCGAACAGAATCGCGAGTGAGAGGCGGCGGACTGAGAGAGAGGCGGCGGGCTGAGAGGGCGGAGGACTCGGCGGTAATGTCTTTCTCTTTCTCTCTCGCATGCCCGTGCCGAACTCACTCGGTACGAGCGGCGGTACGGGATAAACTCCTCCCTCAATGTCCGCGCCTGTCGCTTCGCTTTAAAGCCGACAGGAAAGCAGTCCTACGGGGAGTGCTACGGAGGCACGCGTATACAGGCGAATCACCGTATCGCACAAATCAAACAATACCTGTGACGCCCCGTAAGGGAAGAATATGGAGAACGAAACCAAAGTAAACCCTGAAGTGTCTGAACCTACAAAAACTATGAAGCGACAGTGATCACACAGATCCGCCGGTTCAATAAAAATATACATTACTGAATTGCATATTCAACTAATGGTAGTGACTATTAAGAGTTTCAATTATTAACAGCGGCTGGTACGATGACTGAGAACAAGAGGCTGGATGTGAATAGAGAAGACCTTTCCACGCAATGCGTGTTGTCCAGTCAAGCAGTAATAAAGTTAATTTCCCCATAAGTGCTGATCTGGCGTTTTATAAAAAAAAATGAGTCCTTGGCTAATAGGGTTTCTCTGCATCTCTGGAGCGAGGGCATCATTTATTCAGCAGGTCTTTTACTGCGGTAAAACATCATTCATCAACCTTTTATGAGGAAAAGAAAGTCACTGTAAAAAAAAAGGGGAGGGAAGAAGTATTTTGAATGACAAGGGACGCATTTCCTCAACGGCGGCGAAGGACTGGCAAAGTGATCTAATTTAGTCCATCATTGTGCCTCTGAGGAATCCGCGCATCCCATTGTGGGAAATTATAAAGAGCGAACGGTCGGGGGAGAAGAAGTGCAGGGGCGGTGACGCAGGCCCGCGATCCGTCTTTGTGAAAGAAAACAAAGGGAGCCGGAGCCCCGCGACGCGGCTGGGGAGCGCATCTCGGCCGAAAACCTCGCCCGTACGGAGCTCCGTGACCTTGAGAAAACTACTGACCGTGGTACATTAAGCAAATAGTGACAAAGTCTGTCGAATCAAACTCTTGAGTATATACTGAAATGAGTCTTCATCAATCAAAGTCTTTTAATCCCCGCAGTTAAAAGTAAAGGGCATTACAATGGTAATGGGGCTTCTAGGTAAAACCGTGGCTTGTTGTGTAGCCAGTTAGGGTTATAGGCAAGGTTGTCTAATGTTCTTGGTCACATGGTCACTGTAACAAGGCTCTTGCTACGTTGTTGACATTAAACATTGAACTGAAAAAAAAGTCTGTTTGGCACCAAGTCAGGGATGTAAATTATGTAGAAATTAATCAGTTATGTGTACATGTGGTAACACAGGTGGGAGTGGTTGTTGAATACAGTGTTGACCAAAAACAGGTCCTCCAATCAGCCTGGGGTCAAGTTTACCAAAAAGGATATGTGGACATTGTCACAATGCAACCTGAGACACCGTTTCGTTGCTGGAGTGAAATCCTGAGAGTGTAGGCTTGGAGTGGGACATCGTTACTCGCATATTGTGAGAGGTTAAACAATAGCTGGATAATTGCTTCAACATTCTCCAGATGGCTTAGATGCTCCAAGGGCTAAGAAATGTGGTCTAACATGAGCTCAACAATAGGAGCTCCTTATATAATGTGCACTTGATCCCAATTGTTTTCGGGTTGTTCCATTTCAGTGCAGGTATGCTGCAGGTGAGTGTGGTGCCGTCAGGTGGGCAAGAGATGTTGACACAGAAGTTAAGGCACAGCACACATACACCCGCCCTCCATGACACAACCCAGTGGTCTTTGCCTGGCATTACTACACATTTTAATGTTTGCAATATGTTCCTTTAGCAACACTTTCTATGGGTCCTTCATAAAAGCTTCAAAACTCCTTCACAAGCTGTGCATAATAATTCCATATGAAAAACATAAAATGGTGTGGAAATATTACCAAACTGCACTATTACTACCTTAATCTCAGGAGCTGTATGTAAGTTCCTCCTGAGAAAAACAAAACGGTGAGTCTTCTGCAGGATTCCTCCTCAGAACAAAGACTCGCACAAGTACGACTGTCTCTACGTAGCACATTACGCAGGTGCTATGTAACACTTAGGCACAATTTCTATAGCTTGTATGAACGACCATTCATAGAATAATATGTTTCATCATGTCAAATGATGTTTCAGAATGTCAGATCCTAATTTCCATACTTCATCCAACAAGTTAAGTAGATCCCTGTACACTTTTTAAAAAACGAAGAATGGAGTATGGTTAATTTAGTCAGGTAAATGCCCAAAAGTTGCTGCTGAGTGTCTTGGTCGCTAAAGGCCTTTAAGTCTCAGGTTTGAGTCTCAGTGCCATCAGGTTACTAAGGCAGAGAGCCTTCAATAGCAGGACAAAATAGACCTTGCCCCACTAAGGACTGGGCCGATTGCATTTTGCAGGGTCCCATGAGTAACTGCCAAAGTTGTTTTCGATGACAGTTTCAGTCGTGGGTCTTCCTTGTTTCCCTTTGTGGACTGTAGCAAATGACTAGTGGCTAGAGTGCACACACTTAATCTACACTCCTCCTGGCGTGTACGAGAATACATACTTATGCACACTCACAGTATGTGAATTTACAGTATATTCCACATTTCACAAAAAATAACTACTGTTACCAATATAAGGCTGCCAATATTCGTTGTATTACTGAGGGAAATCAAGTGAGGCTCGATTTTTAATGCACTTGCAGCAGATTTACACAAATAGTTTGATGCTGTGAAATGTTCTGACCTCTGTTTGCTAACCCCTTCAATACTTTATTTTCAAAATCATAGACATCAATTTTGTGAAACTTCTAACATATTAAATTAATAGTAAACTTCAGAATGCCATATTCTATAATGTTTTGAATAATTCACTGGTGGCCATTTACTGTGCCCTTTAAAAGCCTTGCTGTAAATATTGCATTAATAATATTTTGAGTACGGTCGAGCAAAATAAAATAACTAGTTTTTTGATGGCTTCAGACCAAACAAAAACATTTTTGTTGACTCATGACAAGGCAGGCACCCCGAGTTAAGTTCATATAAACCTCCTTTTTAAAAAAAAATTAACCAAAAAATATTTGTCGAGACTGCCAGCATGCCATTTAATGTGCGATCCCAATTAGCTTCCTGGTTGAAGTTTAAATGCCTCACAATTAATTGCGACACTATACTTTGTTTTCATTGATTAATATCACCCTTACAAAGGTTAAGCTAATATGTAGCTTGTCTGCTCTAAATTTCTGTGCCATTTCTATTTCTATTTTGAAATACCTAGGCATGAAGTAAAAACTTGAGACTGACCGCCTCAGCTCTGTAATTGTGAAAATAGTCCCAATACCATGTTACAGTCATACTGCACACCCCCAAACCTGCATTCTGACAGGAAAAAAAACTGAACAAATTAAGAACAACAAAAACAAGTTCCTAAACAAACTAAATTACACAGCTCTGCGTTCAGTTTGGAAAAATGACTCTTCCCTGCCCCCTTGGCAGAACAGCACTTGGATACCGCAGCTTTTTGGAGTCTGAATACTAATGTGCTTAGTCAACCCATTTACCGTCAGTGGATGTAACCAGGAGACTTAGGAAAGAGATCTATTTTGATAAAGGTCTTTTCAATTCATAAAGGAAAGCTTTTAACCTCCAGGTGCAGCTGCATATATTACCTTTGCATTTCGTATTCCCAGGTCTTGAATATTCTGTTTGTAATCGGAATATAATGGAATGCCTATAAAGCACACCTCACAGAGCGCCCATCTCTTCACCTACTTCCTCTCCCCTCAGCTTTCAGATAAAAAATACCAGTTGAAGTCGAAGGTTTGCATGCACCTTAGCCAAATCCATTTAAACTCAGTTTTTCCTGACATTTAATCCTAGTAAACATTCCCTGTCTTAGGTCAGTTAGGATCACGACTTTATTTTAAGAATGTGAAATGTCAGAATAATAGTAGAGAGAATGATTTATTTCAGCTTTTATTTCTTTCATCACATTCCCAGTGGGTCAGAAGTTTACATACACACTGTTAGTATTTGGTAGCATTGCCTTTAAATTGTTTAACTTGGGTCAAATGTTTCGGGTAGCCTTCCACAAGCTTCTCACAATAAGTTGCTGGAATTTTGGCCCATTTCTCCTGACAGAACTGGTATAACTGAATCAGGTTTGTAGGCCTCGCTTTTTCAGACACATTTTTTCAGTTCTGCCCACAAATTTTCGATTGGATTGAGGTTAGGACTTTGTGATGGCCACTCCAATACCTTGACTTTGTTGTCCATTTTGGCACAACTTTAGAAGTATGCTTTGGGTCATTTTCCATTTGGAAGAGCCATTTGCGACCAAGCTTTAACTTCCTGGCTGATGTCTTGAGATGTTGCTTCAATATATCCACATAATTTTCCTTCCTCATGATGCCATCTATTGTATGAAGTGCACCAGTTCCTCCTGCAGCAATGCACCCCCACAACATGATGCTGCCACCCCCCGTGCTTCACGGTTGGAATGGTGTTTTTCGGCCTCACCCTTTTACCTTCAAACATAGCGATGGTCATTATGGCCAAACAGTTACATTTTTGTTTCATCAGACCAGAGGACATTTCTCCAAAAAGTAAGATCTTTGTCCCCATGTGCAATTGCAAACTGTAGTCTGGCTTTTTTATGGCGGTTTTAGAGTAGTGGCTTCTTCCTTGCTGAGCAGCCTTTCAGGTTATGTCGATATTGGACTTGTTTTACTGTGGATATAGATACTTTTGTACCAGTTCCCTCCAGCATCTTCACAAGGTCCTTTGCTGTTGTTCTGGGATTGATTCGCACTTTTCGCACCAAAGCACATTCTCCTTCCTGAGCGGTATGACGGCTGCGTGTTCCCATGGTGTTGATACTTACGTACTATTGTTTATACAGACAAATGTTGCCATTCTCTCAAACAACTTATGTGGTAAACAGGTATTCCACAGGTAAACAGGTGATGCCATCATGACTCTATATAAAAGGAAATCAAAAGACTCCTGATATCTTATTTCCAGGTACTCTTAGAAGCGATACTATAACCTCTGCATTTGAATGGATCTCTATGGGAATTGGGGGGTGGGACTAGATTTAGCCAACCATGGGTTACATACTATTCTCGTGTAATTTACAGCTTAATCTAGTCCCACCCCCCAATTCCCATAGAGATCCATTCAAATGCAGAGGTTATAGTATCGCTTCTAAGAGTACCTGGAAATAAGATATCAGGAGTCTTTTGATATCCTTTTATATAGAGTCATGATGGCATCACCTGTTTACCTGTGGAATACCTGTTTACCACAGAAGTTGTTTGAGAGAATGGCAAGAATGTGCAAGGCCGTTATCAAGGCAAAGGGTGGCTACTTTGAAGAATCTAAAATATATTACTTTTTTTTATTTGTTTAACACTTTTTTGGTCTTTGCATAATTAAATTTGTGTTGTCTCATAGTTTTGATGTCTTTACTATTCCAAAATGTGGAAAACAGTAAAAAATATCGGAAAAAAACCTTCTATGAGTAGTGTCCAAACTTTTGACTGGTACTGTAGGCCAGGGGTGGGCAACTTCAGGCCTCGCGGGCCGGTGTGTATGCAGGTTTTTGCTGCCACCAGTTAGCAATTATTTAATTAGCCCAATCGTTTACATAATCTGATATTTTAATCTACATATCCGCAATATGACCAGCAGCTGATGAATGTTCTTGTGCCGGTATGCGTGTATTGTAGCGTTTTATCGTTCTGTAATTTACGAGTGAATCGTGATTGTGTGTATGACTAATTAGTTGATTGAACCGTGGTAACTGGTGGCCGTAAAAACATGCATACACACCGGCCCGCGAGGCCTGGAGTTGCCCATCCCTGCTGTAGGCCTTAAAATACAGGTACACCTCCAAATGACTCAAATAATGTCAATTAGCCTATCAGAAGTTTCTAAAGTCATGACATCATTTTTTGGAATTTTCCAAGCTGTTTAAAGCCACAGTAAACTTAGTGTATGTAAACTTCTGACCCACTGGAATTGTGATATAATGAATTAAAAGTGAAATGTCTGTAAACAATTATTGGAAAAATTACTTGTGTCATGCACAAAGTAGATG
This sequence comes from Synaphobranchus kaupii, assembly GCA_029718625.1. Lineage (NCBI taxonomy): Eukaryota > Metazoa > Chordata > Actinopteri > Anguilliformes > Synaphobranchidae > Synaphobranchus > Synaphobranchus kaupii. The sequence continues at coordinate 8,804,331 of CM056387.1, forward strand.
TCCTAACTGACTTGCCTTCATCTTAAAGGGTTTCTTTCCGGTTTAGAAGGGTGTCTCTGATCACTGATGTCATGATAAATCAGTATCTGATTCAAGCATTTATGGAACATTCTGCACTTTCTCCACCCCCATCAACAAAGAATAAGTTTGATTGACTGTGTGTGTGTGTGTGTGTGTGTAAATGACTTTACAACATCAACATATATATATGCATATATATATATATATATATATATATAAACAAACATACACACACACACACACACACATGTACATGCACACACTCATACACACACACACACACACACACACATGCCGCGCGCGCGCGCACACACACACACACACACACACACACACACACACACACACACACACACACCAACACATTTTGTAAAGCTTGGCTGCAAATTACTGTTTTGGTGGCTGCAGATACCGGATGGTTTTAGCAATACAGTCTAGGTTTTCCATTACAAACCTGTCATATCTCTGAGCTCTGAGGGGCTGTTTTTCAAGCATCTCTTCTGCTGTGCCTCTTTACTTGGCTGGTTTTAATCTTTGCATGTGAAATCTATTTGGATGGCTTGCAAATCCATGACAAGTGATAAGTTTATCACTCTCACACAGAATACTTTTAACAACCTATGTTATGGCGATGTGAAAATAAACTGCACCCGTCTTTCAGTTCTGCGGTTTACATAGTAGGACATAATTAACCCTCGACTAGTCCTCACAAAGTCCTAATAGAGGAAAGGTCTAACCTCATGTGTCAAATAACACATCCCAGATTTGACCTTGTCATTACTCTGTCAACCAAAAATAAACCAACATACAGAAGCCACGTGTGTGAAAATGTAAATGCACCCCATGATTCAGTAGCTGGTAGAACCCAGTTTAGCAGAAATAATCTGAAGTAATCATTTTCTGTATGAGTTTCCTACATCGCATTGAAGGAATTCTGGCCAACTGCTCCTTCCAAAACTGCTTCAGCTCATTGATGTTTGAGGGGCATTCATTTACTAACAATTCTCTTAAGGTCCCGCCACAACATCTCAACGTGGTCTGAACTTTGACTTATGGCCATTCCAAAACCCTGGCTCTGTTCTTTTTCAGCTATTACTAATGCGCTTAAAATCTATTTCTTGTGCATGATCCACTTTCGGCCAAGCGTTAGCCATTGGACAGATTGTCTCACATTTTCTTCCAGAATATGATGGTGTAGGGAGGAATTCATGGTGGACTTCATTATCTGGTGTGCAGGTCCTGTGGCTGTAAAACGGCCCCAAATCATCACCCCTCCGCCACGATGCTTGACGGTTGCCATGAGGTTTTTGTGGTGATATGTGCCGTTTGGTTTTTGTCAAACATGCCGTTGTGCATTATGGCCAAGCAACTCCACATTGATCTTGTCTGTCCAGAGGACAGAGTTCCAGACGTCTTGTGTTTCTTTTTGGTTCTTCCATGAAAGCCATACTTGTTCAGTCTTTTCCTAATGGTGGAGTCTTTAACTCTATTATTGTGTTGAAAGAGGCATGTAGATCCCTGGATGTGGCTTTAGGGTTCTTTGCCATTTCTCTGAGCATCATAGTCTTATCTCGGGGTGAATTTGGTGGGACGCCCACTCATGGCAGCTGTTTTGAATGTTCTCCATTTGTAAATTATCTTTCTCGCTGTGGAATAATGCAGTTCATGTTGTTTGGAAATGGCTTTATAACCCTTCCCAGACTGATGACCATCAACAACTGTGTTCTCTGAGATCATCACCGATGTCTTTTGTCTTTGGCATGCTGTGTTCACACAAGCCTGAAGGCTCCAGCCGAAACTGTCCAAGTTTCTGCTTTTATATATGGGTGGAATAACTTCCTGATGATAAGCTAATTATGTGCACTTGATTAACAGCCACTGGTTTTAATTACCTTCTTAATTAATATGGAAGCAGTAAGGGTACTTTTCCCCACACATGGCTTCTGCACGATGGCTCATTTTCGGCTGAATAAAAAATGACAAGGTAAAATCTGTGTGTGTGTTATGACTCAAAAGAGGTTAGATTTATCTAGTGTTATGACTTGGTGAGTACTAGATGAGGGTTAGCTATGTCATAATGTAAAACCATAGAATTGAAAGAGGGCGTCATAGAATTAAAAGAGGGTGTACTTTCTTTTTCACATCATTGTGCATATCCCCTTATCCTTAAAATTGGGGTGACTGGAACCTCCTGACATGACGTGGGATGACAATACTAACAACAGCTAGTACTGTTCTTTGTCAGTACAGTTAATTTGTATTTTAGGAATGGCCACAGCTGGTGCCCAAAAATTACTCCACTCAAAAGACCAAAATCATTAGTCTGGGATTTAGTCACATTTTTTAATCATTAATAATAATTTAATCATCATTGTTATCAAGTAGAATGTAACATGCTTGTAAACCATTTGATCTGCAGGACATTATATCACAGTGTGATCTTCTGAGCTGATTTTATGTGTGTGTGTGTGTGTGTGTGTGTGTGCGTGCGTGCGTGTGCGTGTGTGTGTGTGTGTGAAGAGGATTTCTACACGTGCACTTGATACTCTCAGATAAAATGAACAAGTACTTTATGTGTATTAGTTGCATAAAGTAAGTTAATGACCTTTGCTCACAAACTGTTTCAATCATTATGACAATTAGCTCAACTGATTTAGACCTGGGTCAAATACTCTATGTTACTCCTCTAATGCTGGTGCATCTAGAGATCCCTGAGAATATAAGGAAACATGTCACGATAAGAAATACAAATTCATTTGAAAGAGATTTTAAAATTTGAATTAAGTATTTGACCCGGGTGCGAGTAGATATCAAAATAGAGCACACTCATTCTGACTATCTCTTCTTTTCGGATTGATCCCTTTATCCTGTCACAAGCCGGAGCGATAGGGAGAGATCAACCAGGCAAAACATTACTTAAAACCTGACATACAAGTGGAAAGAAAATCGGTATTTTGTTCTTGTTATTTTCGTTCACCTGAAAGTATGTTTTTTTTTTTCCGCTGCTTTGGCAAGCTGGGAATCACCTTGACTCAATCGCGCGGGCGGCTCTCCACCGAGCAACAGCTGAATAAGCCCGCGGGGCTCTTCAACGCCCCCCTCCCCCTCCTCGTGGGCAGGGGCCAGTTCATTGTGGATGCGCACAAAGCATCGCCGCGGCGATGTCGCCCGGCGGGAAAACCGCCCGCGGACGCGCCGCGGCGTGAGCGCCGACACGACTCGCACGGATAGACCCCGTCGCATCGAAACAAAGCGGATCAGACCGGGCGCGGCCAGTTCTCTTTAACCCCGAACTTCTCCCGCCTCCTTTATCCGCCATCTCTCTGGCTCTCTCGGCCGCGCTTTCCATTGGTTGCGTAACGGACTGCTTTTCCCACAGGAAAAAACAACACATTAATATTTCATGTTCTTTTCAATAAAAATGGATGTTGCTCTCTTGCTATAGTGCACGCGCTACGTAGAGTACAGCTCTTACTTCGTGTTTTCTTTTGAAAAAGGTTGTCTTCGGCGACACTGGAAATAACCGTCCGGTAGAAAGGAAAGAAAGGACTTTCATGGATGGTGAAATCAGGTCATTGTGCAGCGGACGTGCGGGTATCAGGGACGCTTAATTGCACAGTTTGCTATTGAAATGTAATCCTTTTTGCGAGAAAGCTTGCATAATGAATTAAGATATGGTTACCTGAAGATGAATAATTAATGTCTCTTAGTCCTTATCTGTCCAAGGCTATGCTGGGTGCCAGTACGCTTTCAGTCCAGCCAGGGGATTGTGATATTACAAACGCATGCTCTGGCAGCCAGTCTAATGAGAGGCTGCTGCCAAGTTTGCTACCCAGTGCCTTCTTCCAGGTGTGCATTGTGAATACGAATGTGAATCTATTATTCGGGGTTTACAAAAGTTTTTTTTATTTTTTTTCAACAGCACCTGAGTGCTAAATAGTCAATCAATCCGTAAGTAGGGGGTGTGGATGTGTCTTAAGATACAAGCTCTCAAGTCCTGGATGTTATCACGTTTAATCTTTGCCCATTTGTATGTGGCTCCCCGGTTTTATAGCTGAAAATAAAAAAATGTGTTTTACTGCCCGGCGTTTCCGAGCCGTTCGCTCAAAGCGGCCACTTTCGCTTGCCAAGCCGCATCTTGCATAAACATTACGCGCTCTTGAAGAGATGGATTGCGTCGACATTCTGCTGCGGCACTTTCGCCTGGGCCCTCAGATGATTTCCGAACGAGCGCCGCGCTTACCCCGGCCGTCGGAGCCGTCGCGTTTTGCTCGGCTCTCGAGTGAGCATGCGTAAAAATAACTAGGGGACGAATGTCGGAATTCGGATTTCCGACGTACGCGCGGGACGAAAACCCCCCACTCCAGCGGATGATCAAAAGCCCTGTGTAATTTAACGAAAACTAAATTACTTTTAACTTTTCCTTCCATTCACCAGCTCCTCGACATGGGACTAGCAGGTATGCAAGGATGATCAAAGCATGGAGGCACTTAGCCAGTTTTAATTATGAATGCCCAAACTCCGCTATCAAAATAACCCTATACGTGCAAGTGTATCAATCAGGGGTTGGTGCTATTTCCAGTCTGTGCTGAGGAGCCCTCGCCTAGGGCGTTGCTACGCCTTTTGAGGAACAAGACTGGAGAATTAAGAGTAAAAAGGGTTTTAGCTGGTGAAGGGAGAGTGTGGTTTCATAAATCTCAACACGGGTGAAGTTATGTGCTGAGGGACTCATTGATTTGAATCACTGAATCAAAATGTCAATGGTAAACCAGGGATGGGCAGCTCCAGGCCTCGCTGGCCGGCGTCTATGCATGTTTTTGCTGCTACCAGTTACCAATTATTTCATTAGCCCAGTCATTTACATGATCTGATATTTTACCTACTTTCCACGATATGACCATTCGCCAGCTGATGAATGTTCTTGTGCCTAATAAGCATGTATTGTAGTGTTTAATTGTGGTCTAATTTACGAGTGAATCAGTATTGGCGTATATGATTAATTAGTTGATTGAGGCAGAGTAACTGGTGGCAGCAAAAACATACATACACACCAGCCTGCAAGGCCTAGAGTTGCCCATCCCTGTTGAAAAACCCTCTACATCAGTGGTTCTCAAACTCGGTCCTTGAGTACCCCAGTGTATGCTGGCTTTTGTTCCAACCACAATTGCAATCATAGAATTTTAAAAGTCCCGTGTTGACATTGTGCTTATTGTGCTATATTGCAAACATTAGGTTACATAAAAACAGGTAAGAACATCTCTTCACTTCTCTCAGATGAATCAATATGTTCCTAATTAGTCTGTTGAACACATGTGGTTAAACTCTTTCATCATGTTTTTTAAATTAAATTTATTGCAGGTTTGGCTCCTTGCCACTTGTTTTGTCTTCAAATTCTTCATTATCTACCAAATGTTTAGTTTTAGTGGCCAAGTGTCCGCACTTTCACCAATTAGGAGCCTATTGATTCACCTTAGCCTTTTTATGTAGTTGTTTGCAAAATAGCACAATAAGCACGTGTGAAGTTGGGAGTTTTATTCTTTGTGGAATACGTAGCTATTTCTGATGTAATGTGGCTTAAGAGGGTAAAGTATCCCTCGGAACATGAAAAGCACATTATTAAGAAAAATGACCTTGTAAAAATATCGGGATTGCAATTGTGGTCGGAATTAAAACCAGCATGCTCAGGGGTACTCCCGGGCTGTGTCCGAATACGGCCCCTGTTCCCTGTCCACTGTCCCCTGTCCACTCAGACCACTGTCTACTATGTGCCCGGTCCCCTCACATTGCAAGCAGTGGTGTGAAAGAAATCCGAGGTTTGAACTGTTATATAAATTAATTAATCACATACTCGGATATTATCTTGTGATTGTCTCAGCTGGAGCATCTGCATTGGTAATGTGCCCCTGTAGAGAGTTAAATATTTAGTTGAAAGTCAAAGATAAAGACAAAAGTTGATTGAATACAGGCCTTAGTGTATTTGCGACCCTGTTTTTTTGATGACGTCATACTCTGTGGGGGCTCACTGATGCCAGAATTGCATTGGGAGGAAATGTATTCATTAATTCACCTGGAGAGATGCACAGATGGTTCACAAGCTTTTCATGACACAATGTCTTACTCTGTGTTGACATATTTTGAAATAATTCTAAGTGAATCATATTTGTTGATGCTTCCGGGACCTCATAAGCACTCGTGTTCGAGAATACTGTTTTCGGGGCATCTTAGACTCTTCAACGTCAATTTTAAAAGGAAAATGTGGAAGGTCCTCTTGCTGTGTACCACTATAAATCTGCTCCCTAAATGGCCTTTATTAATGGAAGAATTATTCTTCCAAAAAGTAAAAAGAAAGCATAATGCAGACTCATGTTAAACATTTTTTCATATTTACCTTTAGTACGACAGGACATTTTCACTGAATGCTTTGCACTCAAGTGTACAACAGTGAAATCCCATTCAGAACTTGAACCTGTTGTGTTCAATCCCGCTTCTGTAACTGCTGTGTGAGACTTACACAGACCCCTTCTGTAACTGCTGTGTGAGACTTACACAGACCCCTTCTGTAACGTGTTTTCGCCTGCGGTGCGTGTCATGCTTGTATTGGGGGCCAGGCCAGCTGGGGGCGCTGCAGGGGCGAGTTGTTCCTTCACTCTTCTTAGAGGACATGTCCCCTCTAATCACTTTCCTGCTGAGAACTTCCCCCTCTGCTGAGCCAGACCCCAGTAATGCTGACATAATTTTTTAAAGTTTTTTTTTTTTTTTTTTTTGGGAGGGGGTTATGCATTCGAAATAACAAATAACTTAAAAATATCACCCCTAATTATCTTCTTAGGGGGTGAGAGAAGGCAATAAGAAAGAGAAAACGGTGGCTGTGTGATGTGAAGCCAAGAGAGACACTAAGCAGGGAGAAGAAGCTCAAAGATATGTGGCTTCTGAGTGAGGGAATCTTTGGAACGGTGCATATCTCTGCATAATGCTTCACCCTATAGGCAAGCCCTCTCCCCCAAATTAACGGTTAATCCCTCGTTTTATTTACTTTGTGGGAAAATTTGTTTTATCTCAGAGTTGTCACCCGTGGAATTAAGGACCCTTTAAATGGCTCGAGTAAGATGATCATAGCCTTATTCTCCAAAGGTTTTGCAAATCCTCGTTTATTACTGAGTAACCCAACGCATTTCAGTGAATTCAGTGAACAGGAATTCACTCTTCACAAACGGTAACGTAAAAAAAAAGCCGACACTGAAGACGTATCTAATGCCCGCTTTGTTCGCATTCGCGTAACTGGGACTACCTTGCACCTAGGGAGACGCCCGTAACGTCGCGTTTATTTCTCCGGCGGCACTTTTGTGTGCCCGCACGGGGGCGACGTGAGGGGAAAGGGTGCTCCGCGAGTCGCTGTGATGCTCTCATTTGATCTCGCCCAAGAGCGCAAGCTGAGCAACGTTTCAATTTCAACTCGGCTGACCCCCCCCTCCGCCCTCCACCTCCACCTCCTCCTCCTCCCCAGGATGTACGATTACGAAGCGGCTCTAATTTGCGTTCATATTTTCAGAGAGGGGTGACGCGACGGCCTTGAAAGCGGAGAGGAATCCCGGGGGGAGAGAGCTGTTTGCTCGCCGCAAGGCCCTTTGCTAAGGCAAATAGTGTAAAGGAGGAATCACGCGAGCATGGTCTTCAGTGCAACAATGGAAAACAAGAGCACTGGGATCAAGAGAAAACACTGAACTTCAATGGCTGAAGATTTCCTAGTGTATCCCGCTGTACCGTTTACCTTACCTTAAGTTAAATAAACGTCAAACTTCGTCAAACTTTGTTTACAACCTTTCTTACATCAAAGAGATTTCTCACTCATCTTTATTTGAAGGATCATCATAATTTGAGTATACATCTAGTTTTGAACAACCAATTAAACCAATAACCCACGTTTAAAAAGGCCTAAAAACAAGCATGTATGCATACTGAATTCCTGTACCCTTTCTAAAGTTAAGGCCTTTTTGTAAAGCTGCTTGTGACTGTAATGTTGGCTAACACAATAAACTGACAAGGGTGTTTTGAGATCTGTCTCAAATGTCCCTACCCCTTTTGTTGACCTGCGTCGCTGCTACAAGGTTGATCGACGTCGAGTCTTGATGAAACCACTTTTATACCGACAATTGATCAGTGGTTTAAACTCATCCCCATATTGCAATTAAAAATATCTGCCCCACTAATCAACGACATTTCGACGTCCATGACCGACGTTGATTAGACGTCTAACCGGCATAAAAATGTTTGGTGGGTTGTCACTTCACTGCGTGCCTCACAATAATAAAATAGAACAAGAAGATAATAGGGTTTTTTTAAACAGCAGAAGAACTAACTTTTTTAAACTAATGAAGTCAAATATTATTTTCCAACAAATCACAATTGCATTCCCTATTGGATTCGGGAGGAAGGTCTATCAGAAGATAAAAAGCACCCCCCCCCCCCCCCCCCCCCCCCCATTCCCAGGCTCCCTGCATCCTGCAAACAGCAAAGGAGAGATTAACAGCACCGACAAAATAACTCTCCTACTTCTTTACTGCAGTCATATGTTCTGCTTATTTTGACAGTGGGTTTTCAGAAAGGTTAGTTGTCAAGCTACTGTAGCTAGAAAGCAAGAATAAAATTGTTATGGACAGCAAGCCAACAATGAGCTATCTCCAACATCCTCTCAATAGAACTAGCTGCATGTATCTAGCTGCTGCCCACCAATTAGCTCACATACTTTTCTTATAACGTTAATTAAATTCTCAAACGGCACCAAACCATTCTAATGGCGTTCTTCAATCCGTACTATCCACTTAGGTTGGTAGCTAATGCAATTTATAAATCTGGACAAATTCAGTAAACATATTTTAGAAGAAATTATATTAATTCTTGCATCAACATTTAAACTCCATGTTAACAAAATGTGTTGGGTATTTTCAATTTTCTTCACTTGACAAATAATAAAATATAAAGTATCTAGCTTTGCATACGGTGGAAACATCCTGTTTGTACATTGTTAGCAAGGTACTATAGGTTTAGTTTTAGCAAGGTATCTCTTACGGTTCTGAAACTGGAATGGACCGAAATGCAGGACTCGGAGACAGACTCGGGCAAAAACTCTGAAAGGAGTGAATTTATTAACAATGAGGACAAACAAGCAGGCAAACAGGGGAGCTGGGTGACGGTCAGGATATGGGGTTGACGAATAACAAGAGGGCAGGATAGATGACGGGGCAGGAACGAGCAGGAGCTGGGCAACAGGCAGGAGGGCAGGGTGACAGACAGGATGCAGGATTGGCGGGTACAGGTGGGCAGGAACGGGGGAAGCAGGCTGGACGAGCGAAACTGAAAGCAGACTGGACAAGTTAGGAACAAACAAACAGAGGCCAAAAAAACACATCAAACACACAGAAGACTTGACGGAACGAACTGGCAACAAGACGAACAAAGAGGGCGATATAAATAAGTGGAGAAACAGGTGAATGGGAGATGAGTAATGGACCGGGTGTGAGGAATGTAAGTGAGAGTTAATCAGGTAAGGAATGTGAGTGCGGAATGCGAGCGGGGGAGGCGAGTGATTGGCTGGGAGATAAAGGAGAGAAAATTAGGAACTAAGCAGGGAACCCACACCCAGCCTGCCCAACACAGAGAGACAGACAAGGTAAATGGAAAAACATGACATGAAACAAGAGGAATGGGGAAAACACGGAGAACAAAAGGAAGGTGGGCTGGAAGGGAACGGCGGATGTGACAGTATCTTTAGCAAGGCACCTTGTTCAGCTTGTTCTCAGCTGGTTAGTTATATTGTCGTTGATAGCACCAACTCTCCTCTCTCTCTCCAACTTTTGCAGTTGGACAATATGAATAATTACTGGAAATTACAGAGTATGTAACCCAATTAAATGTAATTTTAAAAAGAAATATCCCAAATATTATATATTTTTCACTACAGACCAGCAGTCACTCCTGCACTATTGAGATGCATATTTTAAACCTCATGCATTTTGGCTGATGCATCTTCAATAATTCATTACACATTTCCTATTGTTTAAAAACTAATTTGGGACTCAGCATGGCATGTGGCCACAAATTACATTTTGGTAATGCAGGACAGTGGACTCAGTATTCATTTGATGCTGATAAGAAAACATTCAAAGCCTGTTTTTAATGTTAGATAGTAAAGGATAAAATTTAATCTGGATTACGTAATCACATTACAAAAATGAAGTAACTGTAATCAGGCCAGGATACTTTCCAAAAAAAAATGCATTTAATTTTGTATTACTTCAATGTACGATGTACACACGCATACACATGCACACCACATGTATGCCTAGACAGCAGGATAAGCAAGACGTTAATATGTATTTTTGCCACACATTCAAAGAAAAAAACATAAGTGAATGTATTTTGTGTGAGGGGAAGTGTAAGGTTTGGAGAACCAAATGCGACCGATAAGGATTTCTAAAAGTGTATCTAGAAAGATACGCCACAAAAGCGGAAGTAACCGCACCAGGACGGAGATAACACAAGATCGGGAGCAAAACTTCCCTAGCACAAGGCAAAAAAAAAGCAACCTCAAAAACGGAGGTGATCTCGATAAAGAGCGAGAATAACTAACAAAAGAAACTCACACTAAATAATTGTGAAACAAAGCAAAACTTTGAGAGTGAAAAAAATGAGTGAAAAAAAAATGAGTGAAGGAAAGAACAGAAAAGAGAACCTGTTATCCAAAGCTCTAGAGGCAAAAGAGCTTGAACACAAAAGGTAACAGGTAAAAAGAATAAAGGATAAAGAGAACGATTGGAAATAAAAAAGAAAACCAGTCTAATCCTAATTCTTAACCGGACTTGCTGTGTTTCTTATTCGTACGATCCAGAAATGCAGTGACCGAATTCCTATACCTTACTGACTTCATTGTCAACATAACAAAGAGAATATCGAAGTGACAGAATGCGGAAGTCCTGGGTTGAATGCGGAAGTCCTGGGTTATTTATAACCGGCAGGAAACCCAAAACAGGTGTAAGGAATAATAGCCGAGCGAGATCCAAAAACCGGTATGGAGATGGAAAAAATCCGATAGAGCGTCCGGACGACGCCAAATAGAATAACGACAGCAGAAACATCAGAGGTTGCCAATAACCATGACATTTTGCAGACACATTTATTCAAGAATATACTTCGCTAATTAAACTGGAAGTAATCCAAAAGTAACACATTTTTCAGTTGAAAATATGTCATTTTCTTTTTTGAAAGGGTCGTACGACAAGGTGGAAGTTAGGCTTTCCTGATTTCTCTGGGGAGAAAAAAAAAGAACAAAGCTTGCATTGCAGAGTGAGGCTGACATGGCTCGGACCAGTATTCATAATCCTCATATCACAGCCCTTAATTTATCGTGGAAATTCATATAGCACTGACAATAATACAATGACACATCATGTAGCCCTAAATGTTATATTAGCACATTAAGTTAACATTCTAGACTAATTTCCAATTGGTGCGATGAAAGCTTTAGAACTATAAGATTTAAAACTGCTTGAACAATGTATTCGGTTACAAATGCATGATTTGCTTTAAAACATGCATGAGGCAAAAAAAACCTTACAGATGTTCTTTCATATTATGTTGATTTGGCTGCATTGGCAGAGAAGAGAGATCTTGCAGGAATGATGCTTCACTGGTTTCTTTACAAGTCAGATCAGTGCAGCCCACTCTCCCAGGAGATGATGGCGGCACAATCACACAGAGATGACAGCAACATTGTAAAAGCACAAAATAAGTTCTGAACAATTTCTTGAGGGTCTCACTATGAGTGACGACCCAGTCAACTAATGTTGAACATGTCAGGGATGCTCCAGGGCCTTTGCTGAAAGTATGTGTGTGTCTGTGTATGTGTGTGTTTGTGTTTGTCTGTGTATGTGTGTCTGTGTATGGGTGTGTGTGTGTCTGTGTATGTGTGTCTGTGTGTCTGTGTATGGGTGTGTGTGTGTGTCTGTGTATGTGTGTATGTCTGTGTGTGTCTGTGTATGTGTCTGTATGTCTGTGTGTGTCTGTCTATGTCTGTGTATGTTTGTCTGTGTGTGTCTGTATGTGTCTGTGTATGACACTGCATGTAAATGTGCAAGGCTATGTATCAGTGCCTCTTCAAACGTTTCACATGCTTGGCTTTGCTAGAGCGTTCACACCCATGACCTTGTTCAGCCATGCTTACTGTACTTTTTACCAGGTATTTTGCATCCAACGTATGAAAAAATATACCAAGATTCCCGTGACTACATACGCATTTCCGCTCCTGGAAATCTTTCTAGCGCATAGGCCTACCATGTGTTACAAATATGCGCGTGACTGAAGTGAGTGTCTCCTGTTTTAGCAATGAGTCATTCAGTAATAATGAGATTAACTAGGTTCACTGTTTTTTATGAATGTGTACTTCTTCACAAGTCAAGTGAATTTGTTGCATACTGCCAGTCTGTATAACCTCATAAATGTGGAAATTTATAGTGTGACAGTACTATTTTGAAGGTTCTAAGTGCTGGACGTAATGTTCTGAGCCTGCTCAATGTTTATTCTGCCTGCCCTGTGAGTGAAACAGACCATACTGAACCATCACTTTGATTTCACAGGAGACTAGACACAGAGAAGCTCACAGTAAAGGCAAAGCACTATTCATTTTTGTGTTTAAGCAAATTGACAATAACAAGCTGTATTACTGCTACAATCTGCTACATATCTTTCAAAATATAACCTCCACCGTGATGGTATCCCAGCGCCCCCAACATCACATCAGAACAATACATTAACAGGAAAGACGCTGTAGGCATTCATTCCCTGGTCCAGATGTTGAGAGAGTTCCTTGCAATTTAGTATTAACATGTGCTACAGTCGAGCTGCCACTCAGAGTATTCTCCCTTGAATTATAACCTGGTAGTATAATACCCAGAACCCCCACCCCCTGCTAGTATCATACACCACCCCCCCCCCCCCCCCCCCCCCCGCCCCCACCACCATGCAAACCTAATAGGCTTAACAAATAAATGTGGATTTGAATAAATCATCCCCAATAGTGTCCAGCTATTGGAAAAATATTTCCTATTCCATTTACTGACATCATATTTTACCCTGTTTAATGCGGGAAACAACTTTAAATATTTATCTTGAGCTTAAAAGCTTGACGCCAATAGTATGAAATCCTACCCCCTTCGGAAAATACTCACTTCCCAAACAAATATAATTTTTTTCCCTGGACAATTCAGCTGCCACCATGACGTGTTTCCTTATTTACACTCGGATCGCACTGCAAATGGGTCAAGATTTTTTTGTGGTAGCACACACTCCTTTATATAACCTTTATTTTTTTGTGCTAAAAATGGAAACGCGGGGATATATGTGGTAATGGTGTTGAGACACTACATTCACTTCTTTCCTATCTTAGGTGTCAAGGTGTTAAGTAGCTAATTAGCAACGCTGATAGAAAGAGGGTATTAAAAAAACATGGCTGATGGAAACTCAACCACAAGGCTCCAGGCCACGCCTGGGTAATAGGTGTGACTCAAATTTGTGAACTTAACGATGCAATATGAAGAAAACGGTGCTGTATTGATCACAGGCCATTAAAAAAATATATATTTGTTGCATTTAAAATGGAGCATATTGAAAATAACTCATACGAGGTAGAACTGAATATGAGGAAAAGGCTTGTATGAAGTGGCAAAATTAAGTGGGCAGACCACCATATTTCCTACACCATCTAGTGTGTATCAACATGGCTGTGGTCGATTATTATTCACCATACGTATATATGATGATAACGACCCTATGACATCACTTTTTTTCTTGCATGTAGTGTTTAGTAAGCAACCAGATGTGTACACTTCATTTTTTTAAACTATAATTTATTAACAGGAAAATAATAGGCCTAACATGTATTAGGCGGATGCAATAGCATCCCCTAAGTTTGTTTTTGGTCGCAACTTGTTCTTAAAACCGAATTTAGCCCGTCAATATCTCCGCCATGGCAGAAATTAAGGCACTCGGCACATCAACTCATCTCAGCAATATCTTGCCAAAAAACAAATATAGGAAATATTTCTTAAACCTTTTTCATATAGTGAAGTACATAAAAAAAATTTCATTAAGATTTTTTTTAAACAACCTAGCTCAAATACTACAACTGTAATTGCTAAAGTAGAATATGTGGCCATGACATAGTCTATTCCCTTTGATGGGTCACATTTCTGTTTATGGTACAGTTTTTAAATAAGCCTTAATAATTCTACGATACAAGAAATTAATTGGCTTTTTGAAATGTGACTATGTTCATATATTTGTAGATACTGAGAATATTTGCCCTTATTGTCCATAGGCTATAGCCAAATTACTTCCATTAGGAGTTGCTGTCTGAATCAGCCAAACATGCACTCCCCCTTATCTTTACATTACCATGTTTGACATATACAAAAATGGATGTGGTTACACATCTGGGACTCGATCATGTCAGCTATCAACAACATTAATAATGTCCATTATCACTGCGGCTTCTTGGAGCTTGAGTGACAAGCCTCAGCTAGCTAGTATATGTGTATAACTTATTGGCTAGTTACGCAGAATAGCCAGCTAAATTCAGCCACATTAGCTAGCTAGCTATCATCAAAAGGACGTGTTACTCCCTTTCTACAGTCCATGGTTACTCCAGTCCAACCCATAGCAGCCAGATTGGTAGTGTTACCATTACATTGGCTAGCTATTATTTCCCAAGCTATCAAGCAGCAATCTCGACCACCCAGATTCAGTGCAGTGGGCCAAAAACAAAATCATCCAGCCAGCTAAACAACACCACAATTTCTACCAGCACACTGGTTGCACTTTCGAGTGGTGTGTATAACTACAATATGTGTAGTGGATGTGTTTATTGGAAGTAATGTTAATCATCAGTTAACTTATGTTTATTCAACGTTCAAGTGGATGTGTAGAAATAGCCATGATGTTTACGTTTCTTTGTGAAATGGATACCTCCCAAAGAAAAAACCCTGGGAATGAATGACAAAACACCATGGGCCTGATTTGCTAAGATCTCTAGCATGTACAAAACCATTTAGCACATGCAAAACCAATAACATGACAAATGATTGGTCATGGTATTTGTTTTGCACCAATCATTTGTTGTCTTATTAGGTTTGCGTGTGCTAAAAGTTTTTGCACCCGCTAAAGGTCTTAGTAGATCAGGCCCTATATTTTAAGTCAGAAGTTTGGCTTGGTCAAAACCCACAAAAGACAGAACCACCAAGCCACACTTAAGCTCTCTACACTATCAGGGATTTCCAGTCCTCTGTTTTTTTATATTTGACTGCTATATAGTTCTGTAGGTGTGTTGTTCTACTGTATTTCAAACAACATGTACTCATCACTGGGCAAATTGATTCAAACCTTCTCAAAGAACTACTTCCTACTCTTCAGAATGATAAGTGACATACGACTGCTGCATTATGTCCCACTGGAGTAGGTTTAGACATAGGGTACAGATCTATAATGCACATTCTTACATTAATGGTGGCATTTTTGTACGTGATGCTTATTATTTTACACAGCAGACTGTGTACACACATGGAAACTAATATCACCCCGGCTGCATGAGTGCATAAATAAAGTGGTTTTTCATTGTGACTTATACCATCATAGATTCGACTCTAAATTGCAGATTAGAATCATCCATACAAGGAGTAGTTTATACTGGACATATGGCCTATATGCTTATACCACCACCCATGAAAAGCACTTAAATAGTATGAAATATATGAAACCATAGACTGTTCGCATACAGAGTAGTAGTCCATTCATAGGTTTCTAAGACAATGACAGTGTAAACACGGCGCCATCTTTAGGACCTATTTCGCGCTGCAGCGGTCCCTCACGCTCAGTCAGCGGGTGGGGGAGAGATGGTTAACGTTAACCACAAAGAAATTGCCCACCTCACTGCTGATGAAAAAATAAATTGTTAGTTTGACAAAGTAAGTTAGCTCTAGACTGTGATTTGCATTTGCTGCCTAACAAAGTGCTGGTCCCACTTAGTTCCGCTGAAAACCTACCAAAATTAGCCATTGTTGACCTGATCTACTATCCGTTGTTAATTGACGTAAACGTTACAAAAGCACAGATGTCAACAATTACCTGGAGTCAGGATGGGGCTATAATCCCAAACTGCTCAAAAAAACATGTGCCTCTTCATAGGAAGGGTAAGTAAATGGGCAATGATATTTGCAGGCTGGCTGTCATAGAAATAGTTTTCTTCTTTTTCTGGTTTAGCTAGCTGACATTAACGTGACATGCACCTTCGTAGCTAGCCAGCTAAGATTGCCAGAAGCTAGCTAACGTTATGAGGTAACCTTAATAACCGAAAGAGGAAAAAAATAAATTTTTTATTTTATGACGGCCAGCAAAGAATATCATTGTCCATTTACTTACCATTCCTATGACGACGCACATGTTTTTTGAGTAGGCTAACTGTTACAGATGGTGCAGTTTGGGATTATAAACCCCTCGGCATATGTCCTTTTTAAGCATTCAGGGACTCTAGTCTAGTAGAGAGACGGATTGTGGATCAGGTCGCCATAAGCTAATTTTGGTAGGTTTTCAGCGGAACTAAGTGGGACCAGCAGCTTGTTAGGCAGCAAATACGAATCACAGCCTAGAGTTACTTTGCCAAAGTAACGTTTTTTTCGTCAGCAGTGAGGTGCACGATTTCTTTGTGGCTAACGTTAGCCATTTCTCCCCCACCCACTGACTCAGCGTTAGGGACCACTGCAGCGTGAAATACGTAGGTCCTAAAGATAGCGCCTGAATAAGATTTCAGTGATAGCATAACATGTTGGCATAGTTGTCCTGATATGTCATACTTAGTGGAGTTCAAAGGGTAGAAATAAAAAAAATCTGTAAAAGTATCCATTGAATAGCCTAATGCAATCGCAGCATACAATTATACATCTACCCATATAGTTTTAGTACACTTTAAAAAGGATTTGAAATGTATGAATTAGGCTATTTAAGAGAAGATTTGAACCAATATTCTCAGTGACGAGCACAAGTTGTTTGAAATACAGTAGAGCAACATAGCTGCAGGATGTATGCGGAATCCATAGCGGCAGTCACATGTAAAAAATGTAGTACTGGAAATCCCTGATAATGTAGAGAGCAGTATAGTTTGGCTTGGTGGTGCTCATTTGAATTTCCCATCTTTGACCAAGCCAAACTTCTCACTTAAAATGTTGTTTTTTGTTATTACTAAACAGGAGCTTCTGGAAGTCCAACATGGTGTGTCCTTTCTGTTCGGATACACACCGCAAGTTTACTTCTGATTGGCAGCCCCTGTAATGGCTGACTGGTTAAAATGTAAATGCCATGTTAATTGCGCAATGAACGTGGTCTCCAATTGCCTCCTGTTGTTATCAGAATAAAACAATTAATTGAAGACCCTGGTGCAAAAAGTACTGAAGTCACATTTTTAGACAATTCAAGTTGAGCATAGAAACATAATTGTATTTGTTTAGCTAAGTCCACCCTGTAAATATTGTTAACAGAAAAGGTGCCTAAGCAATGCATAAAAACAGAAAAACTTTTAATGGCTGATTTTATGGATCAATTACATTTTCGGATTTGCTTTTCTCAAAATAGACATTTTGTGACTTCAGTACTTTTTGCACCAGGGTCTTCAATTAAAATCTTAGCATCCCATTTACTTTTTTGTAACCATTTAGAAAGTATATTAGGGAGCCTATTTTTGGTTGCATAGGCTCCCTAACTCCACATGCTGGCATCGTACATGCAGGCTACAGTCATTCGCAAAAAAAGGCCAAGATTATGCAAAGGTTGCAATCCACTGGCAATCGTACAGGCCTATATCCCACTGGCGATACGAAGTGCAAAATTCAAAAGATGCACATTTGCATTCATTATTTTAGGCTGGGAATGCATAGATATTCGCCTCGAGAGTATTTACCATCAGACAGGGTAAAGCGATCCCATCCCTCATCCTGATGAGTTTTAATTACAATGTAAACAGGGCGCGCGCTCAGAGCTATCATTTGTGGTCAAAGACGTACCAGGTTAAATTGTCATTAATGATCTTTTTTGAAATGCCCTTCGGGGGAAAGAGAGTCCTTTCATTTGCGCGTGTAACGCTCAAAGGCTGCGTTATTTTCCGAACGCGGCTTTATTACTGTAAATTGGATGCAGCGGCAAAAAAGAAAAACCCTTTGAGAGGACAATAAACTATGAATATTTTCTGTGTCAGTTGAAACCAGCCAAATGCAGGTTAAAACACAGGACGTGGATTTCCAGAAATGCTGTAATTTGAGGTTGGCCAAGGTACTGGTGGATCTAGTGAATGGTGTCAGGGCAGTTTTAAGACCACCATATACTGTAAATGAGCCAAATGAATAGAACAAAGATACTCAACCTGAACTATGTGTTATTTGCTGTATTTTCTGAGAATAAACAATGTAATAATGTAGAATGTATTTGTAAGAAGGGATGTTTACTTACTTTGCAGATATATGGGATACGGCCGCACAAAAGAGGACAATAAACTGCGTGTCTATTCTGTGCCAGTTGAAAGCAAACAAACCCAAGTTTAAATACAGGACCCAAATGGAGTATTTATGTTTAACAGTGCAGTAATGTGTAGGCCTATTTGTAAGAGGAGATGGGTATAGAGTTTAAAGTATGAGACCGTATCTCTTGCATCTGACAAAAAGGAAGATTGGCCACGCATTGGAAAAATGCTGGTGATTTATTGGGCTCTGAAATCCATGTGTGACATCATGGTTTTTCCCCATCATCCCTGGTGCTGCAGCACAGGCCTATCAGACAGTGGACAGAGTACGTGTGTGAGAACATGTAGAAAGAAAGGCCTGATTCTATCAATTGTGATGGTGTTTACCATTCATTGAGAAGCTACAGAGAGAGCGAGAGAGACAGGCTTCATTCGATGTGGGCTTGCTGTTGAGAGAGAGAGAGAGAGAGCGAGAGAGACAAATTGAGACAGAGACGGAGAACAAAGAGGGAGACAGAGAAAGACAAAGAGGGACGATAGAGACAGAGAGAGAGAGAGACAAAGAGGGAGATAGAGACAAATTGAAATTGAGACGAGAGAGAGAGAGAGAGAGGAGAGAGAGAGAGAGAGAGAGAGAGAGAGAGAGAGAGAGAGAGAGAGAGAGAGAGAGAGAGAGAGAGAAAGAGGGAGATAGAGACAAATTGAAATAGAGACAGAGACAGAGAGAGAATGTTTTCTTCCATTTATTGCATAGCTACCATCCAACCATCTTGTAATATTACAGAAACTTGGACACAGGCTTGTTCTGGCTTGTTCTCATTAAAACTCAGGAGTCAGTCAAACTAGGACATCCTTTAGCTCAATAATGTCCTCAAACTAGCATACTGAGAGCCATTCTTCCAGATATTGGATTTCGGAGGCAACAGAATTAGCAAGCGAGGAAGCATAATTAGATCGCTATGTGTTGTACCTTTGGGGTTTTGTTCACATCCCTGCCGGGAGAAGCCCTACTAACCTACATGAATCATGCAGGGGGCGCCTTTCTGGTTTCAGCATGCATCGTGTCTTCTCATTTAATTTGATCATTTCGCCAGCGCTGATGATGACTTCACCACAAGTTAAATGAAATAAAGAAAGGGAGAAGCATGAGGGACAAACCTTTGAGTGTCGTTTATTCTCAATGGGCATGAATGCAATTGACAATAGCGCAAAGAAGTAGGTGAACCATTGAAGCCGAGGCAACTAGGTTAGAGATTCAGTTTCTGCAAAGTTCAGACTGATAGCATAGCCTGCAAGGAGACTTCAGCTCCTAATTTAGAAAAAAAACAAACTGCTTAGTGTTTATACATTGTGTATATTCATATACTCCACTTTTCTGTGTCAGTCATGTACATACAAGGGTTATTCCAATATAAAACCACCACTACACTTGATTACAGCTTGTGTAAAGTCACTTAAGAGTGACTGGCATGTATGTAGGGATGGCATAGAGTCTAGATGGTGTCAGGTATGGCATGTATGCGCCGTGGCATATAGTCTACCAGCACCTGGAATTCAGCAGGAGGAGCTAGATACATTTCCTTCATGAGGAAGTGAATCAACTGACAGCTTGATGGAAGTGGAAAATGTACTATCAGGAGTCATTCTAGAACATCCGTAAGTACACGATTGAGTTCGGATCTGGGGCCATGTGTATAAACAGTGCTGAGCAGAAAAATGCCCTCAGAAAGCGTTTCCACGCAGAAACTCAGATGTATAATATAACACGCGCTGTGAGAATCCGCATACCTCTGCGCACGGTGGACGCCATACGTACGCAATGTTTGAAGTCCGTGTGATATGGCGACACCGTGACAGAAAGGCAGAGGTAGGAAATGCAGAACTTATTTTAGGCAGATTTCCGACTTTCACCCTGAGCGTTCTTTTACGCATTCTTTTACTCAAAGAGTTTTATACATGTGGCCCCTGGTGACCGAGAATGCCGTGGCATATGGATAACATCAGTGTCACGCTCCTCAAACCAATGGGTGACTAGTCTATTTTCATAAACACCCTTCTATAAGAAATGAATACTTTAATTAAAGATGGGGTAAATATAGCCACTCGTTGCCTTGGGTATCAGTGCACTCGAACCATGCCCGGAAGATATAACCCACGTCATTAAAGAACCACCAGAACCCTTCACCCAACATTGCTGTGCTTCATTGTTTGGTCATTGTTCATGTTCATCTTATAAACTTCTTAAAGTGAACCGCTTCTATTCAATATTTTAACTCGAACCACACACGTTTATGGCTGAAAGGGGTTCATTTGTTTGGCAAAAACAGAGAAAACTCAAATATGCCACCCCATGAGTCAACATCTGATGGAAGCGAGATGTTGGGATGTAGACCAGACATATTAAATATATGAAAACTGCGTAAGGGGGGGGGGGGGGGGGGGGGGTGGTGGGGGCTTTGGGGCGGGGTGAGCACTCCCTCGAGGCACCCGTTACGCTACATACGGCAAATAACTTATTTTTGTTAATTAGTAGCTTAACGGCGTTGACGTAGTCCCGTCGTTCACCAACCCGTGTCACTGGCCGTGCCGGGCTGGCCAGGCTGTGCCGAGCTCAGACACTCAAGCTCTTGGTCAAACCTTTGAAGTCTGTACACTCTCAGAAAAAAAAGGTACAAAAAAGTGCCTAAAAAGGTAGTCACTGGGGTGATACCCTATAGGTACATAACATTGTACCCCTCCCCTAGCCAGACATATTTCATTTGTGCCTTTTTTGCTTGTACAACGGTACTTATTAGTACCCCAGTAAAACATCACCATACTTTCAGGGTACGTTTGGGAAATTTGTTCCTTAAAAACAAATTTACTTACACTGTACCTTTATTTCTGAGAGTGTATAGTTAAGACTGTTTTGTATGATGATGTGTTGTGGGAAAAGTAATGGTTTTCAGACATAGTTTGGTTGACAATATCCAAGATTAAGCTTGCGACTGAACACATTAGAAGGACGTGGTTGACCTTTCAAACGGTTATATTTTCCCAACAGGTAGAATGTTCACCGAGTCTGTAAAGTGCCACTGCTCAGGTGGCTGCGACTTCACACATTTCATTGTACTCGTCGGTGATAATGGCACCGCCATACGACTGTCAGACAATGATATCCAAAACGATACTACCAATTTTTCTGTCTCATTTCAGTATTTTGAATGGAAAAATCAGTCTCTTCTATTCTAAATGCATTGCTAACCCCAGTTTATAGTGCTTTATTATTCAAGGTTAATTCCTCCATCGCATTATTCGTACAGAGATTTGTCTAGTTGGGTTTGTATTGTAGTAACAGATAGGAATTGTCTGTGGTTGTTTTGTAGAATTATTCAAAGAATATTATCTACTAAATTTATGGATTCAAGCTCTCTCCATTCTTGAAAATTATTCTTGAAAATTGCTTACGGGTTATGGCGAGCTTTGGATCGAGTTATCACTGTCCAAACAGTATAACAATAGCAGTGTGACACCCCTCTCATATCCTAAAACTATAAAATATGCTGTACATGTGCGTCTTTATGCACTAGGTCAGTTGGAAGCCATTTGCTGTATCTGGAGCTGTCTACCTTAGAAGTGAGGGTAAAATAACAAGGTGTCCATTGTTAGTGATGACTGGTAGATAAAGGCATCGCCATGATATAATCAAAGCAATAAACAATATACAGCAAATGCAAATGAGTATGTTCTTAATGTTTGGGTGAATGTACTTCAAAACGAATGCAATGTTTTTTCCCAATTTTTCCAAAACGTGTGTGTGTGTGTGTGTGTGTGTGTGTGTGTGTGTGTGTGTGTGTGTGTGTGTGTGTGTGTGTGTGTGTGTGTGTGTGTGTGTCTGTGTGTGTTCATGTGCCTTTGTGGAGTGCCAGTTCACTACTTTACTGCATTCAACGTAGCAGCTCCATCATTTTTGCTAAGCCGTAGTTCAAGTGCAATCCCATTGTCTTTTGGCGGTTGTCTTGAACAGCCGCCACTTATTATAAAATGGCCCTACCTTTAAACCACTCTCTTCTTTAGCGGGCGTAGCGTTTAATTGTTTTAAAACTACGTAGCCTACTGTACTAAAAGTTCCATCAGTTTGCGTAGGCTACGCTGTCGGGAGATTAAACATATCCACGAAAGTGACCGTAAAACCGGGTAAAACAAGTTATTGTATAGCGTCACTGAAGGGATTTATTCTACTTTTCCAGACGTAAAGACTTTGCTCACGTGGCACACTTCGGCAGAAGGATTTGGAATTACCTTCCAGAGACCTGTGTTGAACCTGCACCATTTATAGCTTGGCATTGGCAAGCAATCTTATTATGAGATTTAACCACACGTCCTACTGGACTTTGCGATCAACACGCGTTTTGTCGTTCCGTTCTGCACTGAAAACGGTTAAATCGTGGTGTCATCTCCGATACGCCAGAAAATCCTGTGTTGCCACCGCGTGATGGAAACTCCTGATTCCGGATCTGTTGGGAATACATAAAGGCAAGGAGCAAAAGAGCTTTCAATCAGGGCTTTGCCTTGAATTAATCACCGTCTGTTTAATGGATCTTTGAGGCTCGTGCTTGACGCAGTGACGAGCTGCAGCTCTTTGCATTCTCGGGCCGAACAGAAACCCTGGATTTTCAGATAGACATTCGTTGCCCTCCTTGAACATGTCTTGGGGTTCATAAGGACACAGAGACCCCCAGATTTGGACCCGGTGAGACCTGGAAACTATCGACCGCCGTTGAAAGCAGGTAAGCGATAAAATATTTAGAATTGCTTCGGATGGATGTCATCCTTCCTGTCCAACAATACCGCAGCAAATACGGAAAATGCTTGATTTCTCAATCGATGTACTAGAAATGTATCGCACTGTTCGCACATGTATGTAAAGCTTATTAAAACGCAGGCATTACATAAAATAATCCGTTATTTTCTGCCAGTGCATAGACAGCATCAAAATATGATTCTAGGGACTTTAGGATGCACATTCACGAATTAGTTAAGAACATAGGCTACGATGAACATCACTTTTGCATGTTATGTTTAAAGAAATTAACAACTAGAGGTATTGTAGATAACTGACTTTCAGGTAGCGAGGATCCATTCACAATACGTACAAAGATGTATATGCATTAACACCGCCGTTTGACTCCATTTGGAAACTGATTATTTTCTGAAGGGAGCAATAGTTTCAAGAAAACTGGATGAAGGGCGTAAGCGCCTATCTGGAAAATGATTCAACCTCGCACTGCTAATCTATAACCAAATACTTCACTTTATTTCGGAGTAATATAACGTGAAGGAAACTTCCTTCGCTCTTGTCGAAATGTACTTGGTGTAGCGCACATCCAGTAACGTAAATACCTTAATTTCGATTATTAAATGAATTAGTTGAATATGCATTTGTCTTTACGAGAGACACGCAGGTAACTGAATCGAAATGAAAACGTTTTTGTTACCAAATATTTCAGGACCGCGGACAGCAGACCGCTCTATTTGCCGCTAGAGTTCGCTTTCATCCAGGAAAAGTCGCGTTTTCTCCATGCATATATATTTAATTTGACCAATTATGTTTATGACACGTTTCTTTTAAGGATGTATGCATAATTGACGTCACAAAATGAATACATTCATGAAACAGAAACAAATAAAATACCGGGTTTCTTATCCAAATTAGCTCAAGATTTAATCTTTCAGTCACTGGTTTATCTTCGTCTTTATGCAGCACTGTAAAAGGTACAAATTGTATGCGCGCGCACGTGCGTGTGTGTGTGTGAGAGAGAGAAAGAGAGCGAGAGAGAGAAAGAGAGAGAGAGTGTGTGTGTGTGTGTGTGTGTGTGTGTGTGTGTGTGTGTGTGTGTGTGTGTGTGTGTGTGAGAGAGAGAGAGAGAGAGAGAGAGAGAGAGAGAGAGAGAGCGAAAGAGTGACAGAGACATATATATATATATATGAATGTTTAAATAACAGAATGCCAATTCACGAGATCAGATCACAAATATGCTTAATGCAAATGAAAATAATCAATGCTTTCTGAGCACGCGTACCGTATTCCAATTAAATTAGCCGAACATTATTCAGATCTCATCTCATTAGCTGCTAAATGAAACCGTTTTAAATTCTATGTTTGACACAGTAGTGACGCCTACAATTATTTCTGATAACTTGAACTACCTGGGATATTTTGCCCTTCCAATGCATTTTGTAAAGCTGTTGAACATCCTTTAATAACACCCACTAGGAGTATAGCCTTGTATAGTTTACATAGACAGGCTTTATAAAGTGATTTTATTAATGGCATATTGGGATCTGGTAGGAAGACGAGAGTCATCACAATCTCTTCTTTTGTCTCCAAAACTCATCTTAGGACTTTATGTAGGACTTATTTAGTTCAGTTTATGTTCACGTAAACCTCATTCAATTTGAAAAAAGTTAATGCCCGTTTCCCTTTCTCAGTGAGTAGTGAATATCAGTAGAGCCTTCAGCATTCCTCCCCTTGGTCCAGTTCTTGTTTCGACATTCATAAAGGCACTACTATTCTCAGGGAACCTAAAAGACTATCGTATAATACTGCAGCTCGACTAACTGCAAGCCGAGAGAATTTGCCACGGAAGTGACTGTTGACAGGTCCGAGCCCGCGACAATGAGAAAACGCAAAAGACCTCGCACGCGAGCGGCGTAACGTGGCTCGGCGTACACACGAGACGGTGACGTCACCGCCCGGAGTCATTACAAGCATTCCATTAGCCCTGCTTTAAGCCACTTGGGTCATTTGGAGCAGCGAGTTAATCATGTCTCTCTGCTTGGATTAGTACCATTTAAGCTAAGCATGTTCGATCCCATCACGACTGCAGCTTTCACCTTAGCTAGCACCCACCCCATTTAACTTTGAGGATTGTTGTTAAGGGACATTAAACACATTTTCATCAGGTGGATTTTATTTATTTATGTACAGTGTGCAATGCTTTTCTCGTTGGGTTGAGGTAATTTGCTGTTTAACAGGCAGACGCCGTGCTCTCTTTCGGAGCAGATGGTCACAGATAATGTTAGAGGCCAAGGAACTGCTTGATAGAAAAATCAATTATTTTCTCATTTTCCCTTCAATTTTCTCGTCTTTAATTTTACATATTTTATTTGGGCGCGTCCTCTAAATGTTTGCCGTTTATCTACAAAATTGCAAAGAAGCGTCATGCAGGGACGTGGAAGCAAACGTCTAAAATAATTGATAGCATGTCGTTGGCTACATTTCAAGTTCATGCTGCGCATATTTTTGGTCAGCGGACGACTCCAATACATTACAGGGAAAGTGCAGCTAAGTGATTGTTGGAGTGAACTAAAAAAAAAAAAAAATCTGTAAAATATTTATACAGTTCACATCTGCGTATACTGTTCACTTAGCTGCGTCTGGGCACATTTGAGACGTACCAGCACTATACTGCATACGGGAATGGGAAATGAACATGCGGCAACTCAGAGGTTGAACATGAAAACCAATTTAGTCATCTTTCTTTGACAAATATTCGTTACAGTCTTTATTCCGGCTACACGTTCATTATTGAAGCTGATTTCCTAATTTGCCATTATAAGAAGCCTGGCAAGACCCCATTCTTTTGTTGATGACAGGAATGTCAAATACTTATTTGATTCCCACATCCAAGGTGAGTCTTATAGCTTGCATTGAGACATATAATACATTTGTACATTTTGCTGAAATAGTTGAAGTACTTTTCTTAAGAGTACAACTGTGTTCCACCAAGCTTTGCCCATCTGGAAATAAATCAAGTGCCCGAAGTAGTGTTCAACACTAACACATCATCAGTACATAATACCACACCATCAATCTACATGATATCACACACTACTGTAGATAATATCACACCATCAATCTACATGATTACATTACATTACAGGCATTTAGCAGACGCTCTTATCCAGAGCGACTTACACAACTTTTTAGCATTTCTTTTACATATATTATCCAATTATACAGCTGGATATATACTGAAGCTATTCAGGTTAAGTACCCTGCTCAAGGGTACAACGGCAGTGTCCTACTGGGGAATCGAACCTGCAACCTTTCAGTTACAAGGCTAGTTCCTTAACCATTATACTACACTGCCGCCACATGATATCATACACTACTTTACATAATACCACACCATCAGTCTACATCAGTGGTCCCCAACCCTGCTCCTGCAGAACTACCATCCTGTAGGTTTCCACTCCAACCCTAACAAAACACACCTCATTCAACAGCCAGAGATCTCGTCGAGCTCCTATTAGTAGAATCGGGTGTGCCAAATTATTGTCGAAATGAAAACCTACAGGACAGCAGATCTCCAGAGTTGGAGACCATTTGTCGACATGACATCATACACAACTGTAGATAATACCACATCATCGGTACATAATACTGCACTATCACTATACATAATAACACATCGTCAATCTACATGATAGCAAGCACTACTGAACACTACTGTACTGTAGTGGTTAGCACTGTAGCCTCACAAGAAAGAGGTTCCGGGTTCGAGTCTCAGTCCAGGTCCTCTCTGCGTAGGGTTTGCCTGTTGTCCCCGAATTTGCATGGGTTTCCTCCGGGTATACACCGGCTTCCTCCCACACCAACGACATGTATGTCAGGTTTACGTATACTCCTGTCAACACCATTGACTATGGCACTGGCCTCAGAAATGGAGTTGTTCCCCGGGTGCTGCACTATGGCTGCCCACTGCTCCTAAGCAGTTAGGACGGATCAAATGCAGAGGAGAAATTACCCCAGGGGGTCAAATAATACAACACCATCACTACATAATACCACACAAACAGTCTACATGATCTCACACAATACTGTACATAATACCACACCATCAGAACCAGTCTACATGATATCACATAATACTATAATTAATACCACCCCATCACAACATAATACCACACCATGACTACATAATACAGTACATCTTAGGCCTGATTTACTACGACCTTTAGCATGTGCAAAACCTTTTAGCACACGCAAAACCGATACACGATTGGTCGCGGTATTTGCTTTGCACCAATCGTTGGTCGTGTTATCAGTTTTGCGCGTGCTGAAAGGTTTTGCGCGCGTTAAATGTCTTAGTAAATCAGGCCCCAAGAGTTTTTGCCTGAAACCATTCGTCTTATTGTTTTCAAGAGGCTGAGCCAAATACTTGAAACGCATGACGGGTGACAAACTAGCCATCCTCGTGGCAGAGAGGCTTTGTTAGCACTGCCGTACACGCACAGCACAAGGTCTGTCACGACCAGAACGGGAGCCGCGTCCGTAGGCCCCTAGTTAAAGCGGAAATAGAGCCATCCACCCCTTGGTAATTGTATGTGACGCTGCACTGCAGAGGGGGACGATCGGCCATTAACACTGTGGTCCTCTGCTGTATGTCTGGTAATGGTGATAAAATGTCTTCTCCCCAGCCCCGGACGTGCTCGTTTTCTTTTCGCACAAGCAGTCGAATAATTTGTGTTTGATCTCTCGGAACATTGTTGGTTTTTACGTTTACCTCATGTTTGCAGCGATATCTCATCTGAGACGATGGCACCATTCGCTATGCCTCTGTTGAAAAAGGCATAGCCCTTAATTGTGCAAATAATTTGAAAGCGAATCACAAATTGCGTATTCCCACCCCCGTACAGTGACGTGTCCATAAACCCTGAGGGTACGTTTTAGTCTGACAATGCATGTAATTCCTGTTGTTGGCCTCTCCTGTTACATTTCCCATGACAGCACTGAATGCACAAAAACTACATGCATAAATAAATATGTGCAGTGTGCACTGTAAATAAGTCATTCAGAATTTGATAACATTCCCCTGGAAAGCACTTAGTTGGACATGCCAAGTAGCCTACCCCAAAAGTAATGTCTCTTCTGTTGCTTATATTATAAATGCATAGCCTGCTCAGTACTTTGTCTTTGTATTTACTTTTCTCACTGGACCATTTATTAATAAAAATACTGATGTTAACCCCCATAGCCTACACATCAAGAACAGAACATTGAAGGCAAAACAACTCCAATTGCCATGAAGTTGAAGTAAGAGTATCCAAATGATACCATTGATAAATATTTATATAAAATCTGGCCTTGGGTAAAATGGAAGGCTGCAATTCAGACTGGTTTTTAGAAGAGATTTCAGAGACGCTGCAAGTGACGAAACGCTTTCACGAGCAGTGATTGCTCAGTGGGGTTCATACCAAATCAAGCCCTGACCTTTTTTCATTCAGTACGCTTTTCAGTTTGAGTGAACCATCGGCCTTTTATAAATGAGGGAGTGTTAAAGATCAATCGTTAAACGTTATTTTAATCTCCTGCTGCTGACTGTATACTTTTGCTCGCCAGTTTTGAAATCACGCTAAACTGGTAAACCGATAGATGCATTCAGGGTTGATTGCGGAAATTGCAAACATACAATTTCTTAAATCGATTCCGTGCTATCATACGCACATTTCAATGGTTTATTGTTGTGAGCGAATGACGTCAGAAACAGGCAGAGAATAAAATGAATGACACTTGATCATCCATGTTATGCTTTCATTTAGGAGCGTTTCCTGCATAATAATGACTTGCTTGGTGTCTTGACATTTCAAAATGTGCAATACTGTATGAAATTGGAAACGGAACTGCGCGACCAAAAACAATTATCTACTTAAACGTATTGGTCTAAATCTGCGGTGGCGATATGTAGGCTACACGCATAGTCACTGCGTAAAACAGTGGGCAAAGTAGTTAAGACAAACAATCTGATTATCGCACTTAACTGCTTAAATATGGAACCGAAGACGCAACGCCTGCACACACTTGTATCGATTTAAATGGATGATCATCACACATATGCAAGCATATAGTCCATTATTGGGGAATGTAAGAATAAAGTTTCCAATACCGTATCCAATAAATAATGTAATACCGTGCCCAATAGACTGTAAACACGGTGCCTTATTTAGTCCATCTCCGTAATGCTCGCGATGTCAGATGAGTAGTCTACGGTAGGTTACAGTAGGCTACAGCATCCATACCCCGGTGAGAGTATGCCGAGATCATGTTTTATTAGTAAATCATGAATGCAATTAATGCAGTAAGCGAAGACAATTCTCTCGATTTGACTTAATATACCTCAAAGGTAGTGCACCCCGAGAGAGGGGTTTCGGGGCTGGCAAACAGAAATTCGTCTTTAGTGTACTTGTGCTTGAGCACGCTCACACCCCAGGTTTCAATTTTCCCTTTGCGGTCTTGCTTGCTTGATTAAGCCGCTTGTGGATTGAATCCACTCTTTGGTATGCACGTTTCCTTTGCCGGGAGCTCTGGAGGAGAGCGACTTCGTGTCTTGTATACAAAAAGAAAATTGCCACTCTAAGTGAAATTGTGTGTGTGTGTGTGTGTGTGTGTGTGTGTGTGTGTCTGCGTGCGTGTGCGTGTGTTTGTGTGTGTGCGTGTTTGGGTGGGTGGGCGTTATAAACTACAGGACGTCAGATGATATGCTAAAAGTATTGGCGGGAAAAGTACTTTTAAGTTAACGTCTCCACGTAAATCGTGTCATTTATAACACAACAAAAATGGTAGTGTAGCCTACATTTAACACCGTAGGGTGTTTATATGAACCGGTGGACTATAAACACCATAGGGTGTTACATGTACCAGCAGTGTTACATTTACGCTGGGATTTTGGCTGTGAAGGTTTTCAGCGATTGAATGCTATTTATGAGCAACTTCTGTGCGCGAGTTCAATACATCTCCACTGATTAAATCTTGTGAAAATAACCAGAAAACAGTTTCGCTTTTCAAACAAAACGTGTTTTACAGAGCTAAGCGGTAACTATTTTTTAGCACCGCGTATTAAAAAGTACCTGGAGCAAAATAAGTATAACTACGCACAAGGACACTCATTCAATTAGTTACGTTTTTGGTAAAGGGAATGGACATGCAATGCCAATAAAGCCTGGCCTGGAAAGAGTCAAAAAGCTGTTTGATACCCTCGCTATCCATTTTTGTTTGATCCTTCAGCTTCATTGCCTTATAAACATCTAGAAATGCCTCTCGGCTTGAGAGCCAACATTAAATTGTTGCCATCTTGAGGACTGGCAAACACAATTTGGCGAGTTTAACGATAATTGTGTTTGAAATTGCGGGGAAAAATTACGCATGCGGTTGCATGGAAGTCACAATTAAGGGCAAATGTTGATTTAAATCAGTAAACTTCATTCCTGGTCCTGGAGGGCAAGATCACGAGGTGATGGAAGTTAACTTTGTAATCTACTGCTTTAATCGATCAATTAAGTTCCTAGTAACAACAAAAACCAGCAGACCCTGCGCCACCCTGTCTTGTGGAGTCATGTGCATGCTGGAACTGTCCATGGTTCTGAATGGTTGGATTAAAAAAAACAAAAAAAACAGCACCCAATCACAGACAGGGGCTAAACGAACTACAAACACACCAAGAGCTCCCCATGAAGTTCAGACCTTTGCAGAATAAAACACTATTTATTTGTAAAAGAAACAACCTGTAGTATCATCCTGTCAATGGCTTAAAGCAAAAACAAGTTGGTTGTTTTTTTCCTTTCTAAAAAGATTACTTTATCCAACAAAATGAGTGCTGTTGAACTTTATGCCAAGCTGAGAGTGCAGAGTAGCCACAGGAAACAATGTTTTATAATAGTGCACATGCCATAATATTTCTATATATTCTGTCTGAAATAAAATGCTTTCATACATGCTTTTTGTTTTTGTACAATAATATTTTAATCGCATGCCTGTAACGCGGTCCACAAACGTGAAGAACCGCAAGGCCATAGCAAATGGCTCACGTACAACACATTGCACATTACTATTTTCATTAGGGATATTTCCTTGGATAATACCCCAGAGCTAGTGGCATCGCCATTATTATAATGCCTGCACCTAAATGAGCTATGCCTTAAAAAATTAAATTCCGCAGTCAAATTGTGAAAACATACTTGTCGAAAAGGGTAAAACAAACGGGAGCGTTGATGGGTGAGACTATTTCAGACCTTCCAATTTAGACTCACTTAAAAATATTGCAGCTTGTGGGAATGACTTGCAGCTTAATAAAATGAATAATTTAGATAATCTATTTGAGTATGGTATTATATAACCAAAGCTATCCATTCATTTCCAACACAATTTGCATACAGGTTATTCATTGTTGATATGATATTCAGCATCGGTAATGACTGATTAGTTTTTTCTTTGGCATATTTTGTGTCTCATTTCTCAGTTTTGACGCTAAAATATGGTTTCTTGCCACTTTCCATTTCCCACTGAATACCTATGAGGGGGTAAAGCCCCTTATATGTCACACTTTCTACAAAAATATCTATAAGCGACAATATAAACCCTCTTTGGGAATACTAACAAACGTTTGAAGTTGAGAAAAAAATATTGTGGGCAGAATTTAGAGAAGACGTTTGTATTGTCTGTCGAGACAGTTGGTCATTCATGGAAATTCATTTATTTTAATGGAGACCGAGCTCATGCAATTTCCTGAGTGACATCAGATTTGG
Source organism: Synaphobranchus kaupii (assembly GCA_029718625.1). Taxonomy (NCBI): domain Eukaryota; kingdom Metazoa; phylum Chordata; class Actinopteri; order Anguilliformes; family Synaphobranchidae; genus Synaphobranchus; species Synaphobranchus kaupii. The sequence goes on from CM056387.1 coordinate 8,836,468, forward strand.
CACTGAGGTGCCTCTTGAGACACCATTCTGCTATATCAGTTCAACAGAAGTACATATGCAGGAGTCGTTTTCTTTGATAGACTCCAACAGAAACTTGGAGTCATCTTATCGCTTTCCACCCCTTCTTTGAGAGAGAGAGAGAGAGAGAGAGAGAGAGAGAGAGAGAGAGAGCACTGTATCACAACTCTAGGCGGTCAGCCTGTGTTGTGCCATGCTCCAACTTTTATGAATAGTTTATTTAACTTGACACACATGCCATTTCTGGTGCGGTGGCATGGAAATCATACCCGGTTAAGAGGATCACAGTATCTGGGCCGCACATCGTTTCAGCCATTCCAAGCCACTGATTTCCCTGAAGAGCAGTTCTGCCGAGATTGTCCAGGCTCCCGAAGTAGATAAAATGACTAATGCAGGATGCATTATGCCTTCTTAAGCGCTTCATAAAACCATGCACCGGAACACTAATCTTCAGCCTCAGTATTCACGAATATCCATAACCCCCCATGACATCTGATATAAAAGAGAATAAACCGCTGCGTTTACTCTTCCTTATTATATTAAATTGCGAGAGACAAAAAAAAAAAAAAGTGCACAGCGAGCCAAGACGTTAGACGCAGGCAGAGACAAAGACAAATACTCCCGTCCCTTGCCACGCCCTCACAGGGACTCCATTGCGTTGTTTGACTCAAATTATTTGTAGCGCAGTAGTGCTCATTAACGTGAACACAATAGTTTTGATCACAAATGCAAAGTGGTTTTTCTAACTATGCAGAACTCTGCTATGTTCTTCATTATCCTAGTGTCAAATCATTATCCCCCTAAGACCCGTCAGAAAAAGAAAGTTTAAGATTTATTTTTTTGACATGATACATGTCATGTCTTGGATGACAAAAACACGTTGCGGTGAAATATTTTCAAAACAATTATTTATTTTACTTTGATTGTCTCTTGTAGTGTAGTTTTCAGCACAGCAGAACATACGGTTCTTGAGATGAAGACCAGAGGCGGGGGACAAAATTGAACCGCCGGCCGGGTCTTAGGAGGTTATAGAAATGGCACGCTTTAAAGACTCGCATCCCTTCCTATTTGAGTGTGGGAGTTCCAATAACCGGCCGCGGGGAACGAGGAGAGCGGTGCCCACCAGAGGTCCACAGCATCAACTGGACTTCATCCCAACTCAGATGATAGTATTTCACCGAGGCCGCCGACCGGATGTGAACTTGGGGGCGAGCGTCATCCCACCCGTTAGGGAGACGTGTCATTCCGCGTGGTCGAAAAGCCTCGTCGCTGTAGCTCTCCAAGACGGTCAGCGAGCACAAGTAAGCTGCGGGATCCACGAGTCTCGCGCGATAGGCTTTAAAGGCGGGAACGCAGCGTCAGGTGCCGCTTGACTTCGCACGTCACCTGACGTCGTTCATGTCGGTTCACAAAAAAAAACATCGCTGCGCACGTTTTTAGGGAAAGCAAATCCCATGGAAAAAATTTTTTTTGAAAGGTACCGAGCTTCTCCGCTTTTGGAGGTGTGTCTTACCCAGTTCATTCCAATCCAAGCATATCAAGGCACGGTACTTGTATATCATACGACCAAAGACGTCGATAAAGGCTGATGAAAAATGTTAAATATGTAACTTTTATTTTTGATGGATTTTTGCAGGTAGGCACCGCCTGCCGCACCGGCAGTACCTGCACGTCTGGCGAACACATACGCAGATTAAGAATTCAATGTAAAAATATAATATAAACACTGTTGGAGTTGATTTACCGTTGAGGATTTCACTGCACGGAAAGGGTGTGGCAAAACCAAAAACCGTTTGTTGTGGTCTCAAAACTAACTAACCGACGAGAAGTCGCATAATGGACTCCGCAGGTCATTCAACCATGGCCGCAGGCTTTGAGTGAAATGCAAGATTTACTTTTTGGCCGCATCTGAATCCAAATTTATGACAAAGTACTACTAGGACAAGTACCGCAGAAGGACAGTGTCACGCCAGGACATCTCTTTGATTGCAAGACTCGTCGGTTATAATTGGACCTTTATTAACGGGGAGGTCCCTTCACAGCGGGATGAACGCGATACTAGGACACGGCTGTCGACTGCCCAAAACGCTCGGACGGGAAACGATGGGGGGGGGGGGGGGGGGGGGCGACATTCTCGCGGTCCGGTACCGTCCTCATTTAATAGGGGTGTGTAATTTGCAGATACGGCTGCAATTACAAGGCTTGGAGCCTTCAACCTAGGACAAAGTTTTATTCCAATTTAGCAAAGCCAAGATGACACGGTTGCTGAGATGGCGCCTCTCCCGAGCGTGCGGGCAAAGTCAGCGCCTTGAATCAGCGGCTTTGTTTGCCTCATTATGTCCTGCCCGTCAGTTTAACTGGCCAGTGGTCCTTTTCTGCTCCAAGAGCCACTACATCTACACCTTTCTTTTACGATGATAAGTGCATGTTCATCTGTGAACTACAAATATTTACTATGTTAAAACTCTTTGTTTTAACTCTATACATCATAAAGCCATGTAGACTTTACAACCACAATTATTACATTACATTCACTTGGCAGAAGCCTTTATTCAAAGCATACATATGATAAGTGCATACGTTTACATTACATTACATTACATTCATTTAGCAGACGCTTTTATCCATACCGAAGGTCATTGACGCGAAACAGGTCAGATGAAGCACATTTCTATCATAACGTAACATAATCACAGCACAGCACCTGCAATAACCAGTCCCGATTGAACATGGCGGCTTTTGACAAACGTCACAATACTGTCGTGATATACGCGGCGAATTTTACAGAGCTGGCTCGATGGCAGATGTTGTACTTTTGACAGGATAATGTAGGCTTTAGGGCATATAGTCCAAGTAAACTGTCACTGAACTGTCGTTTAATTCATCGCATTTGGAAAACAACATTTTGCCTGCATTCAGTTCATTTTTGGGTCACTCGTTTCAATCGTCAGAACATGAGAATGTTTTATCAGGAGAACAGGCCATTCAGCCCGTCTGGGCTAGTCATTTACCTGCTGCGTGAAAACTGTCTTGCACTGTGTCAAGTCTTATCTTGACACCCGAAAGGCCCCTACTTCTACCAATCAGATATTTTCTCGACACGTTGGATTACATTTATTTTGGTCTCAATGTCTGCTCGCCATTATGAAAATGGTCTGTTCTGATAAAGCTTATTAGACCTGCGATTTTCGATACCTGAAATTCTGCCTTCTGTGCTTTGACACAGAACCCTCATACCGTACGCATTGGAAATTAAATCCGAGGTGCATGCTCTCCCATGAAATACAATATCAGGTAATAATGAGAAAACTAACAACAGCATGCTGATAAGACAGGATCAAAAACTGATAAGGAAATATATTTCCTTCGTTTATTGAACAACATGCATGAAATCTCCCTTTAACTCTTTTAAATTACAATACTGCCGTCTTAGTCTGAAACAAAAGCAATGTAGACATTGAGTTATACAGTGAAGAGCCAACTTTTTTTTTCTCTTTTGAATGGTTAACACATTAATTTTTAGTTTTAGTTTTTAATTTTAGTCTGAATCATTTAAATAGTTTACTCAAGAGGGTTTTCTGCTTAAGTTTATCTATGCTGTGGCTATCTTTGATGGGAGGACATTCAACTGCCTTCCATTTTCTGTTATTGAATAACTTTTTCACGGTTTTATGACTTTTTTAATGCATTTACATTAGTAATTTAAACGGAAGTGTTGAAATCAGGAACTGTCCCGTTTCCAGCTCAAACACAGTAATGAGTAAAATAATCTATTGATTTGAATGAAAGTTTGATTTATTTAAAACATTTTTAGAGTGGGCATCATACCAACCAGGGCTATCATGTGTTCAGTTTGAACCAAAAATCAGTTTGAACCAATCAAAATACCGTAGCCTGCATATAATAAAAAAAAAACAAAAAAAAAACATGATTGGTTTAGAGACTGATGGTACATGGTAGCATCGTTTATCTCACTTATCCCTCCACACACACCCCTCCCCGTCACGCTGTTAGACCAGGGATGCATTACAGTGGATAATCCATTTCAGGATTTCATGCCAACATTTGATATTAATTATTTAACTAGCTCAGTCATGTACTTCACATGACATTTTAAAATGACGACCATGTATCTTCAGTGAAAATGTTTTCCTGCAGTCTGACAGTGGAGTGAACCTGCCTCGACGTATACAGTGTTTAACAAACTAAGCCATGGTAATTGGTTGGAACAAAAGCCAGCATACACACCTGCCATCCAGGAACAGAACTGTGCACCCCTGTGCTAGACTGTTGTCCACAGTCATGACTACTTCATTTATTTTTTGTTGCTGATATACCATGAAACTTTAAATTAAATTTTTTTTTTTTTACCAATTTCTGTCAATTTTATGCAATTGAGCATGAGACTGTGACAGGTTCCTACCTGACTGGTGAACGGTTCGCCGTTAGCGATGTTGCAAGGAGCTGGCAGGCCAATTCAGGCTGAATATGAACGAGCTGTTTTCTTATTATAGGTACGCAAATAAAGATGGAAAATATCGCCGCATTACCGGGAATTACTATGCAGAGCCTGTTTTTTTTAATATTCTGTTGTTTGCCCTCTCATGCATGAAATTCTGTGGGATACAAATGTAGAGGAGCTGGTGGCGCGAGGAGGTGCGAACGTCCCTTGCCCTCTCTCTCCTTCTCTCTCCTTCTCTCTCCCTCTCTTTCTCATCGCCTTCTTAGCACAGTAATTAGAAGCAGAGTTACAAAACGGCATGTGTGGACAGCTGCGAGCTATGACCAGACAAGATGAATGTGGCGTGCACGGGAACCCATTATATCAGGAGATACGTAACGTTTTCCCTCGCTCCCTTCAAAAGAACCTGTTATTTATTGAGTTCTTGAGCACATATGAGAGTCAGAATAATTGTACCAGCTTCTTCACACCGGAATATGCGCACAACGCCAGCACCTTCAAAGGTGAAGGTGTTTAATCAATACTTTTGTATGTTCTTGCCAAAGTCCCAAGGAAGTACGTTCTGCAGGAGTTGTTGAAACAACTGTGTGTACGCCTAGGCATTTGTTCTTTTATGGATTCCGTTGGAAAAAAAAAAAACATAAAATGTTACGTACATTATGAAGACAACTTGGGATAAGTAGTTTTCATTGGATATCAGGGTGCCTAGCATCAGTCACACACAAAAAAAGTCTTTGTTCAATGGTCACTCTAAACCAGGGGTGTCAAACTGCGGTCCTGGAGGGCCGCAGTGTCTGCTGGTTTTTGGTGCGTTTCAGCACAAGTGATTAATTTAAGTCAATGATTGGCTAAGACGTCCACACACCTTGTTCTCAATGCTTTACCTGGGTACTGATTGAAAGGAAACCACAAATACCTGTAGACACTGCGGCCCTCCAGGACTGGAGTTTGACACCCCTGGTCTAAACAGTTATTTTTTAAGCACGTTTAAAATCTTCTAATATTAGTCCATTTGAATTGAAAAGGCATTTAGGGGGCTCTATTTTCAAACCAGCGCAAGGGGACGGTATAGTCAAACGCAAGCTTGTTGACAGCATCAACGTCTAAAACTGGCGCTATGGCGTTTCTCAGCAATACCGCTAGGATCAACAAATTCTCAACATAACATCCTTTCGCTTGCGCTGCAGTGGGATGGGTGGCGCTGTCTGGGGCGTGTTCTAAAATACTTTCGGCTCAGTGACAATTTGAACCAACGAAAACCCATTGCGTTATGATCAGCTGGAACGCAATAGACTCTGGCAATTTGCCAACTTATTCGTCATGTAGTTCTGTGTAGTGTCTATAGGTGATGCCAACATTACACTTCCATTTAATGAACAAATAGCCTATAATTATTATGAATTAATTAATTTTAATTTAAACTACTAGAATAAAACAGGACAGCTTACAAGAAACTTGCGATCATGTAGGCCACTAGCCTATAATATATAAATTACACATTGACACAGTTGAATCATAAGCCTACCATTTGAATCATAATTATGCCTACATCACCTAATGTAGGCTAATTCATGCATTCGCTACCTCCTCCCGTGCCTTCCGAACTTCTGGGAGACGAGAGGGTGTGGATTGTGATCCATAAATTACTAGTCCTAGCCTGTACTTCTGTTGCAAGTATGTCTGATTCCTGTGCAGAAAATCTTGTCGTTGACGGTCCAGTGCGTTTGAGTTGCTCATTATGAAATTGCATGGAGCGATTGCGTTCCAACGCGATTGCGTTTTAAAGCATGAGAACAACAATTTGATTGGCTACCATAGAGACACACCTTGGACGTTTAAACCCAGCCTTTTAGCAATACCGCCATAAGGTGCGCCAAGATTGCCGTCATGAAATTACCAAATTTCTCGCCGACACGCCCTCAGAGCGATACCGCCAAGCGATTACTCTTGCGTTCACCATTGCGTTTGGTTTATTAAAATAGAGCCCAGGGTGTCTTAAGAGAGATTCTGTTTGATGTTTACACTTTTCTGAAAGGTTGGTATTACACACGTACACGGGCCCACAATCAATGGGACTGCGCCCTGCACTCATACTGGAGTCACAAACAACCGTCACATTTCCGCGGATCGCCTCAGCGCATTTCTCAGCGACTTTCGGCGACCGCCAACCGTTTCATGCCGCGTGAGCGACGATACTACAGAAGGTAGTATCGAAGGTAACGCCCGGCTCCGTCGCCGTGCTCAAACGTTTGCAGCGGGATCGACCGCGGGTCACCCGTCGTACGGCTGTGGTCTCAAGAGAGAAGTAAAACACGAACCCTTTTTTGGCCCCCTTTTTTTTTTTCTGACATGGCTGCGGTGCTGGGCCTACGGTGTGAATACAGCCAAGACGCACAGCGTTAAGGAGCCACGTCATGTCTTGAAGCCATGTTTGGCAAGTGGTAATCCCTACTGAGAAGGCGCATTATACAAAAATAAATTTGGATCGATTGCGTCGGTTGATCGACTTATTGATCGATTCAAGTGCCCATGGCACAGATGCGAAAGAAAAACACCGCAATATCGGGCGCATTTTCTTTAGAGGCATGACTCAACATAAAATCGAGTTTACATCTTAGAAACCGACGGCGTGGGACTCTTCTAATGATGCGAAGCGTCACTCAACTCAACATAAATGCATAGACACTTTCTCGGGCGAAATCGCTATCCTCTCTGCATTGGACGCCCATGGCTTCAGTACAGAGGCAACGGCAGGCCCCCCGGTACCCGGGAAGGATAGGCAATACAAGGCTCGTCGTTTTGAATGGAACGGGAGCCATGTAAAATTCCCTCTGACAGACAAACGGAGCCCAACTGGCGCAGGCGGATATACGTACGCACTGTACATCGGAGACTAGCTTTGTCAAGAGTCGCAAAAGAGATGTTACGATAACTACGTGAAACCCAATGCGAAAAGCAGACACTATCCCATTCAGGGTGAAGTCCAAAAACTAATCACAGTAATTAGCTCCTTGGGGAGAGAGAAACAAGACGAGTCGAAAATAATCCCTTTGCCCTACAGAGGGGAAGTAAATATTATTTGCCAAACGAGTGCTATCCTAACAGCTGTGTTTCAAGCTTAGGGGTGATTGTCTGTATGTGTCTGAAAGGGACTCATATAAATTTCTTTAAGGACCCCCTTTAGTTTGTATTGGGCTTTTGTAGATGGGGAAGAGCGGGTTAGCTCTTTGATTTATTTGGTGCAGTATTAGCATATGCTCATCGAAGTTTCATGTTTCTATTTTCAGAAATGCACGAGTGCCATTGCGACAGGAATTTTAAGTGAGGGAGTTTCTGTCCTTAAACTCTGAAAGTTTGTTTAAAGTCAAGAAAAAGTTTCAGTAGGCCTACCGCACATTAATATTAGCCTGAAATGGACTGCAAATTTCTGATGTTGTGAAGTTTTTTATTTTTTTTTTATTTTTTTTTTTTGGTGTTTTGTTTGCATTTTTCCCTAGATTTTTCCCTTAAATGATTTTTATTATTTCTTGTTTTCTGAGGTAAAATGAAAAACATTACATTTCAAAATGCTGCTATTGGTTTATAAAAGTGGGGTACACACACCTGAAACGTAATACAGACACACACACACACACACACACACTAAAGCAACTGCAAATTATAGCGCAATAACTGACAAGCACTGGTGAGATGATTGGCTTTTGTCCTAAGGCATAGTCCAGTTGCAAAGTACTGGACCTACCACACCGCAATCAATACTTTATTTCTTTCTGATCAGCACACATTCCATCTGCTGCTTCTCCGTGAATTATAATGACGTATTGACCGTCCGCGTCCTGCAAGAGGGATTTTCTAATAGCAGTGAATTTTCTTCACGCTTTTTTTCCCCCCACAGATGTGTTCAAAAACCACAAAAAGCAGGGAGCGCGCGAGTCCACATCATATATCACGGGCGTATACCGCGCAGCCCCTCGGCTCACTTTAATTTCCACCGCGCAATGCGGTTTTTTTTTTTTCCTTCATCCACGAACGGGTCCCGTCAGGAGAGAACGGACGCGAGTTCGACCGGTGCGACCGATGCAAATCCGCGCCAGTTTGGGAATTGGCTGAAATGAGTCTAAAAATTGCCAGTCGGCCATCTGGAATCGCGAGCTTCTTGGCTCCGCGGTGTATCCGCACATTTGATAGATGTATTTTTCTCCGTCGCGCTGACACATTAGCCGTCCGTGGATGAAATGCATTATTCAATCCCGTGGCAAACAGTTTTAGAAATGAGCTGGGAAAAGGCGCACTGGAGTGAAATACAATTTTCGAACGCCATCACGTTGCCATTTTGACAAAAGCGATGGAAACGGCAAGCCAACGGAACCATTTCAAATTTGTACTGTAACAAGGCAGAACTTTAGCGATAATAATACGGTGTACCTCATAACAGTTTTTGTCATTTTTGCGCTGTGTAAAATTATGAAGTTTTTTTCTATTTCCGTATTGCAGGTTGGTGCAGTGGAACAACACATTCGAGCACGGCGCACAAACCTAATTGTTTTGAATATCCAGCTTAATTCAATCTGCACATGGCAAAGTAAATAATGATGCATAATGGAATGTGAAATAGAGTGTAATTGAACAGCATGAAGCACTGGTGAGAAAGAAAAAAAAAAAATAGAAAAGTGCCCGTCAGACGGCGGAGGCTTAAGTTGCGGGGAAGTATCCAGCGGGAACGACACGCCGCCGTTGGACATGATGGATAGCCCACGTTCGGAGAGGGGAGGGCCCCTCCCAAAGCCCAGCCAAACATCTGTTTGAACCGCGGGAGACCCTGCAGAGTCAGCTACTCGCGCGGCGTTCATCCGCACTCGCTCATCGTTCAATAATCTTTTGTGAACGTGCGCGTCGAGCACAACCGTGGCGGTGCCCTCGCGGATTGAAAAAATTTAATAAAATCAACAGGTTTGGAGACGGGATTCTGGCGCATGTTCGCGGCCGGGCTGAACGCGGGCGGATGGGGGGGAGGCAGCTGCGACCGTCCACGTCCCGCTTCGGCGCAATTGATCAGCATCTGTGGAAAAACAGCGGAGAAAAAGGGCCAAGAGTCCACGTGGAATTAAAAAATGACTCTCCAAAAAATAAATAAATAAATAAATAAATAAAAACAGGCAGAGGAAATGATGCGTGCAGATGCCAACGGTGTGTATGTTTTTTGTGGAAAACACTAGCCGCACAGTCAACATGGCCAGTGTTAATTCAACTCTTAACAGAGTAGAGTATTCTGGGGGCAATTGTAACAGGGGTCAATTGTAACACAATTTTTTGTTACAATTGCCACCAATCCTGAACACAGGAAACTAGCTAGCTTGCTGGATAGAATCTCAGCTCTAGCTTGTTTCAGATTGGTGCAATTGTATGGTGTTGCAATTGCCCCCAGAATACTCTACATATGAGTTTAAAGAGTACAAAAACTGAAACGCATGCATTTATCTGTAAACAAACCACAAAGCCACACTTTGATTAAGTACAGCCATGTGTGAGTGCGTGTAACATCATTAGAGCCTACACGTCGTTTTCCAATCTGTTTTAAAGTGCGTCGTGAGGTAACTTAACACTAATTGATTTGTGTGCCAAAGTTTAGGACAAATTGATTGAATCCAGGCAAAAGTTAGTGGACAGAGAAGGGAATTTTCAGCACTGAAGCCCGGATTCTATCGACATGTGTACTTTTGGTATTTTTTTCTTCACAATTTTGGACTAAATCATTGATGAGGATGACACTTGCACTTCATTGTGAGCCAAAGCTTGAGTCAAATGTAGATTGAGAATTCAGGCCTCACTTTCTATCGTCTATCACGTGAGCGAGCTCGCACTTTCAGTGGATATCTTTTCTTTGTCTCATGTTACAACCTCATTGTGATGGAGAAAAAATTGATGTTTTCTGAATTCTGCATAATGCAACAGCATTGATCCCCCAAAATGTTTCCAGGGGTACATTAATGACCAGATTGCTCCTTTAAGGCCAGGAAATAATTAGACAGAACGTCTCTCAAAATTTATTGACCGTTCATTGCGCAAACCGCCAAGGCAGGTTTTTTAATGCATCTCGGGATTTTAAGGGCCTCTAAGCATTTCTGTCAAGACTGACCGTAAATTTACATTTTGGTCCGTGCAAGCAATGTGCTTACCCAAATGCGAGCGTCTGTCTATATTTAAAGACTGAAGAGCCTCTTATCACTGGTTCGATATCTGTTTAAGAGCTACCGTGATTAAAAACATTACTTTTCATTATTAATCCCGGTGAAGCCAATTGGTACGCCGGAGAAGAATTCAAAGGACATGGTTTCCATAGAAACCACCTCCAAAGTTTGAGGTAACATGCAACTGCATACTGCATCACATGAACCAAATCAGAGTCTGTATCATAAGGAGCAAGTAGTCTATATGACGATCCTACATCACTTTAATAATGGCTGTAATGACTACAAGGATTTATATATATATATTTTTTTTAATTTGCATTCCCTGACAAAAGCATACATGAACAATCTGACCAGCATCCATCATTATTACAGGAAAATACATTCATGTCATGCAGTAAGTGCTGCCTGCTGGCTTTTTTTTTTTTTTTAAATAATTTTATAAGTTATGGCAGACAAAACAAAAGGTAAGGAGGTTTTATTGTATGCAAGTTATGTTGTGTTAGTTATCCTAGCTACATCATGTACGTCAGTACAATCCACAAGTGTTATCCAGTCTCCTCTATGCAAGATAATTTTCCCTTTGCATTACTCAAGGGAAAAAGACTACAGCAGTGTCTAGACCACTCGATTGCCATTTTGATTAAAACTCAAATAGAACCGTGAATGGGTTCTACCGTAGGCCGTGTAGAACGTGCCCATTCAATCAACATCGCAATGCATGCATGAATGAGTAATATCGCAAGGTGCAATGCTTCCTCCTGGGAGTTGACTCTTTTACACTTTAAATTTATTTTCTTTTTTTTATCTCTAATAATGTTAGGATATGAATTAAGGTCTTTATCAAAAATCATACCCCGCAAATAATGCATGAGTTGAGGTGCCGGTTTGCATTTGTATTGACATCGATTATGTATTGACCAGAAGTGCATTCTGGTATACGCGTGAGCGGCAGTAATTTACAGCATTGTCAAAAAGCACTTAATATATGATATGTCTCCCAACTGCACATTCCAGAGATGGATCTCCCTACAATATGTCAAACACAATATCCTTTTTTATTTATTAGCATTATTCACATTTTTCCCATCAATAATGCGTTATTTAAACCACATTGCGCACAGCAATAACTGAATAAGGCAGGCTTGTGCGTAAGCACGTATAAAAAGTATTACATTAGCACAAGGGAAAGACTGAATGCATGGTCAGGAGAAATAGTCTCTGTTGTTCCCGAGTACGATGTTAGTTGGTGTCCCACAAAAAAAAGTGTGTGTTGAAAACACTGTCAACAGTTACACAGTAAAACACAACTAGGTGCAAATTCTCCTTGTCAAATTAACAGCCGTACGTGGCTGAGTACGTACGTCAAGCAGTATATTCAGCCGTGTGTTAGATATGCATGATCCTTTTGAGCCAGTCGCTCCGAGTCGAATTTCAACGAACCCATGGTGTGTCCGTTCCCTCTTTGAACTGTACCAGAGAATATGCAATTAACTGTCATATCACCGAGGATCAGATTTAAAAAAATGTCACATGGGGAGCAGCTCTTAACGTGATACCGGAATGGTTAACACAAGAGCGGGGACGCGCGCTTGACAATCACCGGAGAATTTCACTCCGCCGCTCGCCACCTGCAGAGACGACGGTGCCAAAAAACGCGATAACCGCTCCTCATACCTCTTTGTTAGGCTTGAGCACAAATGATAATACCTAACTAGTTTTCAGAGAGCCTTCTTTGATTATCGCCATTACACTGACAGCTGGCGGGAGCCGTCCCGTTGTCGCATCTGGAGCCTGGGAGGCTGACAGCACACCGTTTGTGCCTTCGCGAATACGCCCCGCTCCGCTAACCGCACAAGGGCTCCTTTCAGCGTCGTTCGGCTCAGCCTCGATTCACGGTAATGTAACGCGGAGGAGGGAGATCTGGGTTGCCAGATCTGCCTGTGAAATATTTCAGCAGGGGAGCGCAACAGGGGCCAGTCTGTTTTGACATTTTTATTTGAGCGCTCGTTCTTTAGGCCCAAATAACTTATCTCGTCGGACATGTTTGGTGAAGTTATAACCTTCGGTCTGCATGAGTCTCCTGTGTGAAAATGTTGTGTTGTGGACCTATCGGTGTGAACCAGTATTGCTGTTTGCAACCCTTTCGAACATCAATCCAGAATAATTGCTCGGAACAAACACCTGACCCTCCAGGAATGGAGATCATACCCCAATATTAGGGGAAATTTGTCAATAATCCAATGGTCAATTAAGGATTCTCATTTTATACACGGCCATTGGCACTCAATGCCCGGGGAAACATGTGGGCAGCACCAGATGTCAGAAACAGGGCCTGTTATCGAAGGACTGCAGGTTTGAATCTTGGGAGAAAGCGTGGCATTGCTTCAATGGGCTAGGAGCAGTTGCGTCCTTAACCAGAATCGCATCAGTAGATATCAAGCTTTATCAATGGCCAATATGACAACTGGGGGCTTTGAAAATCACCCCAGGCAAGTGGAAGGCACATTAATTATTTAATAGTCTAAGCGCAGACCTGCTGTTAGAGTGTGATATGGAAGGCCAAAGGCAAGACCCAGATTGAAAGTCTTTTCATTCTGTACCTTTAAGATTGCAAAACATTGTGGCAATGTTGCTTAAGGTTGTGATAAATAACTATATTTCATCAATGATCTTACACTGCTTTTTTTACCCATGTTTTCAAGGTACAGTATGTGACTGGGTCCAGATCAAACTTATACTTTCTTACCCCAGGAGAACATATTAAGAGTGTGTTAGCAACAAGACAAAATAATACAAACTCAACATTTACGTAGCTTTCCACAACTTGGGATCAGGGAGGCGTTGTGATCCGGTCTGTCTGTCTGCTGTGTGTGAATGTGGACCCCGATTCAGCTAGACTTTGGGGAAGACCGTCGGTCCATTGACGTCGGCCTTATCGCGCATTGTGATGTGTGACAAAGCGGAGGGGAGATAAACACTGAATTCCCGCGATAAGCCCAGCGTCTGATGATAAGCGAGATCACGGAGCGCTTCCTTTGTCCGCGGGCCGAGGTGCTGCACTTTGGAAATGCCGCCGCAAACACAGGCGTGTGAATTTCCCTCTGTTTTTTAATAACATGGAAAAGGACGCCTGACAAGCAAATGAAACGAATAAACATTCATGAGGTCCGGGCCAAAAAAGCAACCGCCGAATCTGGTCGTATCGTTGAACCACGGGCCGCCGTATTGCGCGGAGAATATATTAGTCTGGCCAGTTTCGGAGAGTGGCAGAGAAGGTTGTAGTTTTGAGATTAAATATCCATCTGGCATTTACCAGCCAGACAGCAGGGAATGGCTGAACTTTCAACCTGACATCAAACTAAACCGGCGTGTGTTTTATAGGCACGCTGCTTTCTCGTGGCTTTGAGTCACCTGTGCCGCCCGTGCGAGCACAATGACTGATTCGACAGGACACAATGTCCTGCTACTCTTTTAGGTTCATTAGGTTTTAAGCTACGATGACGGATGTGCCCGTCGCCTGCGAATGGCAGGTATGCGACTCCGAACCATCAATGTGCACCCATACCGCTTGACGCCATTCAGATTAATCAATCGCCAATCACCAGTTTGTGAACCATGATTGCTGGACAAAGAGCTGTTGCCATGGACACCCAATGCCACGTGAACAGGTGATTCCAGCCGTCAGAATTCCTGGGTTCAAAAGGAGCGTAGCCAGAATCCCATTAATTCTCTTTGATACTCGAATAGGTTCCGGTGCCTGATTAAAAAGAGTAATCCCATCTGGCCATGTCTACTTTATTTTGATTTCAAAGAGAAGATTCTGATAGATCCTAGAAGGAATCACATGACCAGGCTTTAGCTTTGTACCTGTACAGGTTTAAGCCAATCTATTGCACCTTTGGATTGTCTAATCTGATTTCCTTGATCAAGCACTTATCTGTGGCGCTACACGCTTTTGCTCTTTGGTCTTTTCGCTGCCCTCTCCATGGCGTTGCTTTTTGATCTGGGCGAAGACAGTGGAGGACCTGCTTGAGAGCGACGCACCACCTCTGTGGGAACCCCACATGGGGACATGGTTAAGGCTCAAAACTGAAATGTTATTGGTTCAAATCCTAAGGTGGGTAAATTGCGGTCGTATGCTACATTGGCAAATATTAGCAAGGATGATTTATTTCAGTAGCATTTTAAATACACTACATGGCCAAAAGTATATGGACACCTGCTTGTCCAACATCCCATTCCAAAATCATGGGCATTAATGTGGAGTTGGTCCCCATTTGTTGCTGTAACAGCGTAAACACTTCTGGGAAGACTTTCGACGAGATGTTGGAACATTTCTGCAGGGATTTCCTTACATTCAGCCAGAAGAGCATTAGTGAGGTCAGGCACTGATGTGGGGCTATTATGCCTGGCTTTCCAATTGATCCCAAAGGTGTTTGATGGGGTTGAGGTCAAGGCTCTGTGCAGGCCAGTCAAGTTCTATCACAATGAACTTGACAAACCATTTCTCAAATGGACCTCGCTTTGTGTACATCGGCATAGCCATGCTGCAACAAGAAACTGCCTTCCCCAAAACTGTTGCCACAAAGGTGGAAGCCCAGAATTTATCTATAATGCCATTGCATGCTGTAGAATTAAAATTTGCTTCACTAGAACTAAGGGATGTCCAGATAATTTTGCCATTTTGTTTATATGTATTGGAATATACAAATGTACTTTTAATAAATGTATAAGGCCCTAAGGAACTAAATATCATGAAAATGTAATTAGTTATTTTGGAGTCAAATACGGCAGACTTTTGTTGAAAATTTTCCAGACAGTTGGGTCTTTTGTTGAAAATCTTTGTCCAATTTGTAACACATGCGAGTGGTTAAATATTCACGCGGCTCCACTCCTACTCAAAGTCTACGCACAACCTGGATTCCTTCTATAAGCTCTTTCCTCAGGGAGAGCAGAAGCTTTGATCATCCCTGGCCCCTTTCTGGCCCCTTTCTGAACACACCCAATTGGTGATTAGTCACACTGATGGCATGGTCTTTGCTTGGGCACGAGGCTCGCGGAGCAGAACTGGAAATGGGCGTGTCTGATGCCATGTGACGCGTGATGAACACCTGGTCCCGTCTTCCTCCCTCAGGTGCTGAGCACTGCCTTGTGAGTTCCATAAATCTGATGTCCTATTAGTGAAACGACCGAAACAAAATATGTAGAGCTGAGCAGTTTCTCTTGCGTTTGTCATTAGCTAAATGCCTGAAATGAATACTCCCGTTTAAAGAAAACCGGTGAGTATTTTCACTGAGTCGAAGACCGGATAAAGTGTCAAACTGGACTTATCAAGCATACACTACGTAGCCAACCCTTATAAAGCTGATTTGCAAATGCTAGGTACATTCAATCACTCTGTCCTTACCTTCTCACATGGTTGCTCTCAGAAATAATACTACTTTGGGCATTTTCGGCCTCGTCCAAGTAACAAATCAATCACCACTCAAAGGTCCGATGGACGCAAAATCTGCTTCCCGGTTTATGGAACTGCATTATTTATATTTGTCGAGCTCTTGCCGAGCGCAAACTGTGTTTTAACAGAGGCTTGAAGGCACTGCCTTGTTTAAAACAAGAGACACAATGCGTGGGTTGTAGATAATCCCACATTGCAAGGGTAGGCTTGTCATTTTCATCTTGAGCTCTGCTTCCATGTTGTACGAGATCCTTCGTGAATATTACCTTGCATAACTAGTGCGGTACCTTCGAAACCATCCGGTTGTACAGAAGTGTTTGGTGCACGTCTCTGTATATTCTCATGACATCATATGAAATAGCATTACATTATATATGCACTGTGGTGTACAGTATAGACCAGGGTGCGCAGTGATTTACTGTGCCGTGACACTTCACTCAGTTTGCAAAGCATTGTTTATAGGCAATAGCACCTCAAGAGCAAACCGCTCGGTATAATAGCAGTACTCTTAACACTAATAGAGTACAGTTTGTCACTATTAGACCCATGTAAACAAATGGTACGGTTTATTTAACACTGAGAATCTTGCTGCGTGCAACGGCAGGCTCAGGAAGTATGCCAGCCCACGACACTCATGTGCTCTAGTCGCGAAGCCATATTTTTAACATGTCACTCTGCTTACTACTCACACAAATGACTGAAATCCACTTTACCCCATTGAGTGTGGTTAGGAGTGCTTACCATGGGCATTTTATGTTGACTACATTGGGAAAGGCAGCAGTTAGAAATCCAGATTGATTAGAATTGGACACTAAGCAATGGGTTCAAATCAGGTTCAAATCCTGAAAGGAAACCTCTCTTTGCCCTTGAGTCGGGTACTTAACTAGAATTGCTTTAGTAAACAATCAGCCAGTTAAGTTGATAAAACGTCAGTCACCCTGGATGAGGGATGCGATGGAGACATTACAGATTCTCTGCACATGCGTTGCATGTTTCTTGGCGTGCGTTTGAACTCGCGGTCCCAATACGCATACAATCTGGCGACCAACAGCTTGGCTCAGGTCTCCCGTCTCTCAGTTCCTTACAGTGAAATGTTACACGTTAATTCAACTGTAACAGAGTTTAAGTCCAAAAGGAATTAAATGTACTCCATCCGAGTAAAATTTACTCTGTCAGAGTCGATTTAACGTTGAATAATTGGCAGCACACCAAAATCCTCAGGCTCAGACTGTAACATACTGTACAGTATATAACTCAATTATCAGCAGTTCCCTCATTGAAGTCACAGGCACAAATCTGAACATGCTCCAGGCAAAGGAAATTCAACCAGGAAGTCACGCGAATAAGGAAGACTGGGCGTGCGTGTCTGCACGCGCTCGGTGAAACTCCGAGACGCATCTCCCTGTTAAAATGTTTAAATCGTCCTTCGCAAGCCAAGTGGCCTTTCGGTCCAAGCCCCTCCCCCAGCGTTCATTTTGAAACGGCTGGAAAGAAAGTTTGACACGTATTAGAGTTTGCCTAGTATTTTCCTCATGCATTATTTAGCTCCCTGCTTTCTGCCCTGGGGGTGTTTTTATTATACTTTAATGGCGCTCAGACCTTATGTAAAATGTATAAAATCACGTGACCGATGCACACGTTTTTCCTGTCCTGTTTATTAGCCAGCTGTCCTGGCAGCGCCTGTGATCATTCATTTGCAGCGAAGGGCCCGCGCTCGCAAAACGCTTTTCTTTTTTAACCAAAGGAGCGGTCGTGAACCAGGAGAGCGTAAACGCGTCCGTTCGCCGCTGGCGTTTCAGAACCGCCGCCGCACCGGGGAAAGACAAGACCCCTGTCAGAATGCATCTGAATTTCTGGAAACGGAGAGCGCAGTTGTATTTGCCTGGCCGCAGAGTAAAAGAACTGTGTCCTCGGGCCGTCGTGTCTACTCATAAGAATGCGTCTGAGGCGCACCTTGTGGAATCGCTAGGCCCAGATCCTCGTGGGCTGCTTCCCCTGAATGGTTTTATCGATCGAAAGCCCAGTCCTCTAGCATCACGCGCGCCCACGCGCTTAAGAAAGAGCTTTCCTGGGGGGTATACCACGAAGCGGGATTACGCAGTTAGCCGAATAACTCCCAAATCTGGATTACGGACTGAAGTAAAAAAGTGCTGTTCCAGGTTTTACTCAGTGTTTTATCTCCCTGAGTTTCTGTTTTTTATGCTAGCCTTGTTTGTTCCAACAAATATCTTGCTCAATTAAGGTTGTTGTACACAAGTTCTTTCAGAATTTGTTCCTTAAACTTGTTAACACAATGCAGGTTTGGCTCATTATCATTTACTTTGTTGTTCAATTCTTCATTATCTGCCAAATGGTTATTTTTAGTGGGCTTGTGTCCACACATTCACCAATTAGGAGCCTACTGATTTGCCTTTGAATATGGGATTTTTATTTTTTGCATGCATAGCTACGTACACGTATTTCTAGCATAATGTGACTTTAGAGGGTAAATAATCCCTTAAAACATCAAAAGTGTCATTAAGAAAAATGAACAGTATGTTACAGTTCTGGAATTGCATTTGTGGTTGGAATGAAAACCAGCATAAACAGGGGGCCCCCAGGACTCAAAACACGAAAACTACTGACTTAAGTTCTGTAGAAGGAGACAGACGATCACATCTGAACCCTTATCAGTGAAAAGATAAACCGCTTCTCTTGTTGCTGCAATCACCAAATCAATCTACACCTTTGTGCCAGAGATGCAATTGGTGTTTGCAAGTATTTCCAAAAGACACCCATTGTGGTTCTCCTAGGACTTTAGACGGTACGCATTTCCCTTGGGTTTAACTCTCTTACACCAAAACCTTTTTTGAAACTGAAATCATGAAGTCTAATTCAAGCTCCAATTATATCAGTGTTCTCAACAACATTTCTAAGGTAGACTACTGCCTTTACTCTTTATCAGAGCAGCCTTAGGTGCCCTTTCAAAGAAAGGGCATAACTGATGAGAAGAGCCATCTTGGGCTGCCTTTTCTTTCACAATAAAAGTCCTGAAATGTCATTGGTAGCAGGCTTCTAAATCATTAATAAATCTCTAAGGGCACTGAATTGCATACACAAGCTATGCTGATTAGAATGGTTCAATAGGCTTCAAAGGCTGACAGCGGAATGGCATTTTTCTCATTCAGTCTCAAGAGCTTTTACCCATCTGGATATCAGTCACTGCTCACATTTCTGATGTTTTAGTCATCTTGTGCAGTTTTTTTTTAAACAATCGACAGTCTCTCAGAAAATAAAAATATATATTTCACATTAATATATCTTGAAGTATTATTGACATTGTATCATGCCAATCATGATTTATTATTTTTTTCATTATAAGGTGTAAAATTAATTGTGAAAATATTACATTTAGAAAACGGGTTTGGCTTATGGAACAAGATGTCTTGACTTTTCTTTTTTTAATGTGTATTCTTGTTCCAGTGCTTAAATTGGACAGAGACAGGCCACCAGACTCTGGGGTTCAGTTGTACTACCACAGCTCACTTTGATGTGGTTTTCTGTCCATAATCTCTACCTCTCCCTCTTCACCAAACAAAGTGAGCTCAACAAACTTGACCTCAAAAACAAACCTCCCCTCATCTGCTCCTATGATAAATTCAGAGATCAATGTCGCCGGTCGCCAGCACACAGTCGCCTTCTGACACCGGCGATACGGGTCACCGTCTTCCGAGGCTCAGACAGGCCTCAGGATAGTGGTGACAGATGCCTGCTTCAACCAAATTAGCAGAATGTGTGTGTGTGTGTGTGTGTGTGTGTGTGTGTGTGTCATTTGCTCAGCTTCACGTAATCCTCATCCACTCATCAATCCTTATTAGTAAGAGCGATGCTTGCCAAAACAATGCTGACACTCCGCGTGACAAATTATTTGCAAGTTGCTGTACAGCAGAGCCTTTCGGCGGTTTCTACACCACTTATAAGGCATAGCGTGAGTCCGGTAAAGTAGTAGTTGGAGCATATCTGTAGCTGAAAAACATCGGGCTCAGAGTACCAGAGGGTTGCCAAATGGGATGCTAACAAAGCAGCACCTGAGATCTTCTTTAATCTCGGCTGTAAATTGATTCAAGACACAGGGTCTTTGGTCCATGGAAAATAGACCTCTGAATGGCAAAAAGGATGCACAAAGAGAAACAAAGCACACCCAAGTCTCGGGACGTCTTGCATCCAGGACGCAAACGGGCCAGAGTGCCTTTCATGAGATCTCTGAAAGTGGAGCGAGTGTTACTCGTGTCCTGAAAGCTTTCGAGGCACTTCGAAAGCACTCTTAGCGCGCCGAGGGCCGGCGGCGTTTCAGACGCAGCTACAATTTCAAATTCCAGACCCCTTTCTCGGCATCTGCGTTCATCAGACAGGGGCTCGCGGCCGTTGACGCGCGCCCGCTTTTGTTTTCGCCGTGAATAAACGAAGAGGAAACCTTGCTTTTCGCCAAACCGTCAACATCGCAAACACGTGCTAAAGAACGAAAAACGCGCCTTTCTTAATGCTTCCATGGGAAAGACAGTGGGGCTTACGGCCAATTGTGAAAAATCTGCGACTGATTTCATTCTGAATTTAAAGCCAGGTATGGATTCCTTCGAAACAAACCCAGCATTCCATTTCAATTCATTCAGTGTGATGTGTAATATGGGAGGGCGATGCCATCTGTGAATACAAGCACTCCCACGGTATCTTACAAAACTTATGGAAAACTTATGCCTCTGCTTTTTTCTAATAATGGACAAAGATGATTCGATTACCTCACCTACAGCATGTAACTGTAAGACTGGCAGATTTGTACTTATTCTGTAAATAAGTGGAGAAACTCTTGCTTAAGGAGCTTATCTACATTGCTGAGATGTGTCATGCTCCCTGTTTGATAGGTAGTGCATGCTGGTGTGTATACGAGCAGTACATAGAGCAGATCCATTCAGTGCCAAGCCAAATATAATTGTATATTCATTTTACATAAATTCATATATCCAATATGTGAGTTGTCCTGACATAAATATTTCCCCCACCCTGGCCATGGAAGTTCTACAACTGCAGGACGGCCAATAATATTCCTGCCACGTCTCCGTCGCTTGGTCAAATTGAACCCAGCCTCATCAATAAAAATATATACATGTGTAATTGGGCTGGCGTCCATTTCAAATATTCTCTGAAAAAGAAAGCGACTGTATCAGAAAGGGATCTCAAGCAGTCAATACATTGAAGAACAATGACAAAATGACTGCAATGGGTATAACATTAGCAGGGATCAAACTCTCAAGCAACTGCACAAACTACTGTTCCAATAATGATTTATGGCTTAGCAGGTTGCTACCATTGCTACTATACGTTGCAGAGTGCTACAGCTTACAGTGTTCAAATCATCAAAATCTTTTAGGATGCGGGCAATTGTGGACAGGCCCACACTGTCAGTGCCTGGAAACATGATATTGTCCTCAATAATGTCCTCTAGATCTATCGCAGTGGAACTGCAATATTTGCCCACACCATGTTGACGATAGTGGTTTCCTGTTCTCCAGTGAATAATCAACATCTACCACTGCTATGTAGTCATCTTTCAATTTAGTAAAATTTATAACAACAGTATTGACAACATATAAACACAACTTCTAATGTTTAAGAGATACATGAAACATTGGTACTGTGGTCCCCTTGTAGTAGTATACATTAGTTTCTCTGCCCTACAGTAATCACTGAGTATTGTATTGATACGTTACAGTATATAACAATAGAACAGACTTACCTATTCTCATTTCTAAATGGTCATGGCTGAACTCTCTGCTTCCCTGAGGGTCAAACCGGGGTTGACCAAACCATACAATCGCCCAGATCCCGTCTTGAGATACTTCCTCTTCCTCCTCATCATCCTTGTCCTCCTCCTGCTCCTCCTCTCATTCTTACACCTACTCTCACTTTCTGCCTCTTGCAACAACGTCAGTCCTCTAACACAAGAGCTCATCTTTTGCCCTTTTAATTGTGCTAAAGCTCTGATTGTAGAGTGACTAATTAAAGCCACTAATGTTTGACCTGTGAAGAGTGGGTGCGTTCAATTGATAATTGAAGTTTATCATTTTTATAATGTCAGTTTTTTTCCATGTGAACACAAGAGATTTACTTTACGAAAACTGTGCCTAACAAGGATAATTGTGTGAAGTGTCTGTGTGAAGTGTCTTGGAAAAGTGATCATCATTAGCGTTAGAATTGTGTGAAAACACTGATCCCGAGTGATATTCGACTCTCCTTCAACAGCAGTGCAGACAACAAAGTTTCACGCTTAAATGAACTGAACATTATCAACAATTACCATTATCGGTTATCAACAAACTAAATCGTTCTGGCAATCTTTTCAGTCGCTTCAAGCCCTCACTTAGACGAGCGCGACAGTGTCAATTATTGACTTTTGAGTGCGGACGTACAGTGTGTATACGTAAGTCAAAGAGGTCGTATAAATACCTTAAATTAATGCATCATTTTAGTAATGATCTTATCTCAACACATACAATGTCTCCGATCCACATCTGTCGGATTCTAACTGGCCAGGCTGTATTTTAATGTGTGCGGTGGTGGTGTTGTAAGCTCGTATTGGGTGCTCCAGATGCTTTGCACTCAGTGCCAGTGGATGTCACTATGTGGGGCCTGTCGGTGTCATGTGCTGAGCGCTGTAAGCTTTCCCTCTACGCTCATTGGAAACACCTGTTGACATTGATTAGTGGCAGTCGGCGGGGATAAAATGCTGGATTGTCCTGGTTTGAAGAATTAAGGTAAGCTTCCATCCCAGCGGTGTGTGTGTGTGTGTTGTGTGTGTGTGTGTGTGTGTGTGTGTGTGTGTGTGTGTGTGTGTGTGTGTGTGGTGCGCGTGTATATGTTTGTGTGTGTGCGCACATGTGTTTGTGTGTTTGTATTTGTCTGTGTTTGCGCATGTGTGTGTGTGTTTGTCTGTGTTTGCGCGTGTATGTGTGTGTGTTTCAGTGTGATATGGCAGTGCACCCATGACATGCAGAACGCCACCCCCACCTCCCAGCCCGAAATAGAGTCAAATCCCATCCCGGCATTGCGGGAGCAGCTCACCAGCATAGGCAACCAAGGCACAAAAGCGACCTGTTAACGCACCCTTTGAATTTCTGGGAATGTGCGGATTCTGGCGCGTGAAGCCTGCAAAACTGAGATGCCACATCCCCTCGCCTTGTCTCAAGCCCCTTCTTTAGTGGCAGTTGCCATGACAACGTGCGACGCTAAAAATTATCTTTCTCCACGCCGCGTTTAGGCGCCGGGGCCGTCTCCCTCGTGCAGATGTACTTCAAAAGGACCGCACTCTGCACACGTTCGCTTCCACCGCCTACGGAGAATCAGCCGTGAAAACACCCTTGGCCTAGCCATCAATCCTGTAACTGCATAAAATCTGATTTCGATGTGGATTCTTTGTGCCGATGGATCGGCGTGTTCGGACAGCGCGTTCTGTACGGGACGTAGCGAGTGCCATTTTCCGTTTAATACCGTATGCCAAAGGGGCGGAGAGAAACAGGATGGAACAGAGACCCGGTGAGAATACAGGCGGAGGCAGAAAAGACCTTGATGCAATGATATCTTTGTGTTCTATTGTTGGGAATGAAAGCAGTTATCGCGTCTTATTTGCTTTTGATTTTGGTCATCGATTTTAACCCTTGTGTGGTGTTCATGTTTTTGTTACTCGCCCAGTGTTCAACATTATCGGGTTTTTAAAACAATAAAGCCATAACAATTTACGTAAAAATACTTCACAGATATTGACTTTATCTCAATTACAAGCAATATAGACAGCATATATGGTTAATATTGACGATTTGCATCTGCTAGACACATTCATCAATAAAAGTGATATTCGTTTTTTGTGATAAAATGTGATTTTTGTGTTCTTTTACATGTTCATCACAGAAAATGAGCCAAGGCCAATGAGTCTCGGGTTGAAAAAATGATGAATTGTATCATTTTTCTTTTAGAAAACATTGAATACGGGTCCCACAGACCCGAACGCCACACAAGGGTTAAAAGAAAATGTGCAGCTGAAAAATAAAATAAAAGCTGCCAGCAGAGTCTGAAAAGAGGGTTGTGCTTTTTTCCTCCTTCTCTCTCCTGTCACCCTTTTGTCCTTTCTTTTTTTGTGTGCGGTCTTCTGCGAGGTGTTCTCTCGTCTCATGCTCTGCCCTCCTCTCAACCTCTCTCCTCTTTTCACCCGTCAGATACGAATTATCAGCATCTCAGCCGAGGTCACTGATGCGCTCGTAAAAGGATCAGGCCTCAAAATAGAGTCTGGCCGGCGGACATCGAAACGTACGGCGGAAAAATCAGTTCGCAATTTTCCCTTCGTTTTATCTGCCTTCTCCAATTAACAATGGTAGAAGGTATTATGCTTTCTCTGTAAATATCAAAAGCGCGGTCCCGTCGCAAAACCCTCCTTTCTTTAGGATGTCAGTCAATGTGTGTTACTACAATTCCTGTTTGAACAGACGGTTGGTGTAAGAGCCAGACCCTCCTTGTTATCCTTAGATATTTTTGTGGGTGGGGCGAGGGGGTGAGTTTGTGGTCTTCCAGACATACCTGCTTTGACACGCAGGTTCACGATGCTCACGCACAGCTTCAAACCAATAAAACGCCACCTTTATCTTCCCATTTTTGCTTTGTACGTTAAAAGCACTGCACATCACATCCTCGGGTAGTCTTAGGAAGTCTATTCCTTTGTATTCAAAAATCACACTTGTGAAAAGGTAGCACAGTCTATGAATGACTGATGTGGAGACAGCACTGCAGAAGAGACATCGCAAAGCTGAGCATTTTTTGTACCATCGAGACGGAAAGCGCCGCCATTCTAAATGCGCATGGCGGCATTCAGCAAATGGGTGATACGCCCACCAGATACGCGATACGAAGCTGATTAGTCCTCAGCGAGCTAACACGGTTAGCTAGCGAGCTAACCCAGAGCTCTTATTGGACCGTTCTCCTGCTCCGTTGAAGAGGCTGTGCGTTCGATCCCCGGTCTGACCGCCCCCCATTGAAGCCGCGACCCAGCGGCCGGAAGAGGGATAGCCGATTGGTGGACCGATGCCACTGTGGGGGAGCAGGAGTCCGTTGCAAATACGAACCCTATCACAGGCAGTGACAGTCACATGTCTGGATAAAGAGTTGGTCTGGTGTTGTGCGTGAGGGACCCGGGCCTAAATCACATGCGCACTTTGAACGCGGGTTCTCTCGCAGGCGCGCGATCCCCGTCATAATCTGCTGACTGCGCCGTGTCGGGTGCTCGACACGCCACCATCCCCCTCCCTTAGCCTGTGAGTCATTCGCTCGAGCGTGTGTCAAGGAGCCTCATCAGCAGATTTCGAATCACCGGTGTATATATAAACTGTCCCCTCCGCGCCACCACACGGAACAATTCTGTTGTTGTCCCTAATCCTCTGGTAATCCGTTGAGTTCACCATGGCCCCAGTCCTACAAGGTGCTGACTTCCATTCCTCAACATGGCAGCTAGGCCAACCGCAAAATCCATTTCCTTATTTTTCCTTAAGGTCCATCTGAGGAAAGAACGTTAGAACGCTTCCTTATTTCTTTTCAGTCCAGAGAATTCAGCTTGTGGTGGTAATTGTCTCCCACACCCCTTGTAACAATGCCTGGGAGTTTTAAGGCCTATAAATAATGGCTTTTAAAAAAGCAGTTACAATGGCTGCATGGGAAAATTAAACAGGAGGAAAAAAAATGTTTGTTTGAATGTGCAAAGTGTTTCTAAATCAGCCTTGTGAGGACCTTGGATTCTCTAAGCACAAGTAAGCACTTTCCCTCTGGTTCATTTTCAAATACTTACTGCCTGATTCTCCAAGAAAACTCCTAGTTATTATCAAGTACCAATTAGAGACCGGGTATATGTGAAAGGATAAATACCAGATAAAGCTAGTTATCATTTGCCCAGTGAGCTTTCCTTCCTTATTTGGCTGTTTAAATCTTTTGTCTGTGCTCTGGGAATGTAACAGCATTACGCAGTTTCTTTTGCAACTGAATCTCATGCAGAGGTAGCGCACTGTCTCTCGATCACACACAAACACGGTTACACAAACACCGCTCTCTCATACCGGTTTATCCTCACACGCTCAGACATCTAGGTCAGATGCCTGTTCAAAACATATGTCCTGTTTCATGCCTGCCCGCCTCTAATCCTGGTAATCCTTTACTTGCCATGCTTAGCGTGTAAGCATTTCAGGTTGAGCAGGGAAAAGAGGATAACGGCTCCGTGGTGTGGGAGAGGAGGCACTCTCCCTGGAGGGTGTGAACCAGAGGCTGGCACACACAAATCCGAGGCCCGCACACGTGAACCCTAACCCTCACTCACAAACCCTAACCCGCCCATTTGAACCCTAAACTGCGCACAAAAACCCTAACCCTGTACACACAAAGCCTAGGTCCACATACATGAACCCAGACCCGCATACATGCACTCTAATCCACATACACAAACCACAAACCTGCACACATGAACCCTAGGCCCACACTCACAAACCTGGACCCACATGCACAAACACTAACCTGCACACACAAACCCTAACCCGCACACATGAACCCAAACTCAAAGCAATGAGCGGAGTAATTAAAAAAAAATAAAAAAAATAAAAAAAGCAGCGCACATAAAAGTAAGAAATTGTACATTTTGTTTCAGCAAGGCCTTTCCCAAGGGTGTACTGGACCAGACGAGTGGGAGAAAGGGGAAGCCGATATTGCTAGCCCAGCTGTACTGCTGGTAACATAGGCTCCAGTCCTCAAGTGTTACAGATACTTTGTTGAGGTCGTATAAAAACGTTGGCTTAGATACTCTATGCAATCTGTCGCTCAAATAAATATATACGAGGGGAAGGCTGGAAGGTTCCGTTCCCTGGCCTTAGATTCTAAATCCATATTCACACGCATCTCCCTGCCCGACACTAAATTCAGTCAGGACGATGGCCCGCGATGCGTCTGTGCGCTTTCCCAGAGTACGGGCAGCTCTTGGCTCCGTCGCTAAGGCCGCGGTTCGGTGTCGCTTTTCTGAGGACCGGCTCGTTTATCAAAGGGCAAATTAGCCGGACTCTGCTCGGAGCCGGAAGGGGAGGTCGCGTAACGAGACACCTGCGCTCGCCGCGCTGACCGAGGGGGCGCGCTGCCGCGGCCGAGCGACGCCCATACCTGCGCGGCCAGCCGGGCCTCGCGGCGGCCGGCGCACATCGCGCGTTCCTCTGTTAGGCAAACGTCTTTATTTTCGTCACTGAGAGCCGAACGTGACCAAAAACATATCCCCGCAAATAACTACTGCCTACCAGCATAAATTCAACTGTACATTTGAATTTAATTTATACCCTCGTTGAATTTTATACCCTCAAATCACTCATCATCATTTTGAATTACTAACCTAATTTGAAGAGTGTCAATGGCTACATTCCAGATATGAATAAGCAACCCAAAGGTACAAATTGGTAAACTGAGCATGAAGACATTTAGTGCATTTAAGATTTTAAATACTGAAATGAGGGTTTGAAATAGTAGTATGTCCACATTAGTTAAATGAGTATTGGTTGAATTATATATATATATATATTAGATCAGTTCCTCTAATTGTCTCTGTAGATCCCTATATAATCTTTAAGCTCTGTGAAACATAACATGAGAAAAGAGACTTCATGTACCATTCCAGCCGTGAGATCCACGGGATCTTTTAGAACCTTTCAATGATACATATCTTTCATACGCAGACAGGGAGAGTACAGCAATTTACAGAATCACGGTTGGGTTTAGCCCCACCCACAGGTTATTATTTACTATAAAATGGCACCCGAGCATGGTCCAGCTTCTTAATGTGAAGCTCTCTGTCTCAGTCTCTTTGATAATAAGTATAAGTGAGCCTAATTCTCTTTCTGGAAAGTCTTACAGGCAAACAGCATGTTTAAAATACAAATCCATGAAACCCCGCTCAAGGGTTTCCAGTTCTGCCAGTTCTTTCCAGTTTATGAATTAATAAACAAATTAATAAGCCATATTATATCGCCTCAGGTATTTTGTAAATTGGCTCAGAATTTTACATGGTGTATTACGAGTGCTGTGCTTACGTTTTCTCAAATGTCAGCGCAGCCTATGTCTACCAAAAATATCCCAGAGGTTGTTAAAGGGGGTTGGACTATTAACGCTGTGGCGGGTGATAACACATGTTGTGAGCAAATAAAATTAAATTTTGTGAGAAGAATTTAGTGCTGTCGGATTGAACACCCACTCTCAAAAGAAATATAAACCTGAATATAACTTACTGTGGTGACAGGTTTGTTGTTTTGTTGTCCTGCAGATCTGACGCCCGTGAAGTATTTCAAAGAAAAAAAGTAACCTTGAGAAAAAATATATTAAAAAGACAGGTGTCATTTTACGGTTGTTTGGACGGAAAAGTACCAGCACTCTATGAGACCAAATAAACATAATCTTTCATATCGCCTGTCATATGCTACAACATACAAACCCTGCTACTCTTCGGCATTGCGCAGCGGAGTTTCAGGAAACGTGAGTGACCAGGTGTCGTGGATTTTTCCCTTTCAACCCACAGTGAGCAAGTCTGTCCAAACAGAACCACAACAAAACGATGTAATAGAATAAGAAAAAGAGTTTCAGTTTATTTAGAGATAAACTTAGAATGAGAGAGAGTCTCATCAGAATCTCTCTAACCTGAGAAACAGCATACAGAGGAGATTTATACACAAGGGGCGGTTTCTAAACATACAGAGACAAGGGTATCCATTTCTTGGTGTTTTGTCTTTCTATAACCTTCAAAACAAGTAACGAAAACATCTGCCTGTCTCTGCAGATTGTGAAGGAGAGACACAGGGAGTGAACCATGGCCTACTCAGTGTTCACAAAGAATACATTGTTTAATTACTTAACTCAATATAATTGATCTATTATATTAAATGCTTAATGATAATCATGTGATTGTCTCTATGTTAATACACACACATTGTAAAACAGAAAATTCCTTCACATTTCCCTCCTTTTATCATTTCATGATAACAAACAATTTTCTGTTACAATCTACCTAATATACTCAATCAATTAGTAAGTGATTCATTTTAATACCGAAGGTGACATCATCCCCTGGATAAGACGGACGTTAGGCGACCTCAACCGGCGACCCTTGACCTTTTGTTCAGTGAGCTAATTGTATCAATCGGCGCGCAGGGCAGCGCGTGAAGGCCGCGGTCCGTCAGCGAACCTACCCCAGTCACTCGGACCGCTCCTGCCCTCCCGGGCGCCTTCCCTCTCGCCATTTTGAGTTATGTCTAGAGAAGCCCGTGGCTCCCTTTACAAGGTCGGGAGTTTAGTGTCAGTGTTACTCAGGGACCGTCCCTTTTTTCCCTCCACTTTATGGGGGGAAGAGAACCGAGGGGCCTAGAGGAGCGTGCGGAAAGATAAGCGGTTTTTGAACACCTCTGTGCCGGAGGCGGCTCCTTGGGCCAGCGTGACGGACACTGGTTCCATTCAGAGCGGGATTTTTTTTTGCCCTTAGATGCATTCTGCTGAGAAGACAAATGTCCTTTGTCACTCCACAGTGCTGCCTGTGAATTCTCTGACAGATACTGGTCTCATGGCATAGACTTCTGGGTAATGAGGAGAAATTGTACAAATAACATGGGGAAAAAAATGAATATATGTACAGTATATAATATAACTATAATAACGCTGAACTAATTTACTGGAAAGGCAAACAATTTATCTTATAAACTTCCATTTACCATAATGATTCAAAAATTGTCCCAATAATTTCATAACTAAATGTATCAGGAAGTATCATTTAGTTTTATGAGGAATTATGGCAGTGAAGTATCGGGAATTATAGTGGTGTGTATTTTGTTCTGGGCAATATGCACGAATATCATTGGTGTCTATAAATGTCATCTTGATATTTCCACATGAATATCTCCTCTTCAGGGCTTCCATTCACTCATTCAGCATATTAGATTACATTGTGATTATTGGAGAAACTTATCAAAATGAAAGCAAGTTTCTGAGGCCATACAACAGGCTATGAAATTGTATTCACCCGAAAACCTGTGTTTACCAGTACTGGTGCAGGTGATGATCACGCCATAAATTGTACACGTTACAGTTCATTTTGTGCTACTATCAACCAACATGGTAGCTAAAATCAGCATTTATCCTTACATTTGACAAGTAAATGAAAGGGTTTGCTTTTTTTTTTTTTGTCAGTTTGGCAAATTGATGCTTGGCTGTGGAGGCTGTAAAGGAACACTTGCCTTTATTTGCCAGTCAATGTTGAGGGCAGATGCTCATCAAATCCAGGCCTTTTAGGGTTTTTAAGTGGCAGAGGATAAACGACCCGAGAATGGGAATCTTTCCCTCTGTGCTGTGTTGGCACTTCAATATGAGTCTGGATAGATATTCTGCTCCCTTCTCTACAACTGTTGAAACCCTCCGGCAAAACTGATGGAAGTCATCTGATTTTTTAGTTTTTTTTTTTTTGCCGGAATCATGAGTCACACTATGAGATGAGCGAATTCAAAAACATCTGCCGAAGGAAGCCAGCCAGACTCGCTGAGCCTCAAAAGGCCAAACATATCCAACCGCTCGAATTTTCCCCATTGAAAGCGGCCAAACGCGAGATACGAGCTTCTTCATGTGACTTCTTTCTTTCCGGTAGCGTAATCGAAGCGCGTCTTCGGCCACGTTTACTCATCGCCGGCGTGGGGATGTAATTAAACGGAAGACATGGGAGCACGGGGTCTGCGATTAGGCGGGTGAGCCATTTGCGCGTCCCGCGCCGGGACTACGTGTTTCAAGATTCGTCGCTCTGACAAAGGCCGGCGTGGACCGCCCTGTGGCGGTGACGAACGGTGACAAACTCTCGCCGGAGATGAAACGGCGGGCGTCGTATTTGTGTTTGGGTGTGAACCCAGCAAAGAGAATGTTCTCTTTCCCGACAGAGTGGAGGAAATTCGCTGTCACTCGGAAATAAATAAGTTTAAATTATTTGTAGTTTTAGAGTATTTAACAGTTCATAGAGAGCGTAGATACCAATGTGCGTAGATACTGCCTGCCACTGACAATGGCATTAATGCCAAATCATGTTTGCTCTATCGATGCTCTCTGTCTCTCTATCTTCACACTCTCCCACCCTCTATTAAATCCTAAGATTCATTCCAATTTGTTTACTGCCACCCTCTATTAAATCCTAAGATTCATTCCAATTTGTTTACTGCTGAGTGTAGAGCAACACTATTGAAAACAATTGCCTTTGTCTTCAGTGTTCTGGCGTCATTACAAGTTGGCGTCATTACAAGTTGGCGTCATTACAAGTAGGACTGTTCTGAAAAACCCACGTTTTGTCATTCTGTGGATGATTGCATTGCAACTCAAATTTTAACTGAGAAACAGTGACAGCCTGTGGTATTTTACGATCCTCAGGTAACATGGCCCTGCTGTTAGTCATTGTCTTCTCAGTTAAGTGAGGATGATTAATCTGAGGCCTAATTAATTTACCTCTGCCATGGCAACTCAAAATCAATAGTAGATTGGTGTCTGTTCTCGTCTAATATTTGTAAATTATTCTGTATTTAAATCCGGAAGCCAAAGAATGACTAATGGTTGCTTCCTTTCAAGTGGACTAATAAATATTAGGTCCAAGGGCGGTTTATTGTTCCCTGTATCAAATTAAGCAAATGACCTGCTCCGTTGGAGTGAATTATCTGTTGAGATGTATTCACAACTGCATTTGTTATAAGAATATGCTAAAACTGTGTGTGTGTGTGTGTGTGTGGGTGGGGGGGGGGGGGGGGGGGGGGGGGGGGGGGGGGTTAATATGGTTGTGCCCGTTTCTTTAATGTGACAGTCGATCCTGGTGTCCAGTCTGGAAAATGATCTTCAGCGTTCAAAGCACTATTCCAAGAACCCCCCCCCCAACAAAAAAAGGAACAGAAGGTCAACAGGGGTCAAATGGTCTCTGAAGCTTAGCTTGAGATTAAATTTCACAAGCAATCTGATGCTTGGCAAGCCCCGTCCAAACCCCGCAGTTACATACAAGGAACACCTCTCCATAGACAAGAAAAGGGCTCATTATCACTCAGATTAAAGGGCGAGACTGTGTTCCCAGGGTGGAAAAAGCCAAAATTCTCACAATCGCTGGCCTTTTTCAAAACCAGAGCCGCAACACAAGCAGAGGCTCACATCCGGATGATGCTGGTTCTCACGGACGATGCTTCGGAAGGAGAAACTGACTCACGTCTCGCTGACCGGGTGCACAATAAAATGTCCAGTGTAAATTCAACTCTACCAGAGTACGTATGACTCTAGTAGGGACCATATGCGCTCTGTAAGAGTTGATTTAACACTGAACGTTTTACTATGTGGTGCGACGTGACATTGTTGCAATGGATATGTGAGCGTTCCACTGAAAGTCACTTTCTCGGGTGCAAAGGCGTTTCAAATGGCTCCGTTTTTCAAAGGAAAACAGGGGGATTTTAATTAATAATGAAAACAGAAGGGGTGTCCCTCAGTGTAAACCAGGGGTGCATAGCTTGGGATCAGCATGGCCCAAAGGGTTTTTCGTTAAGCCAGAGCTCCAATTTATAGACAGTGGTGCTTGGAGTACATGAACAATCCTTGTATAATGATCAAGGCAGAAGTTGTGCACCCTTTACAAAGACGAACACATTTCTGTTTTATGTAGATTTTTATAATACAACCATCTGATACCCTCACAGTATGAGGCAAGCACCATCAATTATCTTTGTCGTAAAATAAAATATAGAAAAAGAGATGTAAATTGTATAGTTAGTTTCATTGTTATTCTTTCCTCTAAGGGAAGATTTATATTTTCAAACCACAAGCGGCTTGTTTGAGAGGGATTTGTCCTCTGTATTTAATGACACAGTGGTGGGTTTTCAGTGAAGAAGGGGGGGGGGGTGATTACACAGGGAAGGAAAGTACCTTGGGCAGGCTGCCCAGGGTCTTCCAGCAGCCAAAGGAGGTCCTCTGCTACGCCCTACACCCCTCCTGGTGTCACAGTTTATTGCTAATAATAATTGACAACAAATAATCTGGGACCATAAGCATAGGTTTCCTTGGGGGAGACGCACCGTCAGACCACCTAGTCTTGCGTAGTCAAATGTCAAATGTCTCATAAGCATACTAGCTAGTCTAGCAATGAATTCATATGAAAATATTGGACGTCTCCCCCCCAAACCTTTGTGTATGTCCAGGATATTAACCTGTGTATTACATGCGTGAAATCCAAACCAAACAATGCTCAATTAAAAAAATATATTTATAATGAATAAAAAAAGTTATTTGTCAGTATCCTTGCATGAGACATTTTTGTAAAGGCAGCCTTGATAAAAATTGCCTATGTCACATACCTATATACACATACAGTAGATATGGGATTGCAGTCCAACCCACTTTCTCACAAAGTTATTTCTGTCAAGATAAGTCACGTATTTAATATACGAATGAATATATAATATTTCGTTTTTCCGCTGAATGGATCTGCTCTATGTACTTCTAATGCATGCACCAGTGTGCACTACCTATCAACCAGGGAGCATGACACATCTCCCAGGATATACACCAACCCCCCCCCCCCCCCCCCCCATTAAGAGATCCAAACAACAGGTGGAGGCTGGGGTGGTGGACGGTGAGCAGCAAAACATTTTTTTTAGAACAAGAAGTAGCGAAACAAAAGCAGCACAGCCAAAGCAGTATGGGAGAGATCTGAGTCTCGCTTTTAAAAGGGGCGCTCCATTAATGATGTGTGCAGGTGATTGGTTGAGTATGAGAACATGTGTTTGCTGAGGCCGACCATTGGAGAACTTGCTCTGCGCACTTTGTTCGCGACACTCATTTGTGTATAGTCATGTCTTGTGTATAGTGACATCACAGCTGGCTGAGGTTTGGAGTAAAAACTCTCCATCCCAGCTGTAAGTAATGATGAGGTTTCGATGTTGGTGAAAAGCTCAAAAGGTTTATGAGGTAGCCAGTCAGTTGCAAAGAGAAAGGGATGCCGTCAGCGGCGAAGTGGCGCGTAAAATGGTTTCTTCGTGTTCGTGGAGTAACTGACCTAGCAGGTAAAGGCTGGACGGCTCTAAATACCCTTTCTGAGTCCTCTGTCCTCAGAGGCAGGAAAGATAAATGTATATTTACCATTGTGTGTTTGTCTTAGTGTCTAGCTACATGGTTTGTACATCCATTACCTCATGGCTATAGGCCGATGGGGGCGTGCGCGTGTGTGTGTGTGAGTGAGTGGAGGTCAGACAGGATGGTGCTGCTAGCGTGTGGAACCTGGAGCGTCCATCTCGACCTCTGTCGGTGGTCTCTGAAGGGTTATTTTCTGCACCTGCTCTATTGTAATAGTAATTGTGTCATCCATTAACGTCCACAGATGGCTGCAGGGACAGAGTAGTACTCTTAAGAAACAAAAAAGGTGCAAATACGTGTGCCCCTAGCATTAGAAATGATAATAAAAAAAACTAATAACAAAAAAGCAGGCCTGTCATGTCGTCTCGGTAACTTATCCCCACATGAATGTGTCATGAAAAGAAAATCTGTCAACCGCTCCAAATCTCCCAAGCTTTTGGTCAGCGCTCAAGGCGAGATAACTAGCGCGGCCGGGAGAATCGAGCTCATCAGTCCCGCTTTGTCCCGCTGATTGGAGTTTCATCGCCTCCGAACACGGGCCCGCTCGCTCGCGCGCCCGCTGTGACCGAGGCGGCGGAAGTCCCGCGGCCGGGCGGTTACCTCGACCCCGGGGGAGAGACAATGGCGCTAATGACAGGAGCCTTCGGCGCGCTCACGCCCGGGACGGCGGACCCGAGAGGGGCGCCTGTCGACGGCCTGGGCTGCCGGCTCCTGTGAATGGCGGAAGGCGTAGCGGCGCGGCGGGGGTGGATCGGCGGGGGGATCCTGAATCAGCGCGGCGGATGCTCGTCGACTGCGGGGGCACCGCGCTCGGCGACAACGCCCAAGCGCTACGGGGCCCCGCTCAGCGGTGGCGCGCGGTCCAATCAACCGCCGCCGGCCACAGCTGGATCTGATCAATGAGCCCTGTCATCGCGCACAAACACCAAACAGTCCCGTATTTCTGCGCTTACACTTCAAGGGCCAGCTCCGCTATCCTTTGTGACGGGTTTGACTGATTTACAAACAGTTGCTAAAACAGAATGACCAACAGTGTGTAATTTTAACACCTACAGATGCTAGACTCATTCATATGAACTGTCTGCGATTGCTCTTTGTGTCTTCTTTGTGCAACGTATGCGTGTGAGTGGATGAGATTAGTGCGTAAGCATGGCTCTGCTTTTCAACGACCTGGTTTTGTAGCCTGTAATTCAGAATTCAGTTGAAATCCACTGCTCATTAGTTAAGCACTCAGTAATTAGATTTACAGGCAGCAGAAATGATAATAATAATAATATTAATAGTAATAATAACAACTTTTATTTGTATAGCACCTTTCTCAGACCCTAGGTTACTTAACAGAGCAAGGAAATACAGATGCATACATGCACATTCAAAGAGGGGGTTAAATATATAAATGTATGTAAATGTAGAAAAAAGGTAATGCAATAAAAACAATATAAGAAGCGAAGTAAAGCTTGCGGTGGGGAGAGAGTGTAGTGTGAGGGAAGTAGCGTTGCATGAAAAAGTATGTTTTTAATTAAGATTGAATGAGGGAAATGGTAAGGTGTGGAGGGAGGGGCATCCCATAGATTGGGTTAGGCCGTAGCACGGAAAGATCCGCCACCTATAGCGGATAGAGGACGTACGTGTACCGTACGAGCGTGAGTGGAAGGAGAGTGTAATTCAGAGAGGCGGGAGGGAGAAAGGCCACGGAGAGCTTTGAATGTGACGTCGAGCACTTTGCGTTGCGCGCGCAATATGGATCCAAAGTAGCGGGCCGCTAGCTTCGGACGCCTCACGCAACTTGCGAGGAACCCATAGTGTCGGGTTTCCTCCTACACGTCTTCCAGGGTGTTTCTCCTTGCCACTGTTTACCTCTGGCTTGCTCTGTGGGGTTTAGGCCAGGGTATACCACGACGCATATTTTGCGAGAAATCACAAAAATTTGATTGGTCGATTGATCGACAGAGAATGGGGGTCATGTGCAGACTGAGAAGATTTATTGGGTGCGCGAGCACCCCGGAGTTCTGGAAATAATGGCGTTTATGGAGAGTCCGCGGAGCGGACGGGAGGCCGACATAAAAGGCGTCGCAGTCATCTAAGCGGGAGGAAATTAAAGCGTATATTACAGCTTCAGCTTCAGCTTCAGCGAGGTCGAGAGATGGGCAGGCAGGTGACAGGCTGAAGTACACTCGTTGGTTTTTGCAAATTCGGGCTCACGCCAGTTTCTTCGTTTGGGAAAGTTTCAACAGTGCAACATCAATCATGGCAGAAAACCGGGGTTAATCAAATAGCGCTGAAGTAAAAATATATTGCACTGACGGTTTTTTTATGTAATGACTCATTGGGTACTCCCACAGGTTGGAAAAGGTTTATTAAATCCTAAAAAATCATTCGTGGACTGTTGACCCTGCGTCATTGAAATGTTTTAATATTCTGCGGATGTCTTACCTCTGCTATTATTGGCTGTTCTTTTTTTCGTCGCGTGGGCATTTATTCCTTGCAGAAAACATAGAATTATTTTTTTTCCTACGATGTAGAGGCATCACGTAGCTAATGCTACTGAGAATGTCGAAAAGGTTTCTTCACCTAAATGCAGAATATTAAGACTCATGAACAAGAAAGCACAAGAAAAGCACAAACATTGAAGTCAGGGGAGAATGGCACACAATAGTGTGACAAAGCACAAGGCGAATCATCACTTCATTTTAACACTGATGTGAAAGAGCGCGGTGCAGTCTCTCTCCAGATTCTTAGTGGCGGGAGAGTGCGGCTGTCATTGGTGGCGCGCGCTGTCAATCACTGACTCATCTGCGCCAATCAATTGACCTTGCTCTGCACGCAATACCGTGACTGCTACATCTCGGCATTGCAACGAAAGTGCCGCGCATCCTGTCTACATTCATTTTGGGGGTCACGGAGCTTTGCTGCCTGGACACAGCCACTCCAGTCTCCGAAGCATTGGCCTGTAAGATTATCTTTAAATTCCATGCACGTCCATCCAGCCTCTGTTGTTCTGACTGAGCACTTTGGCAAATATTTTTCAGACAATGTGCCCTTTTCTGTAATAAAGCAGAAATAATTAATTATTGCATGTTAAATTGCCAAGCGATTTCTTTGGGTATGACGCTGAAAAATAAACAGAGCTACAGACACGGTCTCCATTGGCTTGGTATCTGCCTCAACGCCACTAGGATTAACATTTATGAAACTCAGCCTGTGCAAGTTTGATAAATCGCGTTTCTATAGCAACCGTACCTTTGGTCTTTTCAGCTGAATCAATCGAAGGCTATACTTTTATTCCGTATTTAATGGACGTGTCGCCATTTTTTTGTTTCCCGGTCTCCCGGCTCACCGAGATATTTTGATAATTGTTAATGCCATCTTTGCACTTAGCAGGCGCACTCACCCTGGGCTTTCAGCTTGCGCATATGTAATTACACGTACGGCGGGCATTTCGCCGGCCCTTATAGCGCGTCCCCTCCCATATCGATTTATAATTACAGCCTCGCATAATCACGGCGTGGTATTCTGCACGTGTTGAAATGGAAGGGCCCCCGAGCTGTGCTCCGAGTTGCGGGATATCTCGGGGCAGGGGAGACGTTAAGACAGCCTACCATGGCTCTGCATCCAACCAGCCGTTTCAAGTGTGACAGCTCTAATGAGCGGGTAATTAAAGAGTTAAGCCCAGTGTGTCCACACGTCACACGGGGAGGGTGAGCCGTATAGAAAACATCTTAATATTATCCCGTTTCATCTCCACGGCTGAGAGGTTCGTGCATAAAGTGAAAGACAGCAATATCTCTACTTTATTGCGAAGAATTAGGATGCGGTCGGCTCGAGATTCTTTTGATTCTATTTGCAATTTTAATGATGGAAAAAATGTTAAAAGTTTAAGAAGTGACTGTCTTTTCACAAGGGGGATGATGAAATATGA
The DNA here is from genome assembly GCA_029718625.1 of Synaphobranchus kaupii. Taxonomy (NCBI): domain Eukaryota; kingdom Metazoa; phylum Chordata; class Actinopteri; order Anguilliformes; family Synaphobranchidae; genus Synaphobranchus; species Synaphobranchus kaupii. The sequence goes on from CM056387.1 coordinate 8,874,720, forward strand.
AACTTCATCTGCTGTGTTTTTGCAGCTGAAATTTCCTCTTTATCATACCCTTTAGTTTTAGTAGATTATTTTTGTCATTGTAAAATGAACGTACAATATGTTGCGATATGTGCATCACGTCAATATGAATGTAGGCCTACTGCATGTCTAATTCAGATGATGCACATCATTCTCCACGTGGCCCGAACAAATTCGGACACATGATTAGAGGAAAAGAGAACACAAAATATAATTATAAAGTAATATTCCCCGCAGTGCTATCTCCCTGGCGCATTAGCGCATTTTCATAAGTAGCATTATGTTTTCAAAGACGGGGGAATCCACATGGAATAATGGTGGCCTAATGTTAATACATTCGTGGGAGGAAATGAGAAGAACAGATTAAAATGTCTGATTCCCTGCAAACGGCGCGCATATGACTCTCACAGCCATCGGACTGGAAGAATTTAAAAATGTCCTTGCCTGCACCAGATTAAGAATAAGCCCTGAGCCATGTCTTTGTTTACTTTTGACTCTGTAAAGACTAACCATTTACAGTTGTTGTTTTTTTTTCCACTTCACCCCCTCCCCCCCTCCCCTCCCAGAAAGGTTTAAAAAGTTTCTCTCTGTTTGACTGAAACTTTCATTTTGTGTCCCCGGTTTGGACTGCTGTGCCACCTACATATTTGTAAAGAGCATTGCTGTCAATCAGTTCAGCTTGCCTCAGAGCTGGTGACAGTTTTACAAGCTGCGTGGCGCTCAGCAGTACAGGACACCTAGCGTCATTTAGAAGAGGGCTATGTCTCTCAGTGATGATGGCTGGTGGTTTGTGGTCGCCGGACAAATTTGCGGGAGCCGATGCAGTGCGGAAGGCGATACAAGGACACTGTTTTTGTGAGACTAAGCCACCCCTCGCTTGGCGCTTCCTGCCGTCCCTCTTGGAGAAGCTGGCCCGCGCCCGCTACCCAACGCGCTCGGTGGGAGGTGTGAGCGAGGCGGCGCGAGACCGTCTGAGGCGCTCAGTCGGTCCTCTCCCTCGGAAAGAGTCGCGCAGGACGCTTGAGTCGACTCCATCGCTAGCGCGGGGTTTGCTTTTGCCCGGCGCAAAAGCCACGCTAACCCGTACGATGCCAGCGGTGGCCTTCCTACGGCAGCAGTGCTTCGCGGCAAGCTCTGTATTCTGGAGGAGGCACACTATGGCACCGCAAAAAAAAAACACCATGCAACACTGCTTAATAAGACTGTCTCATTGGATATCGCCGTTCATCCATCTCAATTCCTGAGAGCCTTTGGACAATAAACAGAGTTTATCAATGGTTGATATCCTTAAAAGCACTCTTACAGATTAATTGCATCCTTCCATTATTGACTGTTTGAGAGTATAAACCGACTGCAAGGTATTTGTATTTAACAAATGGCCCACACTTTAAGAGTGCGCTTATGCAGTTGGTGATAAATTTATTGGACGTTTTTTTGTCGATTAAGCTCTGCTATTCAATAGTATGTGTGATATGGGGGCGGTATAGTACTTGCAGAACTAAGGGGGGATAACGGAGAAAGCTTCCCCAGGCACGTGCGGGTCCCCTAGTGGTGTGCGAGGTTTCCCGCAGTGCTTTATACTACTTTCCACCCGCACCTTTAAATAAAGAAATACCGGCGGGGAAATAGCCGCGTGCGACTGTTGAACAAAATTCGGTCAGCCGAATCTTTTTTTGCCTTTTTGACAATCAATCTATTCACAGTAAAGCACCTTTGCAATCTGAGCAAAGGTGGTAAACGTTCTCAGTTCAGACATTTCATAATATCCTAATATACAGTAATATATGCTCCTGTACCATTAAATGTGTTCTGCACTTTACAAAAGGCTCTCGGTTCAGTTTTTCTTAGAACTGAGAACAAATGCAATTATTTGCTCGTCTGATTCACAGTAATATGCGGCAATAAAGTTACTCTTAATAATTACAATCAGTTGAATTTGTCAGCGCCATTCTTTTTTCAAGGATCGCACGAGGGGTACATCTCAGCACTGAATCAGACAGTCCAAATGATTCATGTGTTGTTCAGATGAGGGGGAAAAGCACGCCTTATAATTAATATGCAGAATTCTGATGTGCGGAATGATTCATAAATTACTGAACAGTGGTACGAACCGGTCAAATGCAGTTCATGTTTATTATTATTTTTAACCCATGTCTGTTGGGATTATGTATTCCTAGGACTTTTGCACTGAACAAGTCTTACTGTGACTCCTTTTTAACACTGAAAATGATACATTGTTAAATAACAGGAACGGGAATCGGCAGGGACATGCCAATACAATATTATCACAATGCCTAGGTGCTGATGCAATATGTATTGCGATTCTTTAATTCTTGAAGTAAGTATCTGTATGTATAGCGATCTGATATTACGATTTTTTTTTGCTGTTTTTCTAACACTGGACCAAGGAAAACGAAACAGATCAATCATATTTCAATCATATAAGAACAATGCTGTGAGGTTAAATCTGCAAACAGATTTTCTGCCACTATAGATGGTCAAGACACTTTAAACATTACAATTCTGGCCCAGAGATATATTTTTTTGCATTTCTATATCTCTTGGGCACAGTCCCGTGGCAGGAAATCAATGATTGCAACAGATGTGAAGAGTAACATGTAAAAGAAAGAGGGAGTCAAAAGATAGAAAAAAATAAAGATTTGTCTGTCATAGCCGATGGAGTTAAATCAGAATTAATGGGTCGTCATTTACAATGCAGACGGTGAACATAGAGAAGATATAATGTTTTAACATTATGCAGGACCTGACAAAAACACGATGAACGCCTTAATTAGCACCGGCCCAAGTGTGGTTTCATTTATTTGCATCGATTTGTTTACGGTGAAACTTTCAATCTATCTGGTCACACAATATACTGTTTGAAAGTGTTAAAACTCCTGATTCTATCTATAAACTATTTTACAATCCCCATGTTATAGCGACAACGGTTACTTATTTTATAACATGACACAAAACAGGCTCAATCAAAACAACTACTACTTACGTTCTGGAAACCTACAGAAGACATGAATCACAGTAAAGTCGGTATCCTTAATCCCAGCAAAAAATTAAATAAAAACATTTTTTTAGATGGGAAAAAAAGAAGAAAATGTCCACTGTGTTTGCACTTCTGTTACTTTGTTTCAGTAGGATTGGGATGACAGGAAGGCTATGCCATCCGCTAAGGCATGCCCCATACCTATAAAGCTCAGCGAGTTTCCACATAACCACAATGACCACAGACTCTCAGCCATTAAAAACCTTAACTTCTATCCATTTTGACCTCATGTAACCACGCACAATTCAGGTAACACTTCACATATCCACAATAAAGCCCCTAACTTGGGTTATTTTTCTTTGTCGTCTTCTTCCTCAAAGAATAATTCTCCCCATTGGATAACAACATCTGATCTGCCAATGAAAACGTCTGATCAAATTGCATGGTCTCATCTCAAATTACACTATCGCTACATGCTTAACAGGTTGTCTAACTACCCCACGAACAGTGAAAGCACCCAAAGCTTTGTGGTTACAGCAATGGACTACCATGCTGGAGACCCGGGGTTCTCGCCTCGCCAATTTATTTTCCACAAAAATGTGCACATGTTACGCTTTTCACAAATAAGAATGTTCTCTTCACATGAAAGAACATATTTTTATTGCAAAGGCAAATCTTTTTAAACAATATTAACTAATTTATACTCAAACAGAGCTAAATAAGCCGATGTGGTCTGGTACCACTAATATCCAATTCCACTTCACTCTATATGTTACGAACCAGAAACGGGACGAACCCAAGTGCAACGACCAGGAGACAGATTCACAAAGAGGGTGTTTAATAAATTAAGTGTTGGGGTAGTCCCAACACTGTACAAGAGGGGAAAAAACACGATATCACACAGGAACAGTATGTAGCCCGGGACGGGCTGCTCCAAGCCGGAGCTGGACTGGCAGGCCTGGAATGTTTCGTTCCCAAACCGGAACTGGACTGGACAGGAACTGGACCGGGAGGTCCACACCGGAATCTGGGTCTGGAACAGTTTTGTTCCAAACCGGAACTGGACTGGACTGGAACTGGACCGGAAGGTCCACACTGGAACTGGGGTCTGGAACGGATTTGTTCCAAACCGGAACTGGACTGGACTGGAACTGGACTGGACTGGAACTGGACCGGGAGGTCCACACTGGAACAAGGGGTCTGGAACGGATTCGTTCCAAACCGGAACTGGACTGGACTGGAACTGGACCGGGAGGTCCACACTGGAACAATGGTCTGGAACGGATTTGTTCCAAACCGGAACTGGACTGGACAGGTAGGTGCGAGACTCACACCTGGACTGGAATTGCTGGGGAGCGGCTCACTACGGCAGGACAGGAACTGGACCGGATTGACTGCACCGGTACAGAACAAAAACAAAAGGTAGGGTTAGTGCAAGGGAAGGCACGGGAATGACCGGGAGGTTCTCACGGAGGTGCAGGGTTTGAGAGGGAGGTGGTTGGTGAAGCACGGCAGAGATGGGTTGTGTGGCGTAGCTGCGGTAGGTCCGGAAGGAGCTGACTGTCTCCAGAGCTCCAGGAGCCGGTGCCGAAGAACTCGTTGGCTTCTTCGGTCGGACAGGAACAACTGGAGGGTAGCCAGGTAGCAAGCTCTCCCGGAGCCTACACGAGCTGGAGGTGGAGGTACCGCAACACACACAACGATAACGGGGGGAAACGAACACTGCCACGGGTGAATGGGAGCTGGGTTAGATGGAGGAGAAGGGAAACAGGTTAGCTGCATGCACGACAAGAATTGACGGGGTGGTTAACTACCAGACTGTAGTTAGGAGCCGAACCCAAGCTGCACGGGGATAATATTCCCCGACCAAGCGAGTAGTTCTCTTTAACACGACCAGGAAAACAACGAGCATGAACACCGGGTGACGAACGTTAACGAACTGGCGCCGACTGGCAGCCAGCCGAAGGACTAAATAGTGAGGTTAATAATAGAACTAAACAAGGGACAGGTGTGGAAAATCAGCAGGAGTGATTACAAGACACCAGGTGAGGGAATGCATGCAACGAGGGGGGACGGAGTGAAAAGGCGGAAGTGAGACAACCAAACGAACAAGACAGGGAAGGAAACGCCCAGACCGCAGCAGCGGGGAAAACACGGACAAAAGGATCCAACATGACACGGAGGGAAAACAGGAAAATACAGAAAACGAACAGGAAGGGAGCGGAACATTACACTATATTGTCCATCAGACTTAAATTAGTAAGCGACTGAATTATAGCCTAGTGGTTAGCATTGCGGACTCTGATGCTGGAGACTCATGTTCGAAACCTGCCTTGACAAAAATCTATTTCTATTTTATTTTTAATTGTGACATAAAAACGTTTTGCACATGTTATGCTTTTCACATATAAGAATGTGACCATGTGTAGGCTATATCAAAAAAGTATAATAATAAAATGGTCCATCGGTCAAAGACCACCTGTCCCTCAGCAAAGGGGAATGCCGCCTTAAATTGCTTTCATCCCGCCGGATTTTAACAAACTTCTATCATCTCCTGGGAGCTGAGCTGGAGACAAATTCCTGCTGGCCCTATATGCACTCCCCACTGCTGTGAAATTAATGGCTGCATCACATTACGTTGTTTGCAAGTTCCAGCATCTTTTTCAAATCCCAATCTGTCGTACATTCTGCCATACCACAAGCCTAGTCCGACATGCCAATGAATACATTCAAGTCCCCATCACACCTGTCAGCCAAGAATGGGTAAAACAGTAGTTCACGGCAAACTTTGGGTTTCCTGGGGTTCTGCCCCAGCAAAGAACGCTGTTATTGATCCATACAGCCTATTCCTTGCTTGCACGCTTTAACTATGCACACGAGCATGTTTGTTTCGCCAGCTGTAAATCATTGTTTTCACAGTCTTAGGCCATGACCGAATATGATCCCTCAACCCCTTTGGGGATGCATATTTGAGTCAACTTCATCAAAAGCTTTTGAGTGGGCAACCTTTTATCACAAATGGGGGCACTTAAAATCCCAGGATGAAACCCTTATTTCCGGGGTTTTGTTGAGGGGATTCAGGAGCACACTCTTCCACAGAACTGTGCACTCATCTGACAATTTCGTAGAACATTATATTACAAACTGCTCTCTTTTTATTTTTGTTATCTTCATTCATAATCTACACTTTCTAACCATTGTCATATGTAAACTGATTGATATTCTCAAAAAAAAAAAAAAAAATATATATATATATATAAGTATATATATTTCTACTTCCTCGCTAGTTTTGAAAGAGTTTTGCAGGATTTATTTTGCACACTGCTTGCAAAGTGGGGAGGGGGGCGGCTTTTAAAGGGAATGGGATATGACATTTTGGTTGGTTTATTGCATGTTACGCACAAGACACACCTATAATAAATGAAGAGCCCCCCAATCTACTCTGCAGAGGCCTTTATTTGCCAAACAAAGAGGAATTTACTGAGATTTACTGCAGTGGGGATGATGGGCAGTGTTCCGTGCTTTTGAGAAGCGATATATGAATATTTGGTTATGAAAACGGTAGGTGGAACAGCACCTTAAACTGGCTCAGCACGCGTGGCCGACCTTTCGCTGAGATTTTTAACTAGCGCCGCACAATCTCCTGTGACCACCCTATTGTTCACGAGGAGCTTAATGACCAGGTAGCGGGAGCTCACCCGCCCTTGATTTAGCATATCCAGAAAGTGTGAATATATATCAGACCTGAAAAAATAAAATGTCTGACTTAAAATGCCGGTGCCTCAGTTTGCTAAGCGGGCGACTGGCCTCAAAGCCTGTTGCGCAAGCTAATCATCTATTACTGCTGCCGCCTGCTTCCCGCCGATCACATATGCTCTGTACAGCGCCAGGCAACACTCATTGGTAAATACGGGTGTAGTCAAGCTTTCGGTTCAGATTGTTTTCAAGGAGGACGGCCTGCTGTTTCCCTCTCTTTCTCCCCTCCCCAGTGTCCCACCTCCCTCGATTTCAAAGCGATTAAAAGCTCCGTCATGCGGCAGGCATCCATTAATGTACTTAATTTCCAATCTGCAGTTTGTTTTGTTTACAGATTTGGAGTGTGTCCCATCACTTTCTCTGCCGTTATGTCACACCGACAGCCGTGTAAAACAGTTAAAGGGCATTAGCGTGCCGGGTTTAGCGAATTGACAACTTGAAAAGCACCACAGAGCATTTTCCCCCTGTCTATCTCTCTGGTTTTGGGGCATGATGAGGTAATTGGTATCTAACAATCTTCCCTTACCCTTGAATACTTTTGTTTCATAGCGGGGTTAGCTAGGAGGGGATAGCTAGAAACACATGTGAAATATGCCCCCGAAATCCTAATGCATATGGAAATCAGTTGCATAAACAGTTTGTCTGTTCAATTTGGCATTTCAATTCTCCCAGCCCAAATTGGTTCCCTGGCTAGCAGCAGGGCTGTTCACCTTCTACTCGACATTCTCTGAACAGCCGGTGTTCACCTTGACTGTCTTGTCTAGACTTTCCACTAGCTGACTGATATAGTCTGTTAGTTGGAAACTGTGTATGAACAGTAGTAGCCTCTGCATATTAGTTTTCAATCTTCCTCACAAATTTCACTTGCTATATGGAACAATATATCAAAACTAAAAATGTGAACTTCACACATGCTCCTGTTGAAATATGCATCGAGTGACGGTTATAAAATCCTAAAATTCACTTATTTCATGTTTTTTTTCTTCCAATCATTCAGTGTTCTCCTCATTAAGTTTTAAAATACACCGGAAAGTATTTATGCCTCTGTGTCACCTTGGCGATATCTCATTTTTGAAACTGATGTACTCCACTACTCTTTGTCACTCTGGAAAACAGTGTCAGCCAAATGACTGTAATTTAATGTAATGTATGCAATGTAAATCAGACAACTTTGATGGCTCTTCGCTAGTACGATCAGGATTTGAGTCTGGAGGGTTTTTCCACATCGAACGCTAACAATTTAGCTGGACACGCTACCCAGGAGTTCTTGGCAAGCCGTAAAAACGTGAACGCATTATCAATTGAAAACATCAGTTCCACGGCTTAGTTTAAAAAAAAAGTAATTTACAATATATTCAGCTTATTCGGCGAACAACAACCTTTGTGGGCAAAAAGTTCATAAAATAACTAGACTATACCTGGTTCTACATTTAAAAACTTTTTTTGTGTTTCCCTAGATTCCCTAGATATTGTCCTCCGTTTACCCCAGCTGAAGTTTATTCAGTTACAAAGGGGTTGTTCACTAAGTATTATTTCAGTTTTGTGTATGTTTTCAACTGGCCCAGCCAGTTCGCAACAAATGATATGTTATATATTATTATTAGGTATTTAGAGACATTTATGATGACCAGCGGGCTTAACAAGAAAATATCCCTTTAATTGTTGTCCCAGATGACAGTGCTTGGATATACCAATCCTTTCCCTTTCCTCTCTAAGAAGTGGTCCAAAGAAATTCCTGTAATGGATCAGTGGACATACGCGTGACTCTAGTCAGTACATGAGCCTGTTTACTTCGTAATGAAAATCCACATTGCAATGGACATCTGGCCAAAACTGCATTTCTCAAACCACGGGTTGCATTCTCCCCTGCACCCCACAGACAAATCAGAGGGAAGTGTTTTGTCAAGGGATCGACCCATAATCTCTTATGGTCCAAGCAAAGAGCTTAGAGTGTGAACAGTCATAAAAGAAGAACTGCTAGAGCCCTTGGTCCTCTGCCTTGTTTGCTTTTCCAACCTACACATGCATTATAATGTCAGATTACGATCTATGCCACTGGTCTTTGACTGAATGCACAAGCTATTAAGGCTCTTCACAGATTCTGTGAGAAGACTCTCTAGGTAAAAACAACAGGAAACTTAATATGTCAGGACTTGTTTGCATTCTTCAAACATATAGCCATTCTGTGGAACACAACACCATTCAAACAGAGAGCCTGTACATCAGAAGCATAGTGGTTGATATTGAAGGATTCCATAAAGTGAAATGCGTTGAAATGTCATAGAGTATCTTTAGCAGCATCCCAGACAGCACAGATACATAGGGCCGACATAGGCGCTGTCTGTCTGCAGGAGATAGTTTCCATGTCGCTTGGAGGTAGTTCGCCCATTGGGAAGATGTTGTGGCTACATTGCTTGCCGCTGCTCTGCTATGGAATCAGCTTTTTGATGAAAAGTATCAAACAAAACATGATACTAAATTAATATTGTAAAGAAAAATGTTGATTTCAAGAGTAAAACTTAAAAAAGGAAAGTATTTTTTTTTTCTGCTTGTGCAAACAATCTGTTTTGACACAAATCTGATTCCATAGCAGAGCAGCAGTAAGCTATGTAGCCGCCATATATTCCCAATGGGCAAACTACCTCCACGTGACTGTTTCCCACAGACAGAAATAGACATAGCAGATACGTCGGCCCTATGCAGCTGTACTCAGTGTGCCGTCTGGGAAGCTTCTGTGCAGAAAATCTCAGCTTTGGCCATGTAAACAAAAAGTGACATTTGGCTATCATTTTGGGACATCCAGTATGTAGGACAAGTTGTTCATCAAATGCACCACATAACACTCAAGAAAAAGATTATTGGCCCTCATAAACATTAAGCATACAATTTAAATTAATCGTATATAAAAATAAAAATAAAACATTTCATTTATCCATATAAATTAAAGACAACATAAATTTGTTTAATCCAGAATTAATGATTGAATCATACAAAATCTACATGAACATGAAGAAGAAACATGGATTGAAATGTCATTCAATGAGTTATGTGATCAAATTGGATGGACAATTGACATGTAATTGAAATGCATAAGTTTTAACTTTTGGGCCTAAATATTTTTTGAATGGCCAATCCAGCCACTAGTTTGGCCATTCTTACACTATAGGAAAGTCACATTTAAAACTAATGTCTCATAATCTGTTTATTAAACTTGCAAGAGATTTATGACACATTATTAGAAAAGATTGCAGTTCCACGCCATGACTATAACCTTGGACAAATTCGCTCACTTCTAATTGACAAAAATAAAGCACATCGGTTACAGACAATTTCATTTTACAGCTATAAAGAAAGGAAGGCATAGTTAACTAATGCCATATTTACACTGCCTGGACACTGTTGCATGTACCATTAATTTAGTTAATGTAACATTTAGTGACATTTCACATAATGTACAGTGACTGGCATAAGGAAAAGCCTGTTAGTTCAAGATCAAGACAGCCGATCGTGCAGACAGCCTCTTCATTTAGAGAATTAAGCTATGTATTAATCAATATGGCACTGCATAATGTTTTTGTGCCCTTCCAAAATTAATGTTGTACTGTGACATTCCATACCCATAATGTAATATTTTATTCAATTTAAGGCTAATAGAAAGCTTTGTTTTGCTTAATATGTTACACCTCTCTGTCATTAAAATCCTATGGGAGTAATTACAAACAAAATGAATTAGATGAGAATAGACTCCACTGCATATCGGCACCCTTTGCCAAGTGTTTAACTTCATGCTATGAAGATATGAGAAGGAGTCCTTTTCATTAAGGGGCCACGATACCTGTATACTGTGACTACAGCAGTAGGAACACTGTAAATAATGCATGCACACATTGTCCAAGAGAGCAGCCATACCACCCTATACCCTTCTCATGAAAAGTAAGAAGGCATGGGCTTGGTTGGTATTTGGGTGGGAAAACCCCTGAGAAAACGAGGTTTCTGTTGGACGAGGTGTTAGTGGGCTAGTAGGGGGACTCTTTCCTCTGGATCAAGTAGAAATACAATGAGCCCAACACAGCTACGGGCATTGTGCTGCCGTCCTACCGATGAGACGTTAAACTGAGGTCCTGACTCACTGTGGTCATTAAAGATCCCATGGTGCTTTTCAAAAGAGTAGCGGTGTTAACTTCAGTGCCCTGGCCAAATTCCCACCAAAAACTGGGTCTCTACACAATCCCTTGCATTCGTACCCACGTCGATTCCCCCGTTCCTCGCTGCAAAATATAATTTAATTCTCAGTTTACCCTCCCTGGTTAAATTAAATAAAAATAATCACATTTCTAACAAAGGATTGCATGTCTGCATTTGCATGTTGAACTTTGAATGTTTACAAAGCTGCATACTGACTGAGGAAAGAAGAATTAATTAGCTAGCAAGCACTTGTAATTGCAGCAATTAAATTTTGTGACTGCATTAAAATTTGGTGGGAAACACCAATTGAAACACAGCCACAAACAGGCTTTAACTGCAATACAGTAGTATAGTATCTGCCTAATTCATAATTGTACATTACAAATATAATTAGTATGTAATTACACAGGCGGTAGGGACATTTAATGTATACAGTACTTCCAAAAATGCAAATGATTGTAAAAACTTTAAAAAAATAAAACACAAATTGTATTGTTGACTATCTTCCATTGACCTCATTTTACAGGTTGATGCGCTGTCGGGACGAGATTCCATTCCCAGAGAACTGTCCAGATGACAAAACTCACAATATATCACAGTTACCATTACATCAGTAATATCTGTACGGCACATGAGCATATCCTTCATGCCACTGCCCAAGTCTCTTAAGGCTTTTAGGAGGCAGCAAACCCTTTAAGTGTACTACCACATTTTTTTTATTAGTACTGCTGGCAACTAATGGATGGCAACTGCATTCATTTCTTCTCTCTCCACCCTCGGGACAATTAGTTGACAGGAGATACTGAGCGATATGTTCAGTCTGCATTATTATTTCCCAGCGAAAGTCATTACTGGAGAAGGGTACGCCACAAATAACCGAAAGAATCCTTTTAATACGGTTTATACTCCGCGCATGCAATCTAAATCAAATCCCTGTACTTTGAATCGGGTGTCTATCCGATGTCTCGTTAAGTGGTGTGATTTCCCTTAGAGATGCAATGACCAAAGTCCAATGGCTATGGAGATTTGTTATGCGCGCATTACTGCTGACGGGCCAGTGTTGAACCGGCGATGGTAACGCCAGTAAGTCAGCTCGTACTGTACACCAGAGTTACTTTGTCAGATCCGTGGCTTCAAATTTGAAGGATTACGTTGTGTGAGTTTGCCGCTGAGTTTGACGTCGGTGCTTAACCAGGACTTACACAGAAGGACAGAGTCAGGCCCAAGTGGTATGTGTTTTAAGACACAAACAAAGAAATTATACAAGTGTCTAAAATCCAAGAGTCTAAAATACCTACTATCCCTGGACGTCCGTAAACCATACCCAAAATGAGAGAACGGGGCAGCAGCCAGAGGGGGAATCTGCTCCGCTATTCTCAAAGGCATTCAGTAAAAGTCAGAAATACGGACTGACGGGGCAAACAAACAAAATATATGAACCCGGAAATAGCATCGGCAAATATGCCTTTTGAAGCTCTGTATTACACAGTACATATACAGTACCAGTCAAAAGTTTGAACACACCTACTCAGAGGTTTTTTAAAGGTTTTTTTTTTACCACATTTTAGAATAGTAAAGTCATCAAAACAATGAGAACACATTAAATTATGCAAACAAATCAAAAAAAGTGTTATATTTCCGATTCTTCAAAGTAGCCACCCTTTGCCTTGATAACGGCTTTGCACATTCTTGCCATTCTCTCAACCAACTTCTGTGGTAAACAGGTATTCCACAGGTAAACAGGTGATGCTATCATGACTCTGTATAAAAGGATATCGAAAGACTCTTGATACCTTATTTCCAGGTAGAATGTGCAAAGCGGTTATCAAGGGAAAGGGTGGCTACTTTGAAGAATCGAAAATGAAAAGATGTTTTTTTATTTGTTTTACACTTTTTTTTGGGTCTTTGCATAATTCAATTTGTGTTATCTGATAGTGTTGATGTCTTTACTATTCTGAAATGTGGAAAACAGTAAAAATAGCGGGAAAAAAAACTTTCTACGAGTAGGTGTGTCCAAACTTTTGACTGGTACTGTATTATTTTTGTGATCATCAACAGAAGCAATTCTCACTTTCAATTTTATAAAAGTACACCTCATCCTTTCTACGACTGCACGTTGGGTCCTTCAGATAATTCTAAGTACATTTCAAACACAAGCTTTATTACGTTTTGACCTATAAAGGTGTATCATTTCATTACCAGTGCAAGTTTATCTGGGTAGTCAGAAGCTGCCTCAACATCTACTGACCACCACTCTCCTTTTAATGCTCCCTCATTGATGCAGTGTCTTATGAGATGTCAAGAACGCCCCCTGGCATGCTTTGGGCCTGCAGTTCGGCCACTAGGACGGGAAACCCCGTAGTTAAGAGAAGGAGACAAGACAGGGAAACACACACACCAAGGCTACTAACGGGCTCACTGTCACACGCCAATGAGTAGAAGCGCAAATGCCAGGTTTTTCAGTAAGAAAACCAAATAAGGCGAATGGAAACAAAGCACTAGGCTCCCATACTTCTACGAGCTAAGTGACTAAAGAACGAGCCAGAAATCACAAACGCCCTGTCTCGGTAACGAGACGCATAAAAACAGGCGAGTAGCGTAATGGCACAAATAAAACACACAGCCAATAAACACTGCAAAACAATACGAAATAGTATACGAGGAGGCGGAATTAATGGTGATCTAACGTTCCAAGGCTACCTTCATAGACTCGCAGTCACACGCAAACATGTCAACAAAATCGCCCAGTCTCCCTGTGAGGAGAGACGTACCCGAAGGGCGAACAGAACTACAGTTCCGAACAAAATCACCCAGTCCTCCTATAGGAAGACAGGTACTGAAGGACGAACAGAACAGCTGTTCCGGACATTTACCGGCTCCATGACTAACGCAAGATTAAACGAGAATAATCGCTCTGCCTCTCGATAAAGAGGAATGTAACGAGGAGAAGGAACAGATATAACATTCCATGGCTACTTTCATAGGCTCACAGTCACATGCAAAGACTAGGAAGCAGGAACAGACAAGACCCAGGGGAGAAGAGTCCGGATAACTACATGCACATTGGCACATACGCCAGGAGGGGAAGAGTCCGGATAACTACATCCACATAGGCAAGTCCCGCATTACTCCAGAAAACGTAAAGGGGTAAACGCCCGATCTCCCAGGAGAGAGAAATATTTTACAGGCGAGCCGACGGAACACCGTCGTCCCATAACTTTACTAGCAAAAACGACCACACAAGCTTAGTAGAAAATACACGCCCTAGCCTCTCAATAAAGGGGAATGTAACGAGGCGAATGGAACAGAAAACTAACGTTCCAAGGCTACTTTGAGACTCGCAGTCACACGCAAACATGTCCACAACATAGCCCAGTCTCCCTATGGGAAGACATGTACCGAAGGGCGAACAGAACTACAGTTCCAAACAAAATCGCCAAAAACTCCATGTACGGAGACAAGTACTGATGGACGAACAGGACAGCTGCACCGAAAGACCAACGCAAACTTAATCGAAAATACACGGTAAGAATAAATAAAGCCCTAAAGTCAATATGATAAAACGCCCTGTCTCTTAGTAAGAAACTACCATACAAATAGGCTACACACAAACAAAGACTCCTCTCGCTTTCACGGAAGACAGCAGACAGAAAGAGGAAAAAGAGACCGAAAAGGACAAAAAATCTAGGTAACAGACAAAGAAAGGAAAGACCAGAAAGCGGTGACAGAAACGAGCACACAAAAAAGGAATTCAACCTGAAAGCTCAAAGCACAAAGGCAAGTCCCGCAAAACTCCAAAAAAAGCACAACGGAGCAAAACGGTCTCCTTAAAAACCTAGACCTAATCATACGACTAAAACTTTAAAAGGGCAAAATAAACCGCACACAAAACAGCACAAATAATGCCAGAAAATACACCACAGTACAAACAACAAACAATCAATATCGAAGCCCAGAACGAAGGGAACATGGGCTTAAATAGCTCACAGGTAAAACACGCACAGCTGTGAACGCTGATGAAACTTCTCCGCGAAAAGACAAGACGGAGCCAAAACTCCACTAACAGAGCAGCGCCCACGTGTGGCGACCGAGGAACACGACCGCAAGGGACAAAGGGTCATAAACCATGACAAACACAAAACAACCCCAAAAGAGGGCAAACTCGGCGATCGCGAGTAATAAACAACAAAGGAACTTCACGCACTCACACAAGAGGCGTATAACTAGAGGTCAGAGAAAACAAACGAAAGCCCGTGTAACAAGGGCAAAAGAAACGTAATAGAAAAATAACCTGTTACCTACAGCTCTAGGTGTGAACGAGCTGAACAAAAGGTAATAGGTCGAGGAATATAAAAGGATAAAGAGAGAAAGGAAACAAAAAGACTAAATAAATCTTTACGCTAACTCTTTAACCGGACTACCTACGTTTCTGACGAGTAACAACCAGAAACGTAGAGACCGCTCTCCTTTACCTTACCGACTCCGATAGTCAAAAGCAAAGACAATATCGAAGTGTCGGCAATGCGGAAGTCCTGGGCTATTTATAACCGGCAGGAAATCCAAAACAGGTGAAAGGAATAATTGCCGGGTGAAATTCAAACACCGGAAAGGAGGCGGAAAAAATCCGATAGATTGCCTTGATGTCGTCAAACAAAAGAACGACCGCAGAAACAACAGCAGGCTGCCAGAAACCATGACACTATATATATATATATATAGACTTGGGGAAATATTTAAAAATATTAAGCTTTTTAAAAATATAATCAATTTTAACTTAAGGTGGGGTCCCCTGGATGCCTTTGAGTCTGGATGGGGGTCCCTGGATCCGAAAAAGTTGAAATCCCCTGGGCTAGATTAAATGATTGTAGAGATTCAACAAATGATTGGTGCTTTGGTTCCACTTTCAAAACAGCCTCCTTTTTCCGGAAGAGTTTGTAACTGAATTCCACAGTATTCTCTTCACTGTGATACCTGTCGCCTTCTACGTCTTCCTCGAGCCCTCTCTTTCAACGTCTCTGCCAAGTCTAATATTTCTTCGGCTTCAGCCTTGCGTGCCAAAGATACGCCTCACCTCTCACAAAAGCTGTCAGGAGTGAGGGCTTTTTCTGTACTACACATTATTTTAATTCCGATGTCACTTGTGCATATTTCATTACGGTGTCAAACAGTATATGAGGGGTTCGTGCGTTCTTTGTGTGCTGGGATACTGAGGGATGTTTGAATGAGGTGCTGAAACTGACATGCTGAATTACGTACAATTAATGTGCTGCTTTCGAAAGGATTTCATCTCATATTGAAAAGTACATTATAACAGCTATGAAGCTATGTTCCTGGACTGTGTGTGGAACTGAAATATGTTTCTGCAGTCGCCCTACAGTCAGCACTTGGGAAATATACCGAAAAATAGCCAGTATTTGGGGGGGGGGGGAAACATAATTTTAGCAGTGAACAATGGATTTAAAAGACACCATTCATTTCAGCACTCGTGTAAGGATGTTTAACTTTTATTATTAGTCTTTATGCTCCTTGGCATTGTGAAATTTTCCAAACACCTTCGCCGGGCAAAAGCAAACGTCTGGTATTTTTCCCCCGCCGTCTCATCTTCCGTGATGTAACTGCAAACTGACAGAGACTTTCATCATATTTTAAGATCATGAACGCGCCGCCACTTTGGTTTCTCTCATGTGACTTCATTTGTTCTCTGTGCCGTCTCTCCATCTCTACTCTGATCTACCCCCCCCCCCCCCTCCGCATCTCGGATGGACGCACCGAAAACACAGAGGTCGCCGAATGAAAAGGCACGGCTCGCATTAGCGTTAGCCGAGCCGGCGAATGATTTAGCGGCCCTCCTTTGTATTGCGCCCGCCTTTGAAGTGCCACTAATAGAGAGAGCGAGAGAGAGAGGGGACATTTGTGACTTTGGGAAAACAATACAATCGCCAAGTTCCTGTTGAGAAACTTTCAGATCTGCTCATTATCGCGAGTATAGCATCATTAACAACCTCTTCAGTTCCCTTTTTTTTTTCTGAGGGCTGTCATGTTCCTACTAGCACAGTAGTTCAGAAATGCGTTGGAAAAGGAAATGTGAGGCTGGTTGCCCTGTGGTGTCACTGGAAGGCCACCTCCATTGAGTAAGAGCTGCTAACAGTACCATTATTGCTTTTATCCTACTGTTGTACTAAACACAACACAAATGTATAACAAGCCACAAAACAATGACTAAAATCGAAACCAATTGAAAGGATAGCTAGCAGTTTGGATTACATTGTCTTACGGTCTTCTTTGCTGGATGTTCCAGAAGCAACTCGTTTTTGCAAATGTATCTAAATAAATCTGTCTGACAGGAAGAAAAAAAAACACATAAATGTAGGCGGCGTCTGGATTAAAAAGCCAGAAAGATAAGAAAAGAAAGTACTTGAACTAGAGTATAGAACATTTGCATATAGAAAAAAGGCTCATCCCGACAGACTCGGCTTCGCTGTGTTGATCACGTGCGTCAAAGGGCGACATGCACGCTCTGTAGTCAGCACTCGCATGAATATACAAAGAAGCAGGCTATTTCTGTTCAAATATGCACATACACCAGCCTGCTCACTTCACTTGCAACGCCAGAAACCGCAGTCAGCCAATCAGACTGAAGCTGAAGCGAAGCCTAACGAACGGTCGGAACACAGACAATATTTTCTCTAGCTCTGCAGGGAAGAGAGGGGCGGGTCCCGTCTAAAGGACAGATATAATGTTCCCTTTCCATCCTCACAGAATCGACTGGGCAAAGCTTCCTTTGAAGCGTCCGAGATGAGTTTTCATTCCGTTAAATTGTTATTCGGTTTTCGCTTTTCCTGGAGATTATCGCCGAAACAACAGCACTGAAAAAGCATTTAAATTTTAAATGGACCCACGTGATGGCTTTTTGAAGTCCACTAATACCCCCCCCCCAGCCCCATTTGGAAGACTTTCCACCCTCTCTCGAAGGTGGCACGATGCAGCTGCAGGCACCCCTCTGCCAAAGACTCTCTCGTTCCAGTGCCCGTTCAACGCTATAAAATGGGTTATTGAGGAGCTAAATGGCGTCATTATAATGAATAATTAAAAGATAGGGCCCCAAAACTCAAAACTTCTCCTCTCTCCGTATTTCCTCCCACATTTTGAGGTTTTCACATGCTTTCTCTGGGCAGCAGCTGCCTAAGGCCCTTTAACTATCACCTCTTTCACTGAAATGCAAATCGCGTCTTCACCGGCTAATTAAACGACATTATCTGCAGTACCCTCATTCATTAAAATTCCTCCGGGCATTCTCCATTTCTGTGGGAAGCAAAACTGGTTTCAGGATGGCCTTTGTCATATTTTGCCCCTTGGTTTTATGGAGCACGCAGCATCGGGACCGCAAATATCAATTAATCGATTGATCGCTTGCGCTTTACTTGAAATGGCAGTGCTAACAGAACGTCATGGAGTGGATTGCATAGAAGCATCGCAAAAAGCAGCACATTCAAAAGACACGAAGTGAAATGGAGTAGAAAAAGAATCTGCGATGCAGTGTTAACAGGTCACCGCAACTGGACTGCATCCCAGTTATGCTGCCTTTCAAACAAGAAAAATATATCCTACATTACTATATTTTATTGAGATAATGGGGAAAAACTCTAAGATAATCGCTAGTTATCACAATAGTTTTAAAACAAAAGCCTACACTGTACAAAAGTAGAACTTCAAAATGAACCCCAAACGGGGGGGGGGGGGGGGGAATGATATAATACATATACACGTGTTACGTCCATAACAGTTGGACAGTTGGCATGCTTGGTGTTAGCTGGGAATGTAGAGTTCTCTTCAGGATGCTGCTGTAGTTCTGTATATACAGGGAGGCCATCAGGAATCCTCGTTACCTTAATTAGCAGGACCTGTCTGCCGAACTCAAACAGAGCTTTGCAGGGCTGCAGGAAGCAGATATTAATTAGCTGGTTCGGTTAACTGGAGTTTATGGAGTTGCATTCACATCCAATTAGTCCTGTGAGAAAGTAATTATGGTAATACAACCCACAGAGAGAGAAATGCAGGCTGTCTGGCCACCTTTCTCAGATACGGGTGAGACTGACCCCATATAATTCTTATAATATCATGTAATTCTCGACACCAAGTTCATGGTGAGATCTCTCAACATTTTAGCAAGAAAAATAATGTACTTGGAGTTCCGTTTTGGCACAGTGGGTAAAGAATGAAATCAATATAATCAATAACAAATATAACAGTTGTCAAGGATTCCAAAGAGGATGACACACCTTAAAGCGCAACTGAACTTTGGTAGAACTTTGAGTTGTGTAGTTAAAATGGTCTCAAAATGACACTTCTAGCACATATACGAACGTGAATTAAGCGGATTCTGTCAATATAAACAATAACCAGTCCTCGTGTGTATTTTTTTTTTGTATAATTAAAGTTACTATTTTCTTCAGTGTTGTTAGGAAGCTACCAGAAAAGACTGGCAAAATGTTGACAGGTCGGTTTGTTTACCATAGATATATACTACCAGGAACGCTTGCTTCCGTGGAAATTTGGACCAATGAGTGGTTTCTGATGCATCAGCGCATTAACGCTGTTTCTGGAGCAAGAATTACCCACCGGATCTATGTTCCAAATAAAATATGAAAAAGCCAGGAAAGGGCCATTTAATAAAAGTTTTTAAAAAATACGGACAAGGACTGGTTATTGTTTGTATTGACAGAATCTGCTTTGTTCGCTTTCGTATACGTGCTAGAAGTATAATTTTGAGACCGTTTTAGCTGTCCGTTTAGAGCGACAAATACCCTATTTTGGATTATCACCCCAGGGGAGGACAGATCAACTAACGAACATATTTCGCCACCATTTGGACTCATATCATGGCCAGGTAACTACACAACCCAGTGTGTTCTGCCAAAGTTCAGTTTAACCTGCTTTAAGCAGGTGGTGCAGGCAGGCTGCAGTCATCCAACAGACCAGAGGGGTCACTGTTGTTCAATGTGGCAGGGAATATCCTGCCAACCAAAACAATTTTGAGCATTCTGGCTGATATCAGGACTGTTTCAATATGATATATTCCAAAGGGTTATTTCTATGCGTCAGTAAACTTACTGCAATTTCTTCTGTAGCCTTGGGAAATATTAAAGGTTACCTGTCCAATGTTGTGTGTTGTTGTTGTTGTTTTTTTCATAACAAAAGCAAATAATGCTAGAATAAAGAACAAAGCAGGCTCAAATATGAATATCTGAATAGAATCCAGTATCAGGCATGCTTGAAATTGAACCCATATTGAGACAGACATGCAATTATAATTGACGTCTGGTTGTTTTTATAACTGTTTGGAAGAAAAGGTGGCATTACTGCCAGACAATAAATGCTAGCAGATTCCTGATAGCAATTTCTTAGTTCCATTTTTGTCAAAAATGGTTGAGGCTATTAGAATATAAAGATGTTGAAAATATGTGACTGAAAACAAACTCTTTGCAGTTGGGTCAATAGCTAACTATTGTTTATTCTTTATTTTCTTCATTTGTCTAGGGAACACAGAGGAAAAAATGAAAATGGAACAAACGCCCCTGGCAAAAAAGCAAAGATACACATTTCTGTTGGAGAGTTTAATCTGAACAGCAGTGGTAAGTCAGATTAATTTTCTCACACTATATGCATAGTCCTCCCCTCCCTATTCATTCTCTCTATGAGGATCTAGGTGGTTGTATTAATAATCAAGCCAAGTTATATGTCTATTCTTTGTGTACTGTCACAAACACTGGTGATGAGTATAGACTGGACACTCCTCTGAAAATGGTGTATTCATTTTATCATTTCCTAAAGAAATAATCCATACCCAGTTTCTACAACTCAGTTTCAGATAGGTTTCATTAGTTAAAAATGTATGTGAATTTGTGAGAGCTTGTGCCTAGATCTTTCTTTCCATAACCATCATAATGATTTGATTGCTTATTTGTTTGAAGCAATTGTATTTGAATGACTGAGGAATTACAAGCATTACTGGCTTCCTTAACGTTCAAGCATTACATTTGATGTACACATCACCTAGTTTTCCAGTGAAAACTAGGTGAGAACTAAGAAAGTTCAGTTGACTCCTACTACCAAGCCCTGAGACATGGTATGAAAATATTGAATATTGAGACATTGATGAAAATAGTATTTCCAAATGCATGTTTCAGTCAACGTATTTCATCTCTCTCTGTAGCCTAGGGCAAATACAAAATTATGTTACCTGTCCAACACCATTCTGTTTTAATTTATATTTAAATTCCAGAAGCAATAATACATGTGAAATATGCCTATTTTGGCTGGCGTTTACAGTTCTTATTCAGAGTATAGTGAAAGCTCTAAAATCTATTTGTCATGCTTGTTTAATTTACAATAGCCGTTATGTTCTGCTTCAGACTGAAACGTCAAAGCAGTTTTCCAAATGGTGTATCCATGGTAACCATTTTGATGTCACCATACTCATCGGTTTCAGTTTTGATGAGCAGAATCAGTGACTTCTTTGATGTATAGTTGTCATTCGTGTCATGTCCTTGACAGGACTGGGTCATTTGATCACTGTAGGCTTGTGAGCATTAGCAACATCAAATGCCATGCTTCATATTAACGCAGAATTTCCTTTATGTGTCTTAAATGACTTCACCATACTTGGCTTAATATATGAATAAAAATTGCATCCAACATATATTGATGTACAAATCCCAGTCATGTGTCTGTTTCCATTCCCTTCTGTAGCGGTGCTGACTGACAAGCACACATTCTCTTTTATAATTTATTTCTTATTTAACTTTTATTTAAACCAAGCGTATCAACTGAAAACTCAGTTCTCCCATGCAAAGACACCCCAGGGGATCAGCCTAGGTAGGCAACGCAAGGCACTGGGTAGCTGCAGATGTAGAGAACGGTTAGGTGGCCATATTCAGAGCTGTTTTCCATGTGAATTTGGCAAGGGCTCTAGTGTTTCCACCCCCATTATTTTTGAAGAGTAGTGATCTCGCCAGTTAGAATGAATTTGCCATGCCTTGTGCTACGCGGTCGTGGCCTGACTGCTTGTTTTTCTTCTGTCTGCCAAATTTAAATCCACGTGCCTTTATTTGTCTTGCGCTGGGCAGGCCTCAGATCAAGGCTTGAGGCAGAGCTCCGCAGCAGCACGGTGTCAGGTGGACAGACATATGGCAAACAGAACCTCAGCCTGGCAGATATTACGTGAGGTGGAAACAGTTCTAACAAGGTTTCTGTCCTTGTGTCAAGATACTTAGGGCCTGATTTACAAAGACCTTTAGCGTGTGCAAAACCTTTTAGCACAGACAAGACCAATAACATGACCAATGATTGGTCAAGCCATTTTTTTTGCACCAATCATTGCTCGTGTTATTAGATTTGTTATTAGAAAGGTCTGAAAAACCTTGCAGATTTAACAATTTTGCCGGAAAAGGAACCATTGAACTTAATTGGGTTCCTCTATGGAGACATAGATGAGCCTTTTGGAACCCATTCTTCTGAGTGTTCAGCAGTGGACCCCCCAGGGCTAGGATGGGTTGAAGTGGCCAGTTTTCCTCAGGTTTCCGCTACATCAGCTCCTCCCATTGACTCACCAGGGGCTCCAAGATTACCAGTCCTCATCATGTAATGATGGTTCTGGCTCTATTCTGTAGTGCTGTGTGGCCACTGGGGGGTTTTAAATAGCTCACAGAAGAATGCACTGGAGGACCGCATGTATTTCAACAGCAGAGCTCCTGGTTTGTTGGTGTGAGTAGCTAAAGCGGAGAATCGATTGTTTGGACAGTGTGCATCCCTACTACACAGAAGAACAAACCCCAAGGGGATGAGAATGTGAGAATAATGAAATAAGGACTAGCTAGCTAGCTTCCTAACCCCTATCCATGTGAAAATGGACAATATTAACCTTTTTACAGAGAACTGTCACAAAGATGCTTTACAGACAAACAGAACGGAAATTAGGCAAAACCAGACACAGTCACAGTCAACTACCCCTCCCAGGCATATTTAACTATGGGTTGAATATATATTTGTAGACCCAAAATTTCTTAGATATTAGTAAAGGCCTGGATGACACAAAATGGCCTCTTATTCAATTTTGGGTGATCCAGGCCATATGCCTCTAGTTTGGCAAACTGGTCCATTTCACCTGGTTTAACTGATATATAAAGTTGTGTGACATCTTCCTGGCAGTTTTTTTAACACCAAGTCTGCTTATAATATCTCCAAATGGGGAGCATGTACAGAGAAAAGAGCAAAGGACCCAAAACAGAACCTTGTGGTACTCCTAGAATACTCAGAGGACTTATTGTTTACTCTAACAAACTGAGATCTATAAGAGAGAGATAGGATTTAAACCACATAAGAGTTGCCCAGTGAGACCAACTGATTTTTCTAGCCTGCATAGCAGAATATGGTGGTCTATAATATCAAATTAAGCACTTAGGTCAAGTAGGACCTAAAATAGGAGAATGGAAATACAGCCACAATCCAGGGAGAGAAACAAATAATTACTTACTAAGGCAAGAGCTGTCTCAGTGCTATGTCGTTTCCTAAACCCGTATTGAAACCTCTCATACATGTTGTTATCCTGTAAAAATTAAGAACGCTGTTGAGCTGTACATTCCTCAAGGATCTTTGATAAAAATGGGAGGTTTGAAATTGGACTATAATTAGCCAAGTCAGTAGGATTATATTTCTTGAGTAGTGGCTTGATTTCTTCCATCTTAAAGGATGTAGGAACATAGCCTGATAACAATGAAGAATTACGTGAAGAATTGGCTTGCCAAGGACATGCATTAGCGACTTCAGTAGCTTTGCGGGTATGGGGTCAAGAAGACAGGTGGATTATTTGGAAAAAGAAACTAACTTGACTACTAAGTTTTGTTTATTTGGACCTGTATTCACAGGACACACTGCACTGGGCTATATGGTATTCCACAGCAGTAGCTGTAAGAAAAAGACATCCCTCACCTCAATGACCTTCACCAACACACACACATACACAGTATGTTCAATTACTAGAGCCCTTGTTTAACAACTGTGCTATGCAACAAAATGTGCATACTCTCTGGTTTTACTGTACCTACTGTTGTAGTTTCGGTGTAATTACAAAGGTATTAGGGCCACATTTTATAGAATGGAGTCTTTTTTATGTTGTTTCAGGTACAGGCCCATGTAAGAACAAACAAGCTACAAAGACATTTATTCTGTATAGTTATCCATTTATCCGGTTCAATGTTCAAGCAATTCAGATAAAGTGTGCAGGGATTCAAACCTGCAGTCTCCATATTACAGGCCAGCGCTCGCTAGCGTACGAGAGCCTGTGTTGCCGTCTCGAGTCCCTTCATTCAGGCTCAACCCTCTCTGTGCACGGCGTCCTGTGGGCTAACCGCTTTCAGCCACGATCACTCATACCCTCGAGCGGCGCGCACAGCGGCCCCGGACACGTCTGTCGCGTCGGCCTCGCGTTCCCATTATTCGCTTTGTGCATTTGTCATTTGTCAGACCGCATTCATTTGTCACGGGGAAGAAGGAGACACAAAGGCGCGAATATGACAGGATGCACAATAAGGCTCGAGGTTGTGTAATGAGCCGGCATCATTGGCTGAAATACGGAATTTGTCAAGTTTATTTGTGACGAGCAGACATCCTGCTCTTTGTCCTACTTAGGTCAAGCAGCCGAAATGAAGCGGGACTGGGTGTGGTTAGTAATAAAGGTGGAGATTTCATGGCAAGATGGGGTTGCTGGAAGTGGTGGTGGGTCAGCAGGGTCACATTATCTCTTGACCCAATGAAGCCACTTCCCAGTTCAGCAATGGCAGCACAGAGCAGGATGTCCCAATCTTTCCATGACACTTTGAATGGCCCCCCCTTTCTTTCCCCGCCCTCCTCATTTCGCCAAGGCCCATATTCATAGTGCTGATCTGGGATCAGTTTTGCCTTTTAACACATAATGGCAAAGGTCAGGCTATTGACCAGAACATCTGATCCTAGTTCACCGCTCCAACTCAGAAAGGTTTTTTGAGTATGGCCCCAGGTCATCCTCCTGAAAAAGAGAAAAGAGATCTTGGTTGACGTCTTTACGCTAATAAAATGTAAGGTAAAGAAATAGGCAAAGAAGACCGAAGCACGTCAGCACTGGTTCGCCACGGTCACCGGCAAATGCTACTCTCGAACCCTCCGTCCGACTGGGCGAACGCTCTGTGTCATTTCATGTGCGGTCCCACACTAAGAAACTGCCTGGTGCACTTCCTAAAAGAACAATGATCTTTTTTGAGAGGAAGCACAGTAAGTCTTCCAAAATCGTTAGACCACCTGTACCACACGGTCCTTTTATTGGCACGCCGGTGGAGGAGAAATGCAGTGCACTGCCTCAGTTTAGAGCCGTTATTAGCGTACAGTGCCCCTGCTTACAGAGAGAGGGAACATTAGAAGTGAAGGGAGAAGGGAAAAAAGCAGTCGTGAAACCGATTCCAGGTGTTTGGAGCGCATGCGTTTTCCACCTCCTTTAACCCCGCCAACTGATTTTTGTCCCCTGGTCTTAATATTAAGAGCCATATAGTCTACTATGGTGAAACATACACTACAAGGGACGTTCAATAAAAATAACATAAATAATATTTTTTAAAATATTTTCATCACATGTTTTTGTCATACAAGACACTTGTATTTTTAATACTTAGCTTTTTATTCAGCCGGGTCTCAGGAGGATCTATGAGCTTTTAAAGTGCTCAAATCACGCATTCTGATACAGGTACACACTAAGAGAAAGCACAAAGGAAAAGCAGTTTGTGTTTTGCTTGGAATCTCTCCAAGGAACATTGGACATTGGATAGTGTTGCTTATTACTACCATGCCATTTCACTGTGCGGTCACTGCAGTGTGTGGCCAGGCCATTGCTGTTTATTTTTCATTTTAATTTACCCAGTTGCTTTCCCCTATCTAGTTTTGCCATTCGATGGCTAGCAAAAGCGATGCGTACCGCTACGTGAACACCTGCGCCCCCTTGTCGCAATGCGTACTTTATGCACGTCCTCAGTATCCTGTCGGGGGTCAGCAGAGTTTTCTGTGGTGGTGATGGTGAGGGGGGGTTACCAGGAAACGCGTGACGGCAAAGAATTAATGACCGACAGCTTTTAGTTTTTAGTGCTCCTCGTAAGTAAATTAATTGCACTGGGCTGAGATCCTAGCCCAGGAAAGGCGTCCGTGGAAAGGCGTCCCTCTCCACACCGTGGTGGCGCGCGCATGCGTTCGTGCTGCAAAGGCAGTCGGCGGCAACCGCCATTCGATTAACTGAATTGACTCCTCTTAATTTGATTTGATTTAATGCGGACACCACTCAAATCTCGTCGAAAGTTACGGCCCGCGTTCATTTCAGAGCAGGCATATTGTCCGCGGCAGCTGGGGCCCGGATCGGTTCTCAAGGCCCGGGAGCGTGTTGTGCTCCTTCCATCTGAGCTCTTAATTAATTGAATCGCAGAGCTCTTTGAATGGATTAGCGCCAACCCCCGTTCCCCGATTCTGGAAACTCCCGGGTTTATAAAAAGACCGGCGCCGCGCCGATCGACCTCGCACAAAATCTACAGGAGCGCGTTGCGGGCCCCCCTTCCTGCCGTACGGTGCTTTCCAATTGGTCTGCGAGTAGAAAAGGGGGCGTGATGTTTTGTGCGCTCTGCTTTGTCCGACGAGCGTTATTAACGACGCTGGGGCCAGAATATTACAGCGCTGATGGTTTAAACGAAGCGTGAGGCCGCCTAACCGCCGTTTTGTTAATTGCGTTTCCTGCCGCTGTGACCTTGTGGCAAGATGGATGAAGCTTGCTGTGGTTCCTACAGGGCACAGCGGGTCTATTTGTCAAAAAGGTTAATGGGTTAGTTTATACTGCGTAATTGGTCAAGAGGGAGCTTTGCGACGCGTACCTGTGACCAGCGGGGAAGGTGTCACACATGGCTGGTCTGGCAGCCAGTTATCCCTGGGATCGCAACCAAAGGCGGGTCAGACGGAGGATGCATATATTTTCGGGGACAGCCGTCGCATTTATCAAATGGCGGTTCTTTCTCAGGTGCTGAGTTAAAAATGGTAGAGGTAGAGGTGAGGCCCTGAGCCCGGCCTGGGGAGGGGTGGGGGGGGGGGCATCTCCCCACAGTCCATGTCGGTTTTCCGCCTCATCTCATCCCGTTTGTGTCGCCGAGGTTTCAAACGCAGGGCGATGGCAATAAGCTGGCTTTGGGTGACTATCAAGACAGTCGCAAGCCTGTAGTCAAGGCAACACTTCCGAGCATACAAACGTGTTAAAAAAAAGGATTTGTCCATCGCCCGTCTCACTCAAATTCTCCTGAAATACAGGAAAAATCTGCTTGATTTTATAACAATATGGTTTTAAGGATAATTTTTTCTCTTTTTTATTCTTCTGTTCAGAAAGTGTGTCAGAAAAAGTGGACCTCAGCATTGGTCTTATGTGGAACACAGATAGGCCTAATTATCATCAGCTGCATTCGAGAGAAGGAATACTTGCTCCTTCAGCAAATCGCCATCCTGTGAAAATATTTTTACTTGTCGCCGGGCTTTAAAAAGTTGAAACTTAATTGCGCATGCAGTAGGGTTGGAGGTAAAAAAAATCGATACATCATAGTGTTGCAATACTTTTTTCTGCGATACAGCATCGATACAGTGGTGCCATGCATTGACAGTTTATCTACGTATTTTATAATGCATGCTATTTTTTATGCGATCCTTTTAATGCAGAAGGCAAAAAACTACCCTCCACGGAGTGCATTAAAATCACATAACTGCACCGCTCATTGTGGATTATCCCGTTTATACCATGGTCACAAATGAAAACAAGAGCATTCACTTATTTCCGTTAGTCATATTGCATTCAAATTAAAGATTATTAGCAAGAGAGGTGACATTTCCCAGGCAATAGTGGTCAGACTAATATCTGATATAGAACGGCTGCTCGTCGACTGCTGACACTGCAATCGGATGTTTATTTCACTTTCCCCGTAAATTTAATTGCTCTATTACAGGCTGATATGTGTTAATTTGAACAATAAAAAGTAATTGAGGCAAGGCTTTATGGGTTGTAATGTTAGTGTATGGCAAAAACAGAAAAATCTCAATAGTATTGTATCGTGACCCTAGTATTGGGATAATATTGTATTGTGAGGTCCCTCATGGTTCCCACCCCGAGCGTGCAGGTACTTAATGCATGCTCTGGCATGTGTCTGATGGGGGGACATGAAACAAGTTAAAATGTATCAAATTCCCCATTTTTGACCGGAGCTCTTAGGCGTTCTTAAAAATTAATAACTGCTACCCATGTGTGATATGACTTACGCACTCGCAGAGTGGCGAGGACACAATGTCTCACACGTACACCTTGCATATTTGAAGATGTCGAGATTAAACTGAAATAGTACTGCACTGCTCAAGCAGGGATCAGGGTCTGTTTTCACCGAAAGTTTTCCGATTCTGATTGGCTATTTGTTAGTATGCACTGCACTTGGGATTAAATCCCTGGTGCTGTGCACAGTCCGTGTCTGAATATTTCCTGGCAGGTAGAACTCCAGTATTTGCCTCTCTATCTGTCTCTCTCTCTGTTCCAAACAAAATGGCTCCCAGACGGTATATAACCAGTGTATGTTCAGGCACATGTTATAACATATATTCATCAACTAAACCTTTCAATGGCAGACTTTGTCAGGCTGATGTACATCTTTATGGAAACAATATGTGAATGTCTGTTTTAAGAGAACAATCAAGATGCAGGTTGTCTGCTTGGTGCACAGCCATTATTAAGATCAGATGGCAAGCAATTAGCCTTTGCTTTTAAGGTGACTTTTCACTATCACCGTTTAAAATAGAATTGTGGGTTTCTTTACCCATCTGCACAGCTAACCAACACATTCTGCAGTGATGCTGGTCTGACTCACTTGGTGGAGGTAGGATTGGAGAAGTCCAGACAATAGAGATAAGTGCCATCTAGTGGCAAATTAACTTCTTCAGGTTCATCTCATTATGCACACAGCATGGCCATCTTGATCCGTGACCCTGAAACTCCCACTCCACACTTTCTGTTTTAGAAAACCATAGAGGTGATGCTTCAACCTCTTAGGAAACACTCCTCAGTAGTACAAGTGAGAACCAGGACCAGGCAATTGTTTGTTCCCATGAAGAAATACCATGTGTGTATTCATTTTTTGTCAATCTGACATCCGTGAAGTCGAACCTTTCTCAAAGAAAAAATAAAGACTTGCTGTTGTCTCCAGCTGCACATGAGCAAATATGGGGTAAGGTTCCCTTACCCAACTCATGAAGACGTTTACATTTAATTTAATTGGTGATTCTGATTATACATTGATAAATAACTGTATAAATTGAAATAAATTTATAATATGTAAATACTTTTTGTGAAGAAGCTATTGTAGTCAAATTTTTTTTGTGATTTTATAAAACTATGTTTTATATGTTCTACATATCATATTGTTTCATGGTGACACTGTGTTGACTGCTACCCTGACCAGGTCTCTCTTGAAAAAGAGATTCTGGATCTCAATGAGACTTTCTGGTTAAATAAAGCTTAATAAATAAATACAATTAGTTCACAATATTAGATCAGTTTTTATCTACTTAGAAAACACACTGGCCTAGATTCAATCAACATTTGTTCTTAACTTTGATTTACAAGTACTTTCAAGTGATAAATGAAAACCCCATTGTTTTATCATTTATTGTCAAATAGTTCTGATGAACTTGCGAACATTTCATTGCGAGTCCATGTTAAGGACAAGTATTTATTGAATCGAGGCCAATATCTTTACCTTTGAAGTATCAAACGTCAGAAAGTTTGTGCATTTTTGCTGAATTTCAGCAGCTGCAGAAACTAAAAATATGCAGTACATCCAAGTCTTTCTCAATGTGAATGACATTTGTGTTGAATAGAATAGAATCCCAAGTCTGATTGCCAAAACTGACATTGTGCTTGAACAAAGAGACATGCTCCTGCCAGGCACAGTGACCAATACAGAGGCCATGCTTATAGACTTACAGCTCACTGTACTGTACTGTGCCGCCATCGGCGCCCGGTTCCCCACCATCACTGCCGCCACATCTGGACTGTCATCTAGCTGCTGCAAATTATATTATCGTGGACATTGGCTGTTTTGACCATGTTGGTCTTTAAGCCCTAGACCCTGAGCCGACCAGAGGAGGATGGGTTCCCCCATTGAGTCTGGTTCCTTCCAAGGTTTCTTCCTAGTTACACCAGGGAGTTTTTCCTTGCCACTGTTGCCTTTGGCTTGCTCTTGTGGGGGGTTTAGGCTGGGTTTTGCTGTGAAGTGCATTGTGACAACTTGTTGTGAAATGCGCTATATAAATAAATATTGATTGATTGATTGATTGCACTGCCTGGCCAAAAAAAAGTCGCACACTCTAATATTTCGTTGGACTGCCTTTAGCTTTGATTACGGCGCGCATTCGTCTCGGCTTTGTTTCGACAACCATATGCAATGTCACAACATTTATTTCCCTCCAGAGTTGCATACATTTTTAGCCGAGATCTTATATTGACGACGGGAGGGTCGAACCACTCCGTAAAGTCTTCTGCAGCACATCCCAAAGACTTTCAATGGGGTTAAGGTCAGGACTCTGGTGGCCAATTCATGTGTGAAAATTATTCCTCATGCTCCCTGAATCACTCTTTCACAATTTGAGCCCGATCAATCTTGGCATTGTCGTCCTGGAATATGCCCATTGATGGGATAACCTGGTCATTCAGTACATTCAGGTACTCAGCTGACTTCATTTTATTGCTGCATAACGTTGCTGAGCCTAGACCTGACCAATTGAAGCAACCCCAGATCATAACACTGCCTCCAGAGGCTTGTACAGTGGGCACTATGCATGACAGATGGAACGGCAACTTTTTTTTTTGGGAAAGCAGTGTACATTTGCAGTAATGCAAAACTGCAGTTCCTTGTAACCTATGCTACTTTAATTTGTGTGTTGGTGGGGATCACTGAATACTTGTGAAAAGTGAAGAGTGGAAAATGCCTGCAAACAACTTAAACAGGACAAAACCGTGTTGTTGGGTTAGTATGTGAAAATACATCTGGCGAAATAGCTAATGAACCTTTTGTGGTGTGATGGTCAGGTGTGCGTGGTCAGGTGGACATTTACTGCATGGGGGTGATGGTTTGGGGGTGCTGTAGATGACTTGTAAATTACTTCTCACAGCAGGACCAAAGTTCTGGTGTCAGCAGAATGTGTGCGGGGGAATGCTGGGCTCAAATTGATATGCATTTCTGTAGTCTGGATATTTAAATTTTCTGAATTTGGGGAGTAATACTAGTCCCTCTACTGCATTAAAATAAATCAATTTGAATTACTGAAGAAAAACTTCTGCTTGCATCTGATTTATCGTTTCACAAAGATATAAAAGGGCCATATTTTTATGTCGGATCGAACTCAGGCGGTGCGCAGAAGAGTTGGCTCGGAGCCTAATGGTGATTGGCTGAAATGTGATTTTGATGGATGCGATTGGAGAACGCCAATTGCCCAAACTGACATTGCGCTCGACTAAGGAGACGTGTTCCTGTGAGGCACAGTCGTCGATACATGAAGAACAGAGGCTGTGCTTATAGACTTACTGTACACGTCGTCGACACAAGCTTACTTATGAGCAGCGTCTGACAATTTAAAAGCCTGTCACTTTCCAGACGTACACTGTGGGAGAAAAAAAGGAAGAAAATGTGCCATCTAACAATCCTTGCGGAGGAGGCATCAGACTGACCGGGAGTTCCTTTGTGGAGATGCGTGGGTGTCGGGGAGAAAATGGTGGAGAGTCAGAGAGATGCGTCTGATAAGAGTGCCGGGTCTGACCCCTGTCAATAATTTTTGCGGCCAACGGGGGGAGGGGGGGGGGGGGGGGGGGCTGAGCATATCCAATTCCCACCCCAGTTTGGAATGGCCAATCGTCCGCAACCGCAGCCGCGCGTACATTGCGCGAACCCCACTGCCGATTTAGGGGTGTGTACACATTCGCGGTTCTCCTCCGAAACGCGTGGTGTCGGCAGCTGCTTCTTTTCATACCGCAGAACACAGCTAAGCTCGCATAGAGCGGACCTTTCTTATCTACGGGCACCCGGTCGACCAGCGGCGGTCGCTAGGTAGCAATACACACGGACCCCTATCTGACGGAACCCTCCCATTCCCTGGGCGATGCAACCGGCAATTGTGCGTTACCCTGTCCATTACGCACATTATTTAGAATGTATAGCAAGTATGCATAATGGAACACAGCCGTGATGTTTTTTTCCCCGGGAAGCATTTCACGCGGCCTCTGAAGTTCGTATGTTTACGACCACATCAGGTATAATTAAAAAGACCTAAAGAAAAGAAACACCCCACAATGGTGGCGACGCCCGTTATTGCATTTGATAATTAACGTTGCACTATATCGACCAGCCCTAATATCGTGTGTGTGTGGTTTCGTTTTGTTTGCGCACCGCTGTTCCAGGCATGACATAGCATCCTCCGCCATTTCACCCAACGACCAGAGACCTTGCATCCCCCCGATGAGAATGATATCGTGTAACACTGCCTTGAAAGCCAAGAGCTTTGGCTGCACTCAAAGGCCAGCTGACCCATTTTCTTGTAGATGGAAGTAGAGCACATCAATACGCGTTAGAGTCAACTCAAGTGGAATAATGGTATATCATATCTACAGTGCCCTCCACTATTATTGGCACCCCTGGTAAAGATGAGTAAAAAGGTTATAAAAAATTCATCGTTTGGTGAATTAGCTTAATCTCAGACTGAAAAAATTAGAAAAATCCAACCTTTAATTGAAGTAAATTTATTATGAGAAAAAAAATCCCTCATCAAGAAATAATTATTTTTAACAAAACCACGTGTGCCACAATTATTGGCACCCCTGCATTTATAGAATAAAGTAATCATTTTTAATATTTGGTGGCATATACTTTGCATGCCATGACTTCCTGTTGTCTGTGACCCAACAACATCAAAAAACTCTTGATATCTTTTTTTCTGGTACTCTTACACGCGATACTATAACGTCTCTGCATTTGAATGGATCTTTATGGGAATTGGGGGGTGGGACTAGATTTAGCTGTAAATTATGCTGGAACAGTATGGAATACATGGTTGGTAAAATGGCTTTAAGTCATCAAGGGTCTGAGGTATCAAACGAGCCTCAAACCATCACTCTGCTGCCAGATATGCAGTAGATATGGATGGATCACTTTAAGGATTGTTTCTCCTGACAAATTTTCCTATTAAACTCTATGGAAAAATAAGTCAGGAGAAGAAACCCCTCAAGTTATCCTTCCATATACTGTATTTCTGGCAGCAGAGTGATGGTTTAAGGCTTGTTTGATACGTCAGACCCTTGAGCCATTCAGCCAACCATGTATTCCATACTTTTCCAGTGTAATTTACAGCTAAATCTAGTCCCACCCCCCAATTCCCATAAAGATCCATTCAAATGCAGATAAATTATAGTATCACTTGTAAGAGTACCAGAAAATAAGATATCAAGAGTCTTTTGATGTTTTTGCATCACAGACTTCAGAAAGTTATGGCATGCAAAGGATATGTGACCAAATATAAAAAATGATTACTTTATTCTATATATAAATGCAGGGGTGCCAATAATTGTGGCACACGTGGTTTTGATAAAAATAATTATTTCTTGATGAGGGATTTTTTTTTCTCATAATAGATTTACTTCAATTAAAGGTTGGATTTTTCCCATTTTTGCAGTGTGAGATTAAGCTAATTTACCAAACGCTGAATTTTTTATAACCCTTTTTACTCATCTTTACCAGGGGTGCCAATAATAGTGGAGGGCACTGTATGTGCATTCTGCAAATGCGCTATAGACCATATTGACGGCTATATCAAGGAGTAATTATTCATCAAGATACATCTCCACGCTGGCCTGTTGCAGGTTCGTCCCAAGGATGTTCAAGGATGATCTCAGCTGCAAATTATATCATAATCATAAAGACTTGCTCCTTAACACCTAGAGCAAGGAAGACCTATACCCCCATTGATCTTATGGGCACTTCCATATATTACTTGACCAGTTCGATTCACTGTAGGGCGATGCAATAAACCTGCAGTTTCGTTAAGGGCTGTACAGGTCAAATGAGGAGTCTATATTCTCAGTAATGACCTTGCATGTTTATTCAGGCTCTAAAATAATCACTAGTGGTAGACAGTTATATGATCAGGCTCAGATCAAAATGAAATTCCTGCTCTCTTGGCCATTTTCACACGCAGTGTAGTATTTAATCAGACTGCATTGTGCTTCGTCCTCAAGCACCAATTGAAACAAGGCTTTATGTCTTTTTTATTTTTATTTATTCGGCTTTTATAGAGAGCTGTGTGTTAATAAAAATGAACGAAAACAAATGGAAAAAAATAAATGCATAAACCCAAGGCATTATTAAAACAAATAGAGGCTTAAGTCTCCGCTTTGCATGTGTACTGGTAATTTCCAATAAATGTGTAATTTTTTTTTTTTGCAGTGACACGGAGCAGGTTTGTCTGCTAATTACTGTAATGTCTAGAGCAGGTATTAATCAAGGGTGCCCGCATCTTTATTAGGTGTGTCGGTCACCATGAGAACAGTGGGCAGGAGTGCTTCACTGTGGTTGGACCTGTGTCAACAGACGCTGCCAACCAGGGCTAAGGGGAGGGGTCCTGCGAGGATGGAGTTACGTGGGCACGGGGCTGAGGTGTCCCCGGGAAGCAGGAGGGAGTACGACAGCTGCAGTCGGCGGACGGGCTGGGAGGGGCTATGAGGGAGGGGCAGTGAGTCACTGTCTCCGCAGCGATTGGCTGCAGTAGATCTGGCAGGCCGCCCGTCGGCGGAGGACCCCGGAGGCCCCCGGAGGCCCCCGGAGGCCCCCGGAGGCCCCGCGATGGACGGAGGCGAGAGGCGTGTAGCGGCAGGAACGGATGCCCGGGTGGGTTTCGCAGACGAATGCCCGGCGGTCGGGTCGAGAATTCCGCGACGTCAGGAGCCGGAAAACCCACCTGCTCTCATAGACCAGTGAGCGTTGTGAGCTTGGACGCTGGCAGTAAAAATATAAATGCCTGAGCTCTTGAGTTCTGTGAGGAGCTCTATCGGAAAGCATAGCTACCAATAAATTCCTAAAGCAACCAGAATTTTTAAGAGGCTTCGAGAAACTCCACACTGCGTCAGCTCCTATAACGTGGCCGAGAGTCAGACCCGCTGGTACTTTCCCGCCATTGTAATCAGGGCATTCCCGATACGTCTCCCTTAATACTACCAGTTACATCAAAGTCACTGGACCCCCGTGCACCATTTGTTGACTGTAGAGTTCAGCTGTGTTGCCCTGTGCCCCCCCCCAAAACAAAAAAAAAATCACCCTCTCCATTTTCTGCCCCTCCCTATCCCATTCGTTCATGACAGGTGGAAAAGCGGAAGTCTCGTTTTTTCACACGTTCGCACCATCACTCCTTCCTTCTTCCTTCCTTCCACACGACTCATGATTGAATATGTTTCCCCCACATAAAGACAGTTTGGCGGCAGCCAGCATTAACTCACCGACCTGCATTTGTGAAGAAAATCAGGTCATTGTTAAGGACAAACGTTGACTGAATGTTGACTGCAGTCCCACGTGACCTGTCTATCACAGACCAAAATATCCTTACCTCTTCCCACTCCATATGGTCTTGTTTTTTTTTGCCTTTAATTACAATTTTTTCAGTCTACAGTTCTCTGGATTCTGCTCTGTGATAGGGCTTTACTAATTTGTTATTCAGTAATTCTTGTCCCCCCCCCCCCCTCTCTATCTGACAACGTCTGAACTGTGAATACACCCAGCTAAGACTTTCACCACTGAAACCGAAGGCAAGCTGGCATGCTATTCCATTCGACACAAGTAAGAAACTCTCCCCCCCCACTTTCATAGTTAATTTGTTAACTGGTGAGCATGAAAATTAAAGTCCACAGATTATATGAACACTCTAGTTTTTGTCCAGGATGTCCCAGTGCTTCATTCTGTTCAGTGGCACTCATATTTTCTGAAGTGTCTCCTGTGATTTCAACTGGAAGGTGTTACAATGGTTTGTTTTCCTTGTGCCTAACATGATCGATCTTTTTTTTTGTTTGTTTAATTTACACATCATACCAATAACCATTGGATAAATCAATTTATTGAAATAGTATTTATAATAACCCATTGCACATGCAAATTTACCACACCATACTTCCCCTTTCATGTACGTATATACTTCTTTTAAGGATTTGCACGAGGCCACAGTAGTTACAGACTACAATAACTCTCAACAAACTATTCTCCCCAAGACCCTATTTTGGTGTTTGACCAAATAAGATATTGGTCAGGAAGTTGACATTTCCTTTGTGTGAGTCTTTCTTAGGTATTTCCTTTGCGTGAGTGTGTCTTAGGTTGAGTAACAAAAGTACTAATATTGTTACAGTGAGGACGTTTGCTTTTGTGTTGACTTGTTATCCTTGTTACACTCATGCATTATCTTCAGAAATACAATTTACACTTACAAATGCTCTGAAAAAGTTAAATATTTATTATAACATGCACTTCATAAAACGTAATTAGTGTTATTTATATTGAAAAATAATTATAATTGTAAATATATCAGGTTTTAATGGGTCAGTTGCTACATATGCATTGTTTTATTTAATTATAAGGAGTGTTTGATCTAGGCCGCACCATTGGCGCCCTAAAAGTCATAAATGACCCGCTAGAAATCTATGCATGGGGGGATAAAACAATGTATAATTGTACTGTTTGAATCGTAAGTAACTTTAGAATGTTATAACTTATCACATCAGCAAGTTAGTAAATATAGCTAACGTTATACAGCTATTTATATAGTAATTAATCAATACCATTGACTTTATGGCTTATATTAATGTAACTTCGCTAGTTGGCAAAGTGAGCTAGCTAGCTAGCTTCACAGAAGCATAACACTATGACCTTGATAGCAAGCTAGCTAGCTGGCCATCTAGCCATTAGCTGCGAGTCTGTTAAGTTAAAGCTGGAGTGTGCAGCATTCTCAATGGTCGCATTTGTTGTCAAAACATTTCAAGTCATAACACCCCTTGGACCTGCCCACAGCGAATCTCGCCACCTTCTAAAATGAGCACCTATTTCTACTCTATAGTTTTCAACCCAAGCTTTATCCAATTCTCTTTTCCTTTTCTTTGCGTGAAATAACAGGTACGCTAGACCACCATTGTTGGTGAAATTGCTAGCATTCTGAACACGCAAATTCAATCTCATTGTTGATTGGTTCGCGACGTGATCCGGCCTGTCTCCAATTGGTTTGTCATGAGCCGCTTTGTTTGTAAAACAACAATTTGGGCCGAATCGCTGTTTTTAGAATGCACATGTATGGTGCTGGATTTTTCTCACAACTGTTCTTTCTATGATTGCTACCAACTAAGCATGACCGTTCACCAAAAAAGTTGTGCACTCCAGCTTTAACTTTATTTTGGAAATGTTAGCTATCTAGCGACTTCCATAAATGCACTTCACTGGCACTGCATTCAATTAGCCTAGTACACTGCTAGAATTCTCCCAGCAGTTAGCGTAGTAAAGGACAATGTTTGTTCAACTGCCGGACTGGTATTGTGCCTAGGTTAAGTGGGGGCCTTTTGTAAAAGCTTTATAGGAAGAGGAATAAAGAGGAGGCAACCTAATAGGTGTGTGGCAGTTTGATTGCCAAGTTTGCTACATTTAGCTTAAAAACTGTAGGGAGTTACATCTAGACTCAATGAATCATGGCTAGAGGTTGAGGCTGGTATCAACATGTAGGGAAAAATTAGCCCTTTCGCTTGGCACAATTTGTTTTGACCAACCAATTAGCTCACATGGTGATATGACCCTTCAAAGAAAATACAAAAATTTATTTTTTGAGATTTCTATGACGATTTAGTCTAAACTGCTACAGTTTGAACATTGATACTATGTATATATTCCATGATATTTGTTGGTTGTAGAAAAAATTGAGCTGAATGAAACTGAGATTTTGGCTTGAGATTGTGAGAAGTGCATGTAAAATAGAGCTGATTGCAGTTTTGAACACAACTTCAATGTATCTTTATCTTTGAGCCCTGACAATTTCATGTGGCTAGCACCTTTAGTTATGAAGCTATGAGGGCTCAAAGATTACTGAAATTTTAATTCATTCATTATTTTCTCAGCATTAAATTAACTAACAGAGTTTATGAGGTCAATAGGGAGCAAATGTACTCTGTGGATTTTAACCTGAACATTTTCAAAAAAGCAACCAAAGAACCAAAAACCACTTAACTGAATATTGCATGTAAGATTGATTATAAAGGGCAACAGCACCCAACCAAATATACAGTGTCAAAACCCTGTTCAACCTCTCCATCAAACTCTCCAAAATGAAGATAAAGGACATCTCATAAACAAACTCATTCTAAATTAATAGCTGGCTCTGCCTACCCCTTCAACATCAATTTCTTAGAGGAAGTCAGGAAGCAGAAAGGCTCAGCATCATTGCCTTTAAACCAGGGGGCCTTAAAAATGGTCTGATCCAGGGACATCCACATAGGCTCAAAGGCATCCAGGGGTCCCCATCAAAAGATGAAAGGGGTTATATTTTAAAGAATTGTTTCGTATTTTGAAATATTTCCCCAAATCTATACATAGTCATTGCATATACAGTCTGGCTAGTGACTCCCTACAGTACCTTCAAGGACCCCCAGGGGTACACAGAACCCCTGTTGAAAACCCAGACGTTAAACATTTACATGATGGTCAGCAATCATGCTCTCAGATCAGCATCCAGGTCTGCCATTCCCAAAACTTGGAACCCAAACCATAAAACATTCAAAACAGAAGAGTAGGATTAGATTTTAAAAAATAAAAAAAAAAACCCTAAAAGGGAATATTACGCAGAAACATTTGAAAATTCAGATTTTTATTCATTGAGACACTTTCAAACTGCCCACCCAAAAAAGAAATTCAATTCCATTAGTTTACTTGCAGTATAAACACTTCTGCTCTTTTATGTGCCTTTACTTCATAACTGGATTATGAATGATGGATTTGTTTGAGCCAGAATAGGAGGAACACAGTTTTTGAAATGGCACCGCTTTATACAGTGCGTGCTTGTTTACTGGACCAAAGTATTGGTAATGGAATATAGATATTTATCATGTGATTTATGTTTCAATGAATATGTTATGAATCGGCTGTTGACATGATCGAAAGATATTTTTCTCATTTTTTCCCCTCACTTTTGCCCGACACTGATGCAGAAAAGCGAGGGTTTCTGCCCAGTGAATTACAAAAGTGCAATCTCTGTGAGCCCTAGAAAATCATTTTCGGCATGATATTTTTTTACAATTTTTTTTATGTTCTCATATTCAGTAAGGCATCAACAGTGACACTGACAGAGATAACTAAATAACCCAAAAAACTGAACAAACAAATGAATATACCTGACATTTGGGGACATTGGAAATATTAATTAATAATCAGTAACTGCACATGCTGGATTTCACTCTGTATTTAGTCGACATTTGCCCTTAACTGTGACTTAAAAAGTATTCACGTTGCAAACACATTATATTGCATTTGAGTCCATATGCCAGGAATAATATAGTTAGATTGAAAAATTGTCTATACTTAATCTTAAAACACACCCATAGTTATTACATTAGGAGGAAAACATATCATTAGTACTCACATAATAATCAGAGAATCATAGTTAATCATTGTCATTTTATACAATAAACCAGTACACTTGAGATCATGTGGTAATTTAAATTATTTTTTTGTGGTAAAGGTTACCAAACACAGTATATGCTCACAGATGTCTTTGAAGATGGACTGCAACCCTGAATTCAGTCATGCTGACTTCACAGACGGGAACAAATTGGATTGTATCATTTTTACTGATATACAGATGGAGGATGCACTGTCAGTCATGAAAATGAAAAAGGGGCAATTTTTTTTATGTGTGGATCCCTGAATTGCACGTATTTTTCACGGGCACGGACTTTACGACAACTATTCTGTGTACAAGCTGAACGGTGGAAATGGGAAGTCCACATAATGCAAGCGTGTATTGAGGGAGAATCCTATCTCTCGCCATGTGAAGGCCTTGTATTGAACAGAGGAAATCTTAACCAAAATTTGTGCTGAAGATCTATGATATGAAATATAATATTCCCTTAAAATAGTTAGCTTAGCTTTCCGCTTTGTGGTGCACTGCATTCAGTCTTCATCAGTACCCTTCACATTTTTTTTTCCGTAGATTAATGTTTAGGAACCTTTTATCCCATGTGAATTATTGATTTGTAAAACTCACTGGCTCAGTGGAAAGGTTTGTGATGCGGAACCTAAAGGTCACAGGCCAAACCTGGTCTTCATTGCCATTAAACCCCTGAGAGATGTACTTAACCGAATATATAACTGCATAAATTAATAATATTTAAATAAATATTTGGAAACAGTTTCTAAGAATGGTCCTTCACAAGCAGTATGTAGTACCTATTTATTCACTACAAAGACTTTCATAAATGTTTATGTCAGTAACCGAAAGTAGGCATTTAGTATGTTATGTCATCGCTGATGCAGCAAGTGACATTTCCATAACATACCATATGCCTACTTGTGGTTATTGACAGAAGTAATACTTATAGCTACATGAAGGAGTGAGAGCGCTGACCATTCATAGAAAGTGCTACCAAGGAGTTATAAGCTGTATAAGTTGCTCTTGAGGTACCTGCTAAGAAATAAATATGGTAAGGTATGGCGCATTTGAACTTTTTTTCAAGTCAATGATTGTGAATAGAGACTTAGGGGATGGTTGAAGGTTACTAACGTTCATAACATTTTTTTTCCAAATCCGAATGAACCATTCCAACACTTAGACTTAACACAAGCATTTAATAATGTAAAAAATGTTTCCACTGGCATTAGCAACATTCAGTACACATATGCGTATTGCAGTGAAGGTGTACATGCTATAAATCATATTTCGACATTATCACCACACCCTCATGAACCACTGACACAGGTCTAAAATGTGCATGCAGGCTCAATGTAATCAGAGGTAAAGTATAGAGGAAAACATACTTGAGAAAATGAGAAAAGTTAGGTTATCAGGATTTTTTTTTTTGTTTTAAAGTAAACTTCAAACTGATCCAACTGCAACGAACATTCTCACACGCAAACAAACGAATAACAATTGTATTCAACAAGTTTTATGAGAAAGAAAACAGCAACTGCAAACATGGTAGTCCATTGGTTCAGTTCCCAGTAAAGTCACACAAAAGATTGGCAGACGATTTCTGTTTGGCATTTATCAGCAAAAGAGATGCATAACACTCTGCTAATAGCCCTGTGGTAGATTGGCCTCCTGTCCACGCGTTTGCATCGCACAAAGCTTATTAATCCTAAAAGAAAGTGTGAAAAGGCTCTAAAACGGTTTAAATTTAAACACTGAACACTTTGCAGTCATCTGGTTCTCCTTAATTGCCCCTCTGATCTGTACTTCATGTACTTCATGCTTTTTGTTCATGGGACACTATTCTGCCAAGGTCAGTTTCACATAATTCAATCTGTCCACATTGAACACATGGCTATTTCTATACCCCCATTTTGAAATAATCGCAAGTCCTTAATACGGCAAATGGTACGTCTGGAATGTATTCATCGACTCATGGGACGATGGCTTCATCTCAGACTGTTGAGAAATTCATCCCTAATTTCTGGCAGTGTAGCATAATGTTTAGGGAACTGGTCTTACAACTCCAGGGCTATACAGTATGTGTGATTCCCAGGTGGGGGCACTGCTGTTGAGCAAGGTATTTAACCTGAATTGCTGCTGTAAAATATCCAGCCGTAAAAATGTAAAAAAGAATGTAAATCCTCAAGTCAGTCCAGATAAGATCTACTAAATGCCGGAAAAAAAAAGCCTCATTCTGACGAACTCACTTCCCGGGTACCCAACGAGAAATTTAGACTGGAGTTACTGCACAATGTAAAGATGTCTGTTGCGATTACATTTTTAGCTGATGTCTACGCGCCTGGCCGTGCTGCCTTGGCAATGCTTGGGAGGTACACGGTACAGCAGATTCAATTTGCGGTCTCGTGGGGGAAATGAAAATGTTGCTAAACACTTCTCCTAAGCCAGTCAGAGCCCATTTAAAATTCATGGCAGATAAGGAAGCTATTCCTGTTCTATCAACCTGCTGTTTTTAGAAGGATCATTAGCAAAAAGAGACCACCCTTTTTCAGTGGCTCCATCTACTTTGGTGGATCTTCCTATTAGGGCCTTACTTTTGCTATCTAGTGGTAAACTGATGGTATTACTACTTTTGGAGGAGCCAATTCGTGATGGACACTGCTGTTTCTAAGGCCGTTTAGTCGCTATGGAAAATGACATTTATACTGAGCAGTTTAAATAAAAGAGCTGCAATCAATATATCTCCTCACCTTCAGAGTCATGATAGTGGTCCCCTATGGCCTGCCAATGCACACAGGGCTGCTGGTTTGCGCAAATGTTGAATTCTTGCACAACAAAAAAGATTTGCAGATCCAGATAAAGACTGTTCACAGTCTCTTAGGGAAGGCGAAACATGTATTGCACAGGGGCTGATGGGAAGTGTAGTCCACAGTATTGTTAACGTTCTGTCTGTCCTCAAGCTGAAAACATATTCTTCCATGATCCAAATTATATAACTGATATCTCTTTAAAACGCAGCATGCCAGGACTAAATTGGATCCAGCATTCAGATAAAATGGAGAGTGCCGCTTGTTTCTTGTACATGTCAAAGACGATTCAGATCAGAAGGCCACAGGCTAACGAGACAGTTTCCAAACATTCATAAGAAAGGATTTTGCTAGGAGCAAGGCACCAAGCTTTTGAGAGTTTGCAGATGGCTGCCGCAGTCAGCGAGATTGAACTTGTCAAACGCAGAGTAAAAGACAAGATGGAGGCACTCAAACAACTCTTCACTCATTAACAGTAATTTATTTGCAATTGTTTTGAAGTTGACTGTCGCCTTTACTTAGTAATAGTCGAATAGTCGTTTTTTAAAAATTAACTGGGCCTTCTTGTTATTGCGGCTTAGATCTACAAAGGGCAGAGGGAGACAAAGAAGCCTGCCCAGTCCTGGTACTGAGCCAGCACTGGTTTGCACACCCACAGCCGGGAGCAGTGTGGGGCTCACACTCTGGAGGAATGAGCTGAGGACTGATGGTCCGGAAAATTGCATTAAAACCTGCAGGGCTTATTTCATCCTATCTTGCTATTTTTTTTTCCCACGGAACAAAAGGCAATTAACGATCTGGTCTCTGTTCCATTGACGAGGCAAGCTTTTTAATCACCTAATGACTCTAAATGAATCA
Organism: Synaphobranchus kaupii; assembly: GCA_029718625.1. Lineage (NCBI taxonomy): Eukaryota > Metazoa > Chordata > Actinopteri > Anguilliformes > Synaphobranchidae > Synaphobranchus > Synaphobranchus kaupii. The sequence continues at coordinate 8,918,127 of CM056387.1, forward strand.
ATGATTTAAAGAACGCATGAGAAAACAGATGCGTCGAGATGTCTTCAGATTGTTTGAGGGCAAAATTTCAGCAACATCAACATTCAACTACATTGATTCCATCATATGTTGAAATAGATTTTTTTTTTGTCAAAGTTGCACCTTTCTGCAGCTCTTGCCATTCCTGTCTATTTGAACACCAACCACAAAACGATGAAAGCTCTTGAAAAGGAAAAAGGTTAAACTTTAATACTTTAATAAACACACTTCTCATGTCAACATGCCATAGCAGCCCAGGTAATCTTTACTTAATTATTTTAATTATACTTTGTCTTCTAATTCACTTTTTATCATGTTATATTCTGTTCACATGTAGTATATTCCCCCATGTAGTTTTCTGCAATGTAGTTTCATTCTGCTTGCTTTTATACCTTGCCCTTTTTGTGTAATAAATCCTCTTCAAAATGTGTCTTTACTCAATGCCATTTTGAGTACCCCAGGGGTCTTTAATCTCCAACAAGAACCATGGAGAGATTTGCAAAGGCTCCAAAAGCACCATTGCTCAGAAACTAATTTAAACTTTCTTGGCATAGTCAAAGCCTAACACGTAGCTAAACTATAAGTAGACGTGTTTGGCGGTATAGGCCTTGATTTAAAAACAATTCCCCTTAACGTTGACTAACAAATTAAAGCATGTTCATTTTGACAAGTTGACTTTGGCAATTGCTGAGCTCAAACCGCTTCTGAAGATAAACACGTTTTGCAATTTAATTTTGAGCAATTTTTCACGAAAAAAGTTGATTGAATCCACTTTTAAAACTACATGCCACATTATGCTTTCTGATGCTATGCAAGTTTAAATTAGTTTCTGAGCAATGATATTTTCAGTACATTAGCAAATTGTGATTATTTTAAGGGTTTTATGCAAATTGGTACTGGCAGGCTGTCGGGCACCTCCCACAGTTTTGTATCAAATCTGGACTATGCCCAGCAGCCCTTCGGGATGTACCATCGCCCAGGGAGGACGGGATTCGGTCGGCTGGAATGACTGCATACCGTCATTCGCTAGCAGCCCCTCGCAGGTCAGACTCCCACTGCTGGCTGCACAAGAAGCTGCACATTAGTTTTCCTTTGATATGGCGACACGTGGTGCTGTCCGCAGGACGGCCGACTGAAGCCATAGCCGTCATTTAAGAGGTTTAAAACTATTTGTAGTTAGTTTTGGTGAATGCTGAAGTCATCAACCCTTTGTTTGCGAAAAGGAAATTTACCTTTGCATTTTTAGCTAAATTTAACATGTTGGTTGAATTCAGTCTTAAAATTTACATACAAACTGCTCATGCTGTACCTGCAGGCTATGTTGATATTGGAACTGGCCGAAGACTCCCTATTCTGTTTTTGATGTAGAAACCACTTTTTCACTGAAATTTATAATTTTAAGCTTCTTTCGAATGAACATCTCTCCTGTACCCACACTGCGCCAATGCAGTTCAGCTCCATCACCCCCCCCCCGACAACACTGCACATAATCACAATTCATGCAGTATGAGTGACCCAATGAGGCTTATTTTTCGGAAGCAATAGCAAGCGGATTAAAGCAAGCATGCCATTGCATTTTAATGGGCTGTGTGTCAGCTGAGCCATTGTCATTTGACAATTTAAAACAAATTAAACCACAGCATTCTCACTCTCCTGAAGGTACTTTGTCACATATTTATAGCTATTCAGCCTGTCATTTATTTTAGCCTCTAACACAAAATTGATGGCAATTACTACAGGGGGAAGAAAGAGACAAAGGGTCTATTTAGAGATCAGTTAAAGGCATGCAACTGCATGGGGACTGCATGTGGGGGTCATTTATATGAAAGGTAATACAATTCCCCCAGCCATTGTGATACGACTGTTCATTTCAAGGGGTAGACCAGTGCGAATCCTTTTTAATCTGCGTCGCTTATTACACAACGAGAGTCATTTTCTCTGCAATTTCCTCACGATCCCCGGCATGAATTACAAAGCCTGTGACCAGATTTGAAGTAGCTGTGACTTGTATTAGCTCTAAAGGAGGGGGGGGGGGGGTCACATTGGACGTGATCCACAGGGTAAAAAGCAACTACGGTCTGAGCCTGAATTTGTGCGCAGGCAAGTCAGTAGTCATGAAAAAGTCATTTTTTCTTCCTTTTTAAAAGCCTTTGTCCGGGAAAACAAATGAATGTGGCTCGCACGGCGGTAGCACAATGCCTCCTACTTATCGGAGAGGGGCCCCAGTCAGATAAAAATAATTACTTTGCAATGCCTCCCAGCTGTCTGTGCTCTGGCATCAAATCACGCTCGGCGAAGAGGCATCGGCGGCTTGCGGAGCGCGCGATCGATGCCGCGAAGGAGGCTGTCCTCCCGCCGAGCCGTTGTCCGGGGTGCCCCGCGGCCTCGCCGGTTGCCTCCCTTTGGCGCTCTCGCCACAGTGGTTAGCGGCGAGCGCTAGCTGAGTAAGTAGCGAATGGGACATGCCACCTTCCCAGGCTGGTCTCAGTCCCGTGTTAGGCAGTTCAGAAGTTCGGCCAGCCGAACGACTGCCGGTCCCGAGAGAAGCACTTTCATTTCAATTGTTTTTCCTCCCTCCGACTGGCCCGCGCTACACAGACACATTTGCATTCGCCCGCAGCGACACCCCGTACTCATTCCCAGCGATACGCCGCACATGCATTCCCAATTACATAAAAACCTAAGAGTGGGGGCTCATTTGGTTAAGGCAGCACACAGTGGCGCATGGATGAGCCCCACAGTCTGGATGGAATCCGGACCGCGCCAGCGCCGACTGTGACCGGTAGCTCCATAGGGCGACACGTAACTGCCGATGGCGGCGCCCAGGGTACGGGTAGGGTTCGGTCGGTTAGGAAATGGAGGTGTTGAAAGGGAGGGAGGAGGGAGCAGCGAAGGGTGTGAAAGTGACGCTGATGTCGGAAATCCTCACAGAGAGACGAGGAGCAGCAGCAGCTGTCTCCGCTAAACTGCGCGGCTCAGAGCCGCCGCTTTAGCCAACCCTCTGTCACCCAGTCGCTGGGAGCAGTCACTCACAAACCCTCTGAAGGACCCTCGAGGCACCGTGTAATGCAAGGGCGAGAGAAGCCAGGGACAGAAGGGAGCGCTGGCATCGCTGCAGCCAGGCTGGCACTCTCTCTCTCTCTCTCTGGGCAAACAGCTAGTGTCCCCAGCAACGCTAGACAGCTGGAACCACTGGGGTGTTGGTGACAGTGCAAATGCTTTTGAGAGGAAAGGGTAACGAGACAGATGAACTGATCATTTCTAGAACCTGGCTGTGCACAAGTAAATACAGGGAGTTGTCTGGAGAGTTTGTCTTAAAGGAATAGTTCGGAATTTTGGACATAATGTCTCAATTACGACTTACCCATGATGTGGTTGATTGATGGAAACCATTTTCACCTAATTCCATGCTGTCCCTTCTTTTGGACATACACACGTTGCTAATGCTAGCGCAACTCTAAGGTAACCGGTAGCATCCACTACCAAACGCACTTAAAAACTCTACAGTGCACCCAAAGCTAATGAAAAAAAAACGACAGTCTATCGGGGTTATTTTGAGTGTTTACACCATCATTTTTGAAGTCAAACTATCGTTGAATCCTTTACTTTGTGCTGACCTATATTCTCTGTGGAAGTACGGTGGTGGAGCGAAGGTGGTCATTGCAACTTGTTGCTCTTCTTTGTTGTTGTAGTCGACCAGTGCACTACATTCGTAGGTAACGTAAAGTATCGGTCCGCTGCCGTACTATGTGTAATGATCAGAAATTCTCTCTCATTACTGATACCATTGGTATTAAGCGAAATGCAGCAGCATCCTGCTGCTAGTGCGCTTCCTCACACTTTTTTCCTTGTTTGGACCATTGGCTCCATGATACAAACTTGTGAGAGTATCATCAACCCCCACACAAAAGCCTATTGTCTGGTGGTGGTGTGGGGCTAGCTAGCTTGACCGACATGGGTGATTTATACTACCTAGCTAGCTGGCTAGCAAGCAAGCAGTCGACTAATGTTATGTATTATGACAAATGGTGTTGATTTTAGTCAACAATGAATGATTTACAAAGTAAAGGTGTAGAACTATTGATCGCTTTCTAGGCAAGAGTGATGCAAGGTAGGGGTGGCTGTAACCTAGCTAGTTTGGTGGCTGACTAATGTTAGCTACTACCTGGCCTGGATCTGGCGGTGCTTGGTAGGGCTTCAGTCGATAGAATTGTATTTATCTTCGCCTTTGGTGGACTCGACGATGGTGTTGGGATGGGAGCCAGTCGTTTGCTGGTTGACTGGTCCATTTCTCAGCAGCTAGCTAGTGTTACACGAGTTCACTAGCCCTCTAGTTAATGTTGTGGGGCTGTTCGGGGGGGCGGGTCAGAGAGAGGGAAGGCACTCGGAAGCATGCTTAGATGTCACAGCCTTCATTCACAAAATGATTTTCCTGGCAAATCCGACCCACAGCCTTAACATAAAAATCTACCTGTTATAGAAATTTGGGGAAGGGCTCATTTTTTTAAAGTTGCGTTACAATTTGTTCATACATTGGTAAAAAAGCGATTCATGCATGTTAAAGTCTTACATGTAGCCTCTTTAAATGACAAAATCATAATTTGTTGTCTCAATCATTACTTGATAGATAATTTATAGGCTAGTAGAACTACTGTATAAAAGCAAGAGTTTTTCCACATTAGCACCTCAGTGGTGGAATGAACTTCCCATTCCCCTACGTTCTACTCCAACCCTGCCTGCATTCCGTCGAGGCCTGAAGACACACCTCTTCAGACTCCACCTTGACTGATATCCTCACCTAGGAATATCAGCTCCCTGTTCCCTGTGTTTTCCTGTCTGTTATTATAGTTTATAATAGTATTTGGAATGTTTTATCATAGTATATTTTATAATAGTATTTGGAATGGTTTATAATAGCATAGTTTATAATAGTATTTTGAATGGTTTATAATAGTATAGTTTATAATAGTATTTGGAATGGAAGTGTGGTGTTGCTGATTTGCCCACAGCTTACTGTGAACTACAGTCAACGTTCATTGCTAGGGATAGCTGCTACATTATGCAAAGGATGTGCTTTGCCTCGTCTGTTCTGTAATGATGATGATGTCTCTGTACGCACTTACTGTACGTCGCTTTGGATAAAAGCGTCTGCTAAATAAATGTAATGTAATGATGTAATGTAATATCACACTTAATGTTGTGCTGTTATAATGTGTATCAGCCTGGCTGTGATTATCTTTGTTTTGGTGATAGTACTGTTTTTTTTTTTTTTAAGCATAGATGTACAGTGTAGGCCTACATAATGCTCTATGGAGGTGTCATGGATTATGGCCTGGATTCAATCACCATTTGTCCTTAACTTTGACTCACAATTAAGCAAGGCCTCAAACCGGTTTGAGGAACGGAAACGAAAACCGGAAACAAACGATATTTTACTAGGAACAGAAACATCTCTATTACCTGTCAATGACGTTATTTGTCTTCATTCCGCTTAGTATTTAATAAAAAGTCAAAAGCAATTTACGCAGCTCACTTTTTTTGATATCCTGTATCTAGAAATTTACAGAAGCCATTCAGGTTAAGAGCCTTGCACCACGGTCCAATGACAGAACCCTACCTGGTAATAAATTCTGCAACCTCCAAGTTGCCTAACCATTAATCCACTCTCCTTCAGGGATTTCTAAACTCTCCAAGCTGTGTTGCTAAAGAAAAGAAAAACATTGACACTTGCATTCAATTGTGAGTCAAACCAAAGGACAAATGTTGATTGAATCCAGGCCAATCTCTCTGAATTAAATGGCATGGGGCTTTTTGCATAGCAGTAAGGGAATAGGACTTAAAGGTTCCCCAGAGGAGCACTGCTGTTGTACCATGAGTGAGGCGCAGCACTTCCACTTGAAATGCTCCAGTGAATATCCAGCTGCATGAATGTAAAAGGTGTTAAAAATGTACCAACGCAAGTCGTTCTGTACGAGAGAGAGCACCAACAATGCAATACGAGCTTCGCTTCGCTCCCAACAAAATGCCGGGACCCTTTATTTGTTAATGGCTCCTAGGTGAGCCATTTTGGAAAAGCATTCTTGTGTGAGAACACATTATGCACCAATGCAGCATTGCACATTGGAGACATCTTTTTATTGCTTCATTTTGGAAGTACACACTGGAACAAATTGCTCTTGGTACAAACTGTCTACGTCCCCACCACTAGAGGGATTTTTCGTTTTTGTTCCAAATTGCCAGCAAAACATTAGGGTTGTACAGTTTCACGGAATATATTCAGTCTATTAAATATGTTAAGTCTTTAAAACAATGTACTCTTGATTAGCACTATATTGTGCTGGACTCCGGCCATTAACATGGCTAAATAACCATTTACAACATTTCACTCTTATTTCAATGAGAAGTCTAAGTCTATTATTTGCACCGGATAAAATAGCCAGCCTTTATCATTCTTATGACATGGTTTACTAGAGTAAATTAATAAAATTTTCTTTTAGGTTTTTAGTATCCGTTTAACATGTTGAATTTTGAATGAAATAGCCACAGTTAATGTTGCTTTTCTGTTGAATATATTTCAGAATGCATGGCAAGAGCACATTCGTGCTGTAGGGGGTTTATGTGGATTATATTAAACAGAACAATGACAGAGGGGAAACATATGTTGGTGTGTATATGCCCTTCCCCATCAGAAAATGTAATTTTACATTCTCTAAAGCTAACAGCACCACATTATGGTTTGCATAAAAGAAATACAGATGTCATGTCAGATAACGCGCAAATGCAGACAGCCGTATAATGTAAGTGCCCGACGGCAAAGGAAACAGTAGGGGTTTGTCCATCTTTTTGAAAATGATGGCTTAATGTTCTTCCTGTGAGCCTGGGTACAACAGGCCCACTTCATTAGATCTCCCACGGAGGGCAGCTGGTAAAGGCATCAGTACGGCGTGCGACAGGGCCCTAATGTCACAGTGCCTGGGACACGGCCATTCCGTAACGGCGGGAGGCAACTCGCCCCGCGACCCACAGATAGACAGAAGGGGCAGGTGCCGGAGGGGAAAGCCAGGCCATGCATACAAATGAATAGTCAGACAGGAAATGGCCAGAGCCCACGCGAGTCATTTAGATCGGCTCTGACAGACAGCTCATCGGCCCTCTGTGAGTGCGTTGCATGGGGCAGAAGAAGCAAACTTTTATTCTTCTTGGGTTTTTTTTTTAAATATATATATAATAGGGAAGAAAGCTGTGTTATATTATGAATTTATTTTGAATTCTCAAAGCAATTGTTTTATACCTGAAATTCCCTGCTTGTTCTTTTTGAAAGAAATCTGCTCAAACCTTCCCGTAAGACATTAAAATGAAGGTCTGCTCTTGTCTTCAGTTGTACTACTGGAAACATAATGTGAGAGACACATTTTTCCTTGAACGAAGAAACCTTTGTACAAAAATGAATGATAAGTTGAGTCAGATTCAATATTTTTGCTCACTTCACCCAGAGGGTATATCAAACTTAAACACTACACACAGTGCCAAACAATGGTTTCCACAAAATGCTTGATTTTCTTTGGAATAGATCTATTTGCTGACTGAAAGAGTAAGTGAAAAAGCAAACTTTGCAAAATGGAGCAGGAAGGCAGCAGGAAGACATGTCCTACAATCGTTGTCTTCTCAAAATCATTATTCTAACCCACATGGCCTCCCAGGGCTGTTTTTGTAATGAACCATGGTGCCAAATCAAAGGTTTTCAATCTTGTAAATGCCTGTAAACATATTACAAAAGATCAGTTTGCATATATCTGATGGAAGTTAATTAAATTCCTCATCTTAAAGAAGATGAAAATGTTGTTATTTTAAAAATCATGTTCTGTAATGTGTAAAATTGTGTCTAGAAAATGCAGCCAAAAATGTAATGGAAATTTTACAATGTGTTGTCAACATCAGATAGCCAAGTACAAGAGCCTATTGGTATATATAACTGGCCCTAGGCTGTCAGAATGTTTAAATTGTGTCATTTATTAAATTTTTTTTAAAATCCCTGAATGGGACTCAACAATTGTTTATTTAGTGTTGCCCGTGCCAACAAGCTTTGTCACTGAAACTAAGCTGGCGAATTACTGCTGGGCTCAAACAGATGATCTATAATCTCACAGCAAATACGCAATAGCCTTTCATACAATTTTCCATAAACCCCCCCCCCCCCCCCCCCCAAAACAACAGTGAACTAGCAATTTCCATAACAAACGGTAGCAAGAAGAACAGCAAACCAGTAGCTGCAAGTACCATTAATGCCATGTGTCTCTTAAGAAATGGCTTTAGCCTCACAGGGTTCATGCAAAAACGGTTTCCATTCAATGCCCTGCTGAGTGAGAGCTGGGCCCAGGTTATTCACTCTCAGAGCCTGACATTTTTGTTTTGTTTTTTTTTAAACCAGAAAAGGTTGCAGACGGGAAGGAACACAGAAATAAAGAAAAGAAAAACCGTCGGTTTAACAAAGTCCCACGTGACTCACACCTGACCCGAAGGCTTCCTTTTCTCCAAGGCAATATTCTCCACCTTGTTTAACCCATTCACACAGATACCAAATTTGGTTAATTCTCACCTATATAGGGGGTGTTCAATTTAAGGCTTTATAAGTCCAGGTAGGAGCATCACAGAAACTTGGAAAATGGCTTAGATGAAGCAAAACAATTGTACCATTTACAATACTAACTTAGATTAGTTTATTTTCATAATTTATGTCAAAATAAAGTGCCACAAATGCAAAGAAATCTTGGCATGCCCTGGGATGAAATTTATCTGTTCAGAAATGTTGCCATTCATAATAACTCCAAGGAAAATCTTACATTCATCTAGCACAGCAGTGCACAAACTGTAGGTCGCGGGAGATATCTATTGGGTCACAGAATTGTGTAGGCTACAGCAACATTCCAATGCAATTAGGCCTATATGAACTAAGAGTTACTATTCATTACTGTTATTCTGCATTTGTACAAATAAATATAAAAAAATTATAAACTACTTAAAACACATTTTTTACATTTTACATTTCACTGTGTTTCATATGATCACGTAAATGCCTCTTCATCTTAATGCCTCTTGCCTCTTAATCTTGACCTTGGCACGTCATTACTAGACTCACCACACTCCATGAAATGGAGTTTCACGAATTTGCCGAAACGCTGGTAACAGTGCCTTGATGCGCTTCGTTTAATTACTTTTGTTGTTTGTAACATAAGATAGTTAACTGCTTTAGCTAATCATCAAGATCCAGTCTTTTTGTGCTTTTGACATTAAAAAAAATCTGTAGGCTATAGAAATATTGGCTGTACTGAAATATTAGCTAATTTGTTTTAAATTTGGGAAATTAATAAGTGGCTAATTAGCTACATCCCAGCAAAACGAGACACACTGGCGATGAGTGTAACATTAATGGTTGTCTACGGTTGTCTGTCTGGCAGCTTAGATCACTTTCCCCCTACTATGCTTCATTGATAAAGCACAATGCCCTATTCACACTGGACCTGTAGCCTATTAGCCTACCTGGAACCTCATGTGATTTCTAATAATAGCAGAGGTCGTCTGTGATCTTGATCCCATGCAAATCTGTCAATTCCGTAATTTGTAAAGTAAAAATTCCACTGCAAATTAGGCTACCTACCATATTTCTCAAAACACAGATGTCATCTGATAATGTTAATCCCATGTGAATTGGCATCTCAGTAATTTGAGCGGATATTTTTTTTTCTCCTGCAGAAAAAGACATGTTTTTTCCAGGTCGAGAATTATGGAGGCCGTGGCGGAAATTATAAATGCGAATTTTGACACCATTTCAGGTGCGGTTCTTATGCCAAACATTTTTAGAAGTAAGCCTACTCCTGAATTTACTCAATTTAAAGTGGTATATCCAACCCTGTAGCCCGAGGTGTGGGTCACATGTGGTCCAATGCGAATAAGGCATAAAATTCATTATGCTTTTAGTGAATTTCAGTAACTTTGTCCCATCATTTATCTTTTAGGTATTAAAAACATGGCTATTGTAGGGCGGTTTAACAATGAATTGTTAATTAATGAAAATTACATTAGTTTGGGTCGCGAAAAGTATGGATTCTTCTTCTTCTTCGTTTGGGTGGGATCTTTTGTCCCACATCCCCAGGCTCGGGGCCGAGGGGCTATCCTTTTACCACCCCGAGCCTAGGGGGGGGTTCACCCGGACTATATTTCAGGGCACACCTCCAGTAGCCACGTCACCGTGTCATCATCCAGAACCGACAGACCATGCATCCCATTGGGTGCCCGATAAATCGGGCAGTCCAGGATGACATGGTCTGCGGTTTGTTCCTCCGCGCCACACTCGCAGGCTGCGCAAGAAGCCAAGCCCCATCTGTGCATCGATGAGCGGAAGCGCCCAACGCCGGTCCGGAGGCGGTTAAGCCTCACCCATGCCAGTCTAGGCAGGTCCACCCCAATAGGGGGAAAACCGACGTCTGGGATGAAGTCACGGAGTCTAGAGGTGTTCTCCTCCCACTCCGTGCTCCAGATGTAATCCGCCCACCGTGCCGCACTGATGTTAAGATCACTGCATTGCTGCAGGAATTCCTGTGCGGCAGGCACAAATGGGTGTCTCGACTTAAGGCGCCGGGGAGGCTCAGCAATTACAGCGAGCCTTTCGTGGAGCAGATGGTTTGGCTCCATGGCCCGGCACGCGAGACGTGCTGTGGCTCCCGCACGGCGAAGCCCAGCGGGCTGGATGCCTGCAAGAATGGGAAGATTGTCCACGGGAGTGGGACGCAGGCATCCTGTCACGATGCGCAAGGCTTCGTTGATGGGCGTATCGATGAGGCGGGTGTGGGCACTGCGACACCATACCGGTGCGCAGTACTCACTAGTCGAGTAAACAAGGGCCAGGGCTGCCGTACGCAATGTTCTTGCATCGGCGCCCCAGCCTGACCCGACTAGTCGCCTCATCAATGCCACACGAGATGTTAACTTCTTGCGCAGTGACTCAAGGTGTCGGCGAAACGTGAGCGACCTGTCCAATGTCACGCCGAGGTAGATTGGCTCAGCGCAGCATGGCAGGGGTGTTCCGCCAATATATATTCGGAGCTCACGTTTAGCCTCCCTGTTGTTAAGATGGAAGGCCGCCGACACCGTCTTTGCCTCGCTGAGCTTCAACCTCCATTTCCAGAGGTATGCCACTAGTGTCTGCATGTCCTGGCTCAAAGTCCCCTCCAATGACTGCCAGTCTCCAGCAGAGTACACCAACGCGAGGTCATCCGCGTAGGCATACTTCCGCGAGACTGTATCAGGCAAGTCATAAGTGTAGATATTATAGAGGAGGGGGGCCAGGACAGATCCCTGGGGGACGCCGTTCTTGAGGCGTCGTAACCTGCTTTGCTGTCCGCTACCGGTGGTAAGGTTAAAGCTGCGGTTTCGGACAAGCTCCAAGATCATACTGACCATGTGCCTGTCCGGCAGCAGGCGGAGCAGCTTGCAGGTGAGGCCGCGGTGCCATACGGTATCATAGGCAGCCGTCAGATCGACAAAAACGGCTCCGGCCTTCTTCTTGAACGAAAAGCTGTCCTCGATGTCTTGAGTCATCAAAGTGACTTGGTCTACGGTCGATCTCCCGCGTCGGAACCCGGCCTGCTCCCGAGGGAGCAGTGGGTCGACGATCGGTTCGACGCGGGCGTAGATAAGACGCTCGAGGATCTTGAAGGGGATGCAGAGCAAGGAGATGGGACGGTAGCTCTTAGGATCCCCTTCAGGCTTATTCGGCTTAGGGATCGCGACAACTAGGGCTCTTCTCCAGATTTTGGGGATCTTGAGTTGGCGCAAGCAGGAAGAGAGGAAAGCTCTTAACCAGGACTTCAGGGCAGGTGCGGCATGGAGTATAAGCTCCGGGCAGATGGAATCAGGGCCCGGAGCTTTTCCTGGCTTTAGGTGCTGGAGGGCGGCAGCGAACTCCTCCGGTGTGAATTCACCGGAGATGTTATCGCTGCTAGATGTTGGGGGCCCTCCAGAGGTCAGACACTTCTTTTGCCACGAGTCGTGATGACTCGCGGTCTTTACCCTCGTATACCCCATTTTTCACAAATTGTGATGCGATTTTATTTGCAGAAATGGGGCAGTGACGAGGGGAGTGTCTTGACCTGCCAGTGAGGTTGTTCAGGATACTCCATGCCTTGCGGCTGGAGTGCGAGAAGTCGATGGAATTGACAGCCTCCTCCCAGCGCTCTTGTCTCCTCCGGCCGAGTCTTGACAACAGGGCTGTAGCAGCCCTGTTTGACTCGGTTCCGGCAGGAGCCTGAAGGAAAACGCGGTAGAGGTTCTCGCACTCCGCATCCCAGCACGGTTTGTAGCTATTGCGACGTCCGCGTGGGATGGATTTCTTGGCCGCTTTCACTAACATGCCACAGAAGTCCCGGTATGCCTCATCCACGTTGTTGGTATTAGGCGATGGGAGACGCCACGTGGATTTGTTAGTGAAGAGGCGGAAGCGTTTCCAATTGGCCTTACGGAAATTCCATCGCTTCACCGGCTCACTCGGGATAGAGTCCACGAGTTTAGGCACGGTTATCAGCGATGGTCGATGTTGGGACCGCGGGAACTTTCCGAGCACACGTCTGTCCGGGAGCTGGTTGTCTGCACCGACACTCGCAAATGCCACGTCAGGATTCGTCCCAGTGTTCCAGCGACCGGAGAGAAAGCTGGCTGCACCCTTTGGATCGTATAACAGGGTCAGGCAGTTGTTAGCTGCCCAAGCAGCCAGGTTCTCTCCGTTGGGTGTGTTGGTATTGTACCCCCAGTCTTCATGCTGACAGTTAAAGTCGCCAGCATAGAGACAGGGGTGGGGGAACACCGGGACAGACACCGGCGTGAATCGCGAGGGGGGAGGCTTGTAGACGTTTACAATTTTAAAACCGGCAATGTCCACGCACAACCACTCAATCTCCGAGTCAGCCGGAGATTGATCGGCGAGAGTCCAGCTCAGCCTTTCATGGACAAACGTGGCAAGGCCGTGTTTCCTGCTTAGGATAGACCCAGCTAGTGTGAAATTTGGTAATACTAGCTTATCTGCTGAAAAGCAATGGGTCTCCTGGAGGAGGATGACGAGGGCCTTGGTGGTATAGGCCAGCTCCTCGATGACGCTGATCTTGTTGGAGGTGAGTCCTTCGGTGTTCAGCTGCAGTATTCTGGGTTGGAGGCCAGCGGAGTAATCACCACCGGCTCTCCTCCCCGACTGCAGCCGAGCACCAGCCCGGGTGAGGGCCCTAAATTGGCAAATTCTGTTTCGCTTATGACTGCGATTGGCTTGATATCATTGAGGTCATCGCTGAAAAAGTTTTTGCACCCCTGATCTAGCACATATCAGTTTACAGTAAATTTAAATTAGTATTTTCCATGCCCTAAGTGACAAGTATAGCCCAGGGAGATACTAATACGCCATAGTCTATATAATCTACGATAAGATTAAAATAAAATTGTGTTCCACCATTAGGAAAATGCTGGCAAGTGTTCTACCTTCACAGAAAATTGGTGCATGTAAAACATGCAAAACATGGCTTAGCCACCTATGAATGTATGTGAAATGCACTACAAATGCAAAAATAACAATGTCAAACATATGGCACAACACAGTGGAGGAGTGGAAAAACTAATGTACATACTTGAAATATTACAATCAGTAATACTTACATATCGTAGGGGAAAATCTCTGTCATGTTTGTAGGCATATTCTCTGATAGAATCAATATTATGGTATCTTCTTCTGACACACTCCCTAAATCCAAGAAAGCTAGGGAAGGATTTTCTCTAGCCATGCTGACAAGTTGGCTAAATGAATAATATCTTGCGAAAGTAGCAGGAAAACAACAATTATGCCTCGGTGTGCAAAAGTACATTCTTGTGTTTTGTGTAGATGTTTGCGTAAAACAAAACTAATAAAACTAAAAATGCTGTTACACCCAGCTGTAATTTATCGTTCAAAGCAAAAAATAAGACATTGCAAACACCATTGCAAAGGTTATAATGTCCTCTGTTGGATAAAAGAGTTGTCAATCAAACCATAATGAACTGGAATACATAGCAACTGGACAAATGGTTGGTGGGGTTTTATACATGGGGTTTCTAAAATGTGTACTATTGTTATAAAGGGTGTGTATTTCTCAAACTAATTGTCCAAGACAATAAGTGGCCACTGAATCTTAAAAGTGACATTTCTATGTCTAGTATTAGTAGGATTGTACATCTATTTCATACTGAGTAGCAGATATTTGTTGTAGTTGTCATGGTTATTAGCAGCCTCTGCTGTTTCTGCGTTCGGTTTTCTTTTTGGCGTCTTTGGGACACTCAATCTGATTTTTTCCACCCCCGTTCCGGTGTTTTAATCTCGCCAAGCAATTATCCCTTTCACCTGTTTTGGATTCCTGCCCATTATAAATAGCTCAGGACTTCCGCCTTCCGGCACTTCAATATTGTCTTTACCATTTTGGACAACGAAGTCGGTAAGGTATAGGTAAGGTACATTGCAATGTAATGTAACTGTAATGTGTTTTAGCCTCTTTTATTCAAGAATAAATGTGGCTTTTGTTCGTAAATACGCACTTTATAATAAATGAAAAGGAACGGTTAGATTGGATTGTGTTTGCCTGCCTGCGGCAAATGTGTAGCAATCGCTTACACATTTTAGTTTAAGACCCCCACCCCCCCCATCAACAAACAGTGTCCCCCTTGTTAACAATTTACAATTTGAACCCTGAATACAACATACATTAAACAACAAAGACCTACATGGCACAGTTGCCAGAAAGAAGACTTAACGCGTCTGAAGTATGCAAAAGAAAACTGTGAGAAGCCTGAAGCATTTGGGAACATTTTGGCCGCAACCAAAGTAGGTATGTTTGGAGAAAAAAGGGTGAAGCATTTGTAGAGAAGAACACCTTACCAACTGTTAAGCATGGAGGTGGATCCATTATACTTTTGGGTTGTGTGGCAGCGGTGGGCACAGGAAATATTGTCCAGGTGGAAGGAAGAATGGATTCCACCTAATTTTAACCAGTATTATACACTGAATCATTATGTAATCAGACACGACTCAGACACGATAAAATACCAAGGCCATGACCTTGGTGTCCTCAATGGTAGATACAGCCCCCCACCCCCCACCCCTCAAGCTCTGTAGAAGAACCCACCTTCCCCCCACAATCCCCTCTCCCCCCACTGAGACTGTAAGTCCTGGAAGCCAGTTAATAATAATTAACTATTAATTTCTCCCGGTAGGTTCTTCATTTAAGTGAGCTCTTTGTCATCATAATCACCTTCGTACAGAGGCCAAAGTGGTTCGGGGAATGAGATGGAGAGGAATTATCACAGATAGTATCAAAGCAGTGAACAAAGACTGCGCCAGTATTCAAAATGGAGGTGATCTTTTTGGTGAATAACGCTGATGGCGCCACTAGCTTTCAGATGAATTGCTTTGGAACTTGATTTATTTTTTATTGAAATGGAACAAGAAAAGGTGGCAACTTCTATACTTACCCAATGTTCCACCTACCGTAGTGACTCCGGGTTGCAATTGCAATCTAGAGCTGCATTATTCATGTGAATTAAATTAGACGTTTAAATCATTTCGCTCCCAATAGTCCACAAGGCTACATTAAGAAGCAAACTTCTAATTTGCTCTGTGCTATGACAAAGTAAAGTCTGTCCACCTAATTGAAGATTAGTGCTGCAGAAAAGCAGGTTTTCTTAAGCAGTGCAATGCCGGATGTCTCCTTTCTCAAAGGCACATTAAGGATTGAAAAAGGCTTGGCTGAAAGAGAGTTTTATATCTGTAACTGAACATCTAAGTAATCAATAATGAAGGAAAATGCTTAACGTTAGGTAGTATCATCAAAATATTCAATGAAAACTGTTAGCAAAGTTCAGACAAACTTGCCCTGGCCTTTTTATTACATCGAGTTATTAATTTCCAGAAGTAGATGCCCTGACTCAGAATGAGTTGGATTTCATGCATTTGACCTTACTCATTTATACAATTAGATATTCACTCAAGTAATTCAGGTACCCTGCTTAAAGGAGATTCCCCATCCCATCAAAAGTAATGGATGACTCCTTTATCGTGGCAACAGCAATGCCCTTTTTTAAATATATTTGTAGCTTTAGCCCTTGGACATTTCCTACTCCTGTTGACTGGAGATACAAACATGGAGTGCTGAATAAGCTTTACAAGCCCAGTGCTTCCATTCCTTATTTAACCTACAGTAAATTACACAATTGCTTTCTTTTCTTTGTTCAAGTTGAATAAAACACACTGACAAACACTGACTGAACAGCACACCAAATTATTTGGGTTAAATTTCCGGATGTAGGACAAATCTCAAAGAGCCTTTCTTCGTCAGCTCTAACCGTTTAAGACAGTGGGATCGTAATATGAGTTGAGCGGCCTGGCAGTTGCCAAACGGTCACGTCAGATGCCAGCAGCCATCAAGTCCACCTGACGGTTCAAGCTGCTGCGATCACAAAGAGACTGGGAAGCATCTTGGAAAGGTCAACACCGGTAACGTTGCGCTCTGTGAACGGCATGTCTCTAAGGGTCAAGCATTTACACGTCTGAATAAACCCAAAGAAGAAGGAAAGACATGACAAAACGTGGGAATAAAAACATAATGTTCTGGCGAGACACATATTTGCAATTCAAAGGCACAGATAATCAAAGTACAAGGAGACAAAAAAAAGTGTGTTTGTAGATTTAGTGTATAATCTACCTCTTAGGCGTCCTTCAGATCAGAGTGAAACAAACGGATTATCGGTAGTCGACAACAACATGAGAGATGGTTGAGGGCATGAATCTTTACAGCGTGAATATTTTCCCCACGGCCAATGTCCCAAGAACATCCTTGTAGTATGAAGATTGTAAACCTAAGTTTTATCATTTATTTTTAAGAGGGAAATAATTGCTCACTGAATCTGTACACGTTTGATTTTCATGCGGCATTTTTTTAAATGTTGAATTAGAATTTTTGGAAGCCTCTTATACCTGTTATGGATGTGTTTGCCAAATATCTCCCTGCCTATGAATAATTCATGTGCTGCATTTCATTAGGGGGCCATCAGGGGGTCGTTTTAATAATTAAAATGGAATTGGGTAGTGAAAGATTAGCTACATTGTTATTTTATCCCACCAATGATTTTGTCCTAATGCGGGTACAAATAAATATGACTGACATCTTGGTTACCTAAATGTCAACATGTAAAAAATGCATGGCATGCATCTTATATACAGTACATTTCCACGTGCAATATAACATCTATCTACAGATAACATCATACACATTAGTTATTAATCCTTTGTGTGCAGATACTTGCCTTCAATAACCTTTATGTTCCAAACAGTTTTCAATGAATATTTTAGCAGAATGAAGAGCACGCATGGGAGGGGAGGCTGGGAGAAGCTGGGCAGCGATTTTCAGTCTGCGAAGGTCTTATCTGATAAGTGCTCGTGTTTATGTTCCAAAACTGTCACTTTTAAGATTTGGAAACTTATTTAAATCTTGATGAACAGTGTTTTGTTTTTCCTCTGAGCTAATTCCCATCAATCTTAGATGTTTATCTTATGACTTTCATCTTTGGTTTTTCCATTAAATGTGAGCTGCATCCAATATCTCCTTATTTTAAGCGTCTTTTTTTTCTTTTTTCTTAAGGAGGCATGTGAGGTGGTGGGTGGTGAGTGCAGTTCCGCTCTGGGCCACTGCGGGGCTCCCACTCATTGGTTACTTTGAGTTAATTATTCCTGATGGGGTTCACCTGGGTTTGTTCTATATATAGTGCCTGGCGTGCCCATGTTCGGTGCAAACTCATTTCAGATTGCCATAAGAGCACGGTCCTGTGTTTGCCGTTATTGTGTAGGGGTGCACGAATCCACAGAAGTCCTACCTGCGAGATTTGGCCACCGTTTAGATTATTCGAGTAACTGAGTATCTCTTAGCTCTGTGGAGGGCGGTTTGCCCTCGTCTCCTTCGTTTGTCTCTTCAATCCTGCTTGGCTGCAAGTGCCATCTTCTCAAGCACTGTGTTTTCATTTCCTATTAGACTGTTTTTGTTTTGGCATTCTAGGCCTACACTCTGTGGTGTAGATTCCTTATTTACATTTCTAGACCACTGATCGTAGATTCAGTGACTAGAGGGAGCCCTTATTTTGAGCTCCTTTATTATTTGTGTTTCCCCTGTCCCTTTCTATGGCTTGGCGATTTTTGTGGTTTTCCCTCTGGGTTAACTTTTAGATCCCCTTAGTCCGCCATTGCGTCCCGATCCCCTCTTCCCTGACAGCAAATGCGGTTCATTCCTAAGTCCATCCCAGCTTGGTTTAGATGGTAAAATGTGTTGTGATTGGACTTTGTACTGTATGTGCTATGAACAATGCAATATTTAACTTGTTTATTGTGTTTAGTGAGAAGATTTGTTTTCAGGCGAAAAGGCTGGTGTAGCTAGCTCTGTGTATCTGTGAGCCAAGAGTATCACTGTGTCCCTGAAACGGATTGTGCTCCATCTTAGTGCCACATGAGTTCAGAACAGTGTGAAATTTTGAGGAAAATCTCTCCCCTCCATACATCACGGGGGCGGAATACAATTGTGTGGCAAATACAGCGAGCAACCTTTCAGAAGCAAAATCCCTGTAGTAATATTTAGGCCTGGCTTCAGTCGACATTGTTCACAACTTTAAATTCAATAAACATTGCCCTTAATTAGTGAATGTAGTTAGGAGAGTTCAGCAATAAAAAGATAAATAAAGAAATAAATGAATAACTCGCCAAACTGTTTGTGAAGAAACAAAAACACTTCCCTTAAGTGAAGAAGTTAAGAGCAAACATTGAGTCCAGTCCAGAGTACTCCCCAGCTTTATCATATGCTAGAATTATTGAACTAACTTAATTTTCACCCCTTAGTATCTTATGCGAGTTATTGGGCCGTGGTGCAAGTGATTTTAATGAAGGAATACAGTACTCTGCATCACTTATGACTGCGCCATCTCTCATTCGTGATGGGTGCCGCTAGCGGTGTGTAGCGGAGACACGTTGTCTCGCATCAATTTTGCATGCGCGCTGCATAGCGATTCCCCCGCGTCGCAGTGTCTAGCGCACTGCCCGCTTTTATTTATTCTCCACCCTTGTTTACCCTGGTGCTCACCCCAGGAAATACGCATCTTACACGGGTTCCTGTCAGCGTCGATTTAACCGTCGAAGATCAAAACCGGTTGGAGAACGGTGTTTTCTTATGTCTGGGAGGTTAATGGAGAATGTCATATTTTGGCCAAGCCTTCCTTTGGTTTTGCCAAAAACCTCTGCCTTTCCATGCTCAAAACAGGGACACGTAGGATCATGCACACTGAGTGAACAAATGTTATATGCACACACAAATTATATCTCTCGAAATTAAAGCGTTATCCAGGATGTAGCATTTCAACAGCATGCATGAAACGCAAAGCGGGTCCAGAAAGGTGCAGTGGGTCAAGTAAATGACGTCAAAACCTTTAAGGAAAGACAAACCACATATCCTGTTAAACGTTGCAGGCGCTGGCTATCGGGGCAAGCGCCGAGAAAGGCAGCCGGTCCATGCCGCGCGCACAAAAGTCACGCGTAAGAAGTCGACCCGCTAAACCGCAGGCGCGGACAGACTGGCGATTTCAAATGGCACGTCCCGTATCGTTAGCCTGTCGCGCTGACCCCCCCCCCCCCGGATTAAATGATACTAAAGCTGTCGCGCGCGATTAACCTGCCTGTCAGTCTTAACGCCCACACTCGGCCACTCGGGCACTCTCTCGCGCTCCAATCGCAATAAATTGTCGGTTGTCACAAGGCCATCACGTGGGCCTTAAGTGGATTTGTAATGCGGGGCTTTTTGCAGACTTCCTCGCTCGCTTTCCGGAGGGTGTCAAAATGGAGGGGAATATAATTAGGGAAATTTAGGAGGTTTGGGAGAGGAGAAGAGACTCACATAAATGACCGAAGAGGGGTCTTCTGGATATGAGAGAGAGCGAGGGAGAAACATAGTTATTATGGCAAATATAAAACTTTGGCAATAGGTATTTTAAAATGTGACATAGCAAAAAGGCATTTAATTTAATTGGGAAAGAGAGAGAGTGGGAGATGTGGCAGGTGGTACACAGGCTTGCATTTACATTCTTTATATCAATGGCCCTTTGACGTTTTAATTCTGTTAAAATGTTCTTGAATACTGAGTCATTGTCGGGAACATAAACGTGGTCGATTTTGTCTTTTTACAGTGGATTTTCTATATTTGGAGATTCACAAAACATAATTATTATCTAGGTCTTTATGTTTCTCAGTACACATTCTTCCATTAAGCAATTTCAGTAACCTGTATTACTCATTCTGCTGCATTGATATACATGTATGTTTAAGTATAAGTTTAGTCTTGTTGGAACTTTCAGTAACACATTTAAGTTTTTAAAAAAATATATAATTGCAGAGCCCAACAGTTGTTGAAGCCGCTGAAAAAAATACTATGCAAAGAAATAAAAAGCAGGAAAACCTATTAAAAGCTCAAAGCCCATTCAAAGATAAGGACAAAACACGTAGACTGAAGCTGAGGCTTGCGCAGTGTCTTTGGTTTTGTTGTTGCAGTGAACTGTTTTGTCTGTTCTTATAAATATTCTCGGGACAGATTGTTTCATTGCTACAGCTCCAAAACTGCAGTGCATGAGAGAGATAGAGCCTTTCTTTTCACCGATCCCGGGAGTAAACACAAAACGGGCGATGAGTTATCGTCTGTGGTGTGGATTTAATTGAACGGAAGTGAAAACAATGCATTCCAGCCTCCTGAGGATATGCTCTTAGATCGTTTTGTCAGTGCCGTCCTCCAGCAATATCTGACGGCCTGCGGAATTCAATAAAAAAGAAAATAACTAACTTCGAGCCTAATCTGATTTTGAAAGACAGTTAGGCATATTGCATACGTATTAAAGATGGAGGTGCTAGCCTTGCGGTTTCAAAAACGGGGCTCGGGGTCAGAAATTATACTAAGGGAATTCAGTACAATGGTCTCAACTTTTATATCACAAATACAATAGCCCGTCTATAGTTCTTGTTTCACTATGAAGTCTCTAATTTAGACTACTTTGCTGTATTTTGAAACCAGTGAAAATGCAGGAAGAGTATGTCTAATTTCCGTTAACACTAGACTTGTTGCATTTAAAAAAAAAAAAAAAAACTATCTTGGTTTTGATTATGTTTGTTATTAAACATAACAGAATATGAATGCATGATATGATAGACAGAGGCCTAAGTCTCGGTTCACTTTATTAAACTAAAATTCTCACGTGGTGCTCCGATACTCTTCTGTATATTCTGGTGTTCAAAGATATCATGAATGAACTTACCTGGAATGCCAGTTATGCTGTGGATGTTTGATAAATGATGAAATATCCTGTTATGTGTTTAGCTCTGCAAACGGTTTGGTTTTGCACTATTAATTGACTTAATTAGATGCCTCGCTGCCAAGGTACTTGGTATGTATGCTGATGGAAGCATGTTTACAATGCATAGCCCCCTGTGCTGAAGCATCGTTATTTGGACTAAGAGGAATGTGCTTGATTTGGTTAACTCAGAAATCACTCAGATAGACTCAGTTTTATCATGACGGTTTATTGTGGTTTAAGAGGGTATATCATTTCTCAAAAAAATGAAAAGCACATAATTAAATAAAATTAACAGCTTGTAAAAATTCTGGGATTTCAAATGTGGTTGGAATACACAGGAGGGCCCCAGGACCGACGCTGGGAACCACTGCTCTAGATCACACAAGATATTATTATCAAGTTGTCCCAAGGATCAACTTTTGCTACAACAGATCCCTTTCTCTCCTGAGAATAATTTTTTTATTAAATGATTTATATTATCACAATAATATGCGAGAGAATTGTTATACAAATGTTTGTACATTATTTTATTATTTATTGTTTAAATGATATTTGACAGTTAAACCCCTGATTATGAACGTACAGTATACCTGATTACAGCTGCAAATTGCTCTCACACAGTCAGCACTGTCAGAACTCAGAACTGCAAAATGGTCATGTCTAAGCAGGAATGCAGTCCACTGGACTGAATCCACACAAATCAATACATTTTATTAAAGTTCCTCTGTAATTTAAAAAGTAAAAAAAAAAAAAAAATATATATATATATATATATACAGTTGAAGTCGGATGTTTACATAGACTTAGGTTGAAGTCATTAAAACTCATTTTTAACCACTCCACAGATTTCATGTTAGCAAACTATATACGTAGTGTCATGGTGTCAGTTGTCATGCACAAAGTAGATGTCCTAAGTAATTTTTCCAACAATTGTTTACAGACAGATTATTTCACTTTTAATTCACTATATCACAATTCCAGTGGGTCAGAAGTTTACATACACTAAGTTGACTGTGCCTTTACATTTTTAATATTTGGTGGCATATCCTTCGCATGCCATGACTTCCTGATGTCTGTGACCCAACAACATCAAAATAATCTTGATATCAGTTGCAGAGATCCGTAACCATGGCTGCCGATAGGGCGACGGTGTACCACATTCTAAAATGCGTCTGTCACTGGTTCTGGTTACACTGGCCGATTTGCGGCGGCACCCCAGGTGAGCCAACCAATCAGGAGCAAGCATGTCCCTGAGCCATGTTGCACAACCCTGCAAACTGCTTGCGGCAAATGCAGAATTCAAGGCCATTCAAGTTCTTGTTGCATCGCTCAAGCACGTTGTTGTGTCAGAAAACAAACGTGATGTAGCTCTGCGCTAAGGGCTTATGATTTATACATACATACAGTGAGCACCATAATTCATTGGACAGTGACACATATTTTGTTATTTTGGTTCTGTACTCTAGCACTTTGAGTTTGAAAGGATACAATGAAAATGAGGTTGAAGTGCAAACTGTCAGCTTTAATTTGAGGGTATTTTCATCCATATCGGATGAACCGTTTAGCAATTATAGAACCTACATAGGTCCCCCCATTTTCGGGCATCAAAAAATATTGGACAGTTTAACATAATGTAGAATAAAGTAATCATTTTGTATATTTGGTTGCATATCCTTTGCATGCCATGACTTCCTGTCTGTGACCCAACAACATCAAAATTCTCTTGATCTTATTTTCAGGTACTCTTACAAGCGATACTATAACCTCTCTGCATTTGAATGGATCTCTTTGGGAATTGGGAGGTGGGACTAGATTTAGCTGTAAATTACACTGGAACAGTTTGGAACACATGGTTGGCTAAATGGCTCTGTCATCAAGGGTCTGATGTATCAAACAAGCCTTAAACCATCACTCTGCTGCCAGATATGCAGTAGATATGGATGGATAACTTGAAGGGTTTCTTCTCCTGACTTATTTTTTCCATAGATTTCAATAGGAAAATGTGTCAGGAGGAACAACCCTTAAAGTGATACATCCTTATCTACTGCAGAGGCTCGTTTGATACCCCTCAGACCATTGATGACTTACAGCCATTTCACCAAACATGTATTCCATACTGTTCCAGCATAATTTACAGCTAAATCTAGTCCCACCTCCCAATTCCCATAGAGATCCATTCAAATGCAGAGAGGTTATGCAGTAGTATCGCTTGTAAGAGTACCAGAAAATATGAAAAAAAAGTATTTTGATATTGTTGGGTCACAGTAATCAGGAAGTCTTCAACCTCATTGTCATTCTATCGTTTCAAACTCAAAGTACTAGAGTACTGAACCAAAATAACAAAAAATGTGTCACTGTCCAATAAATTATGGTGCTCACTGTATGTAAGGCAAAGGGCGTGTGAGAAATAGATTGCTGCATGCTTACCCCTTGTGTGGTGTTCATGTTTTTGTTACCCAGTGTTCGCGGGTCTGGTGGACCCACAACATTATTGGGTTTTTAAAACAATAAAGCCATAACAATTCATGTAAAAATACTTCACAGATATTGACTATCTCAATTACAAGCAATATAGACATCATATATGGATCAAATATTGACCATTTACCTCTGCTAGATCACATTTATCAATAAAAGTGCTATTTGTTTTTTGTGATAAAATGTGATTTTTGTATTAAAAAAAATTATAATCAAGACATGGGAGGAATAAATCATGCTTATCTTGAACAAATATAAATTAAACAAGGTTTTCCTCACTATTGATGTTTATTGCAGTTTATTGAACTGAACAAATTGGAATGACAAATTTTGAACACAAATTCATGCCGGTCTACACACCACATGAGGGTGAGCAGAGATTATTTTTGCCATACTGATCGATTCTTGTAAGGAGCCACACATGCAAAGCTATTTATTTGTTGTGTCCCTCCCCCAATTTGCAGCTGGGGTAGAGTGCGAGAAAATATAGAATGTTTAGATCAGGGCTGCCCAACCCTGTTCCTGGAGATCTACCGTCCTGTAGGTTTTCACTCCAACCTTAACAAAGCACATCTCATTCAACAGCTAGAGATCTGATTGAGCTGCTAATTAGTAGAATCGAATTAGCGTTGAAATGAAAACCTACAGGACGGTAGATCTCCAGGAACAGGGTTGGGCAGCCCTGGTTTAGATTGTTTTGAAATAATATGCAGGTTCCCGCAAGACATTGTGTAGTGTCACACACTATGGTGAAAAGTGCGGGAAAATGAGGGAGCAGACAGGTTCTCAATGCTATGTTGAAACCTTTTGTGTGTGTGTGTGTGTGTGTGTGTTGGGGTGTATTGGGGGAGGTTGGGTGGGTGTGGGGGGTGGTGATGGGACTAGGCATTTGTCCCAATAATGCCTATAAAATGGTGAAGAGGATTGTGTCCAATCTATGAAACATGCTGCAAATCTAAAGGAGCAACCACACACACACACACACACACACACACACACACACACACACAGCAGGCCCAGGTAGTAGGAAGACAGTGAAAGTTTTTGTCTCATTTTTACTATGTTTACTTGTTTTCACCTACAATTTCTACACTTGTATTACCATCGGGTCCATTGGACCCGAACACCACATATGTAATATAAATGTGTAGGGGGGTGCACAGTGTGCATTCAATGAAAATGTGTTCTTTTACATGTTCATCACAGAAAATGAGCCAAGGCCAGTGAGTCTCAGGTTGAAAAAATTATGAATTTTTCTTTTCGTAAACATGTCCCACAGACCCGAACACCACACAAGGGTTAATCGATCCGGGACCCTTTCATAATCAGAAGCATTACATGCATTTTAATGTCTCGTATGTAAGCACTGTCGGTAATCATAATTGTATTTTATCTATCCGCAGTAAGATTATCTGTATGTCACTGGCATATTGAGCAATGGATTGATTTATGATTTTGTAACTGTATCAAGCCAGCAATCCCTTTATTAAGCTTGACAGTCCTTACAATTGAATGCATAAGGCATCCAAGCTGAGAGCGAATTTAAACACTGCACTGCCTGATTGGTGTTTTGAAGAGGGCCAGTTAGGACTGTGGGTGTATGGATCACCTCTTACTTCCCACAGAGACTTTTGATGCATAGCCAGAGTGATATTGAATCTGACATTATAATTTCTGGGCGGGGGAGTTGGCGGTTGGGGTTGGTCTCCGTTCAATATCAAACATTGCGTGACTTGCATTTAAAACTGCCACGGAGCCTGAAAACCTTTCTTTGAACAGTCTGGACAATAAAACATGCAAAGTAATGATGTATACCATACGCTTATGTTCTTAAAATGAAATGAAAGGTGTATGGGCGGGGTGTCCATTCTGGACTCATATTAACTATGTTAATGTTAATATTAACTATGTGGGTCAGATTAATACTGTAGGAATCATTTTGTGACATGCAATTCTCACAGTGTGAACTGCTCCCATTCTTTTTGAATGCACAGTTTCTTCAAAGCAGAAATGTGTAACTAGAATGCAGCTTTCACTGGGGATATTTTGTTCCTTGATGCAAGGGTTCATTTGTTACAATGCTATCACATTCCTGTCATACTGTTGCTGTAGATACATGACGCAACATACAGTAGAAGAGGAAACAGCATTCCCCTAGGCTTGTTTGAAGTTGGGTGCATTTATTTGATTATTTTTTCTTTAAACAAAATAATCTTGAAGAAATGGTTCAAATATTTGGGGCATTTTGCACAGGGCTGATGGTGTTGTTGCTTTAGTTTAGTAATGGTTGCGTTCAGTCTTACATTAGCAACAGATACATTTTTTTTTTTTTTTAAGTGATATTTTAAACTCAAAATGCTACACATTATTACCTCTGGAGGTTATTTTATTAATTAACTTTTATTTCCTTTAGGAAAATTGCATTGCCATTGGAACAAAATGGGTTAAGTGTCTGTATCATAATATCACCTAATGTAGGTAGTGAATTAAAACACGTGTTGAATATTTTGTATATAAATAGAATAACTTTTATTTTCCCGCTAGGTTGTTGCTGCTAGCCCCAGCAACAACAAAACGACATAGACAGTGGGGCTGACCCACAACACATATCAAACAAAGACATTCAATATAATCATTGCATTAATCAAACTAATTAAGTCAATTAAAGTGGAATGCAGCCATGATTAAAAATAGCCCCCGCTGTCCCGAGATGTCCAGTGTGATTAAGCAGTCCAACACACAAACTCCGCCTCCACGACATTCCTCCATACACGCAGTGTTGCGGTCTCTGTACACTGTTGAAACGGAGCACCAAACTGCGGCAAGCCTTCCCAGTCGTCGCCTCACTCCTCCCCACCCATTATCTTCTCCTTTCTCTTCCCTGGTGGCCTCTTGAAGATTGCCCGTAGTCCTAGACCAGTTCCGAGTCCCGACATCTTCAACTCCGGTGAAGAACGATGGTAAATTTTGTAGCTGCAGATCCAACGGACATTCCTGAGCATATGTTATGAATGCGTCTCCATGGTGACGACCACAAACAAAATTATCCCAAATATACAATTTGTCAATATTATCAAAACGAGCAGCATGAGTGCCCTGAACAATCTTCAGCCCGCTTCCCCGTCCCACAACAGACAACACAGCGCATGAAAAAAACAAAAGACAAAAGCCCGACACAACAAAATACATTCAAATTAACAAACACGAACACGAGAGACAGCTGGACTACATGTCGCCATTACAGCGCCACGTGACCTCTATCCATTATTATAATATGGGACATATATAGTATTATATGGGACACAATTTCCAGTTTCCATCGTTACGAAATGTAACTTGAACAAGACCATATTTTTTACCTTAATTTTTATATTGAATATAAAAGTACAATACTTACATATTACATTACATTACATTATAGTCATTTGGCAGACGCTCTTATCCAGAGCGACGTACATTAGTGCATTTTCAAACTAGGAACAAGTGCGTTAAAACAACCCTAAAAGGTAAATACGATTTCAAGTACCAGGCGTAGTCAGTATGATTTTTAAAAAAAATTTTTGGGGGGGGTAACCACACGATATCGATGATTGGCGTGTACAACAGTAAGCCAATAAGTAACCTTGCAAGTATTAAACTAGAAGCTTGAAACACTTAAACAAGGATTCATAAAACACAATCAAGGGAGGTCACAAGAAGGTAGGGAGGGGTGGAGAGAGGTGCAGCTTGAAGAGGTCTTCAATCTGCGCTTGAAGGTGGTCAGACTTTCTGTTGTTCTGACCTCCATGGGGAGCTCATTCCACCACCGTGGGGCCAGGACAGACAGACGTCGAGACTGGGTGCTAGTATGAAGTGGGGGGGGGGGGGTACCAGTCGTCCTGAGGAGGCGGAACGCAGGGATCTGGTAGGTGTGTAGGGTCTGATGAGCTTTTGGAGGTATGGAGGGGCTGATCCTCAGACTGCCTGGAAGGCGAGCACCAATGTTTTGAATTTGATGCGAGCCATCACAGGTAGCCAGTGGAGGTCAATGAGCAGGGGGGTGACATGGGAGTGTCGGGGGAGGTTGAAGACCAGTCGCGCTGCTGCGTTCTGGATAAGCTGAAGGGGTCTAATGGCCGATGCTGGCAGGCCAGCCAGGAGAGAGTTGCAATAGTCCAGGCAGGACAGCACCATCGCTTGGACCAGGAGCTGGGTTGAGTGGGTGGTGAGGAAGGGACGGATTCTCCTGATGTTGTACAGGAAGAACCTGCACGCCCGGGTTACCACTGCGATGTTCTTGGAGAGGGACAGCCTGTTGTCCATCACCACTCCGAGGTTCCTGGCACAGGGCGTTGGGGTCAGTGGAGTGTCCCCTAGGGAAATGGAGAGATTGAGAGGGGGAGAGGTTAGAGCAGGAATGTAGATGAGCTCAGTCTTGCCTGGATTGAGCTTGAGATGGTGGTTGTCCATCCAGCTCTGGATGTCTCTCAGGCAAGCGGAGATGCGGGCTGACACCTGAATGTCAGAGGGTGAGAAGGAGAGAAAGAGTTGAGTATCGTCAGCATAGCAGTGGTAAGAAAGACCATGAGCAGTGATAACAGGGCCAAGGGATTAGGTGTAGGTGGAGAAAAGGAGGGGACCAAGGACTGAGCCCTGGGGGACTCCTGTGGTAAGTGGACGGGGTGCCGATACTTTACCAGCCCAGGCAACCTGGGAGGAGCGCTCCGAGAGGTAGGACTCAATCCAGGCCAGGGCCGAGTCGCCGATCCCCGCTGCAGACAGGGACGACAGGAGGATGGAGTGATCTACAGTGTCGAAGGCGGCAGAGAGGTCTAGGAGTATTAGCACAGAGGAGAGGGAGGCTGCCCGAGCTGCGTGAAGCATCTCGCTGACGGAGAGGACTGCGGTCTCCGTTGAGTGGCCAGGTCTGAAGCCGGACTGGTGGGGGTCTAGTAGGTTGTTCTGGGTAAGGAAAGAAGACAGTTGGTTAGAAACAGCATGTTGAATAGTTTTGGAAAGAAAAGGAAGAAGAGATACCGGTCTGTAGTTTTTGGATGTTGGAGGGGTCCAGCGTGGGTTTTTTCAGGATCGGGATGATGTGGGCTCTCTTGAAGGATGAGGGGAAGCAGCCAGAGGTCAGGGAGGAGTTCACCAGGGAGGTCACAAAAGGGAGGATATCTGGGGTGATTGCCTGGAGGAGAGATGACGGGATAGGGTCGAGGGCACGGGTAGTGGGGCGATGGGAGAGTAGGAGATGGGATACATCGGTATCAGACAGGGGAGAAAAGTTGGGGGGGGGACACGGAAGGGGTAGAGAGAGGAGGAGAGTGGAAAACAGTGTCCGTGAGGGGAGGGGGAGTGGGGAAACAGGGGGGGGGGGGGGGGGGCATAGAGAGAGGGGCTGAAGGAGCTGCGGATGTCTGCGATCTTCTCATCAAAGAAATCTGCGAAGTCGTCTGCAGTGAACGAGGATTGAGGAGCAGGAGGGGATTTGCTGAGGAGAGAGGAGAAGATGGAGAACAATTGACGGGGGTTAGAACTGTATTTGTGAATTTTAGTATGATAGTAAGTTACCTTGGCAGTGGTGACTGCTGTAGAGAACGCCGCTAGGAGAGACTGGTAGAAGGAGAGGTCTGATGTGTCTCTG
The DNA here is from genome assembly GCA_029718625.1 of Synaphobranchus kaupii. Classification (NCBI taxonomy): domain Eukaryota; kingdom Metazoa; phylum Chordata; class Actinopteri; order Anguilliformes; family Synaphobranchidae; genus Synaphobranchus; species Synaphobranchus kaupii. Next base: position 8,947,681 of record CM056387.1, read on the forward strand.
GATTTCCTCCACATCCTCTCTGCTGCGCGAAGACCGGCCCTGGAGGTGCGCAGGGCATCGGACATCCACAGGCAGGGAGGAGATAGGCGTGTGGGCCTAGAGACAAGAGGGCAGAGAGAGTTAAGTGATGTGGAGAGAGCTGTGAGCAGGGTGTCGGATGCGGAGTCAATGGGGAGTTGAGAGAAGGGTTTGAGAGGGGGGAGGGAAGCAGTGACACAGGGAGCAAGAGAGGAGGGTGAGAGGGAGCAGAGGTTATGGTGGACAGAGACAGTGGGGGTGGGGGGAGGGGGGGGGGGGGTGGTTGTGGAACAAGAGGAAGAGAGAAAGAAATGAAGTGGTGATCAGAGGTATGGAGAGGGGTAACAGTGAGATCAGAGCAGGGGCTGTTCTTCTGGAAGACCAGGTCTAGGAGGTTGCCAGCCTTGATTGCAATTGGCTAACAGATGTGTGAAACACTTCGCAAGCACGGATAAATAATTATCCATATTATGTCAACGTAAATAAGAGTATAATAATATCCTCTTATGTAACAGTGCAAGACAATATTTATGTGCTACATAACCTGTACTAACATCTAAACTAGACAGTAATGCCAGTAAGTCCAGATGTACAGTATTTGTCCAACGGTGCTCTCAAACCAGGTCAGAGTCCCCATATTATTACTTGTGAGTTAATTACAAAACTTTAGCAATGCCTAATCTAATTCCATCTGTAATGTAAACACATATATACAGAGAGAGATAGAGATTTTCATTATCTAATCCTCAAATTAATTTTGTCTTTCCTTTTATGTTGTCCCAGCTCAAGCAGTTTGGTGCAACAAATGATTGTTGGTCCCCATTAGCTGTGCTTTACAGTCTCCAAGCAAATGGTATGAAAACAGGGACATTCTGTTTCCCTGACTGTCATGTGCTAATTGACGATTGGCATTTTTTAATAGCAATATGCTACAGGGAGAGCAATGATGTCTCTCTTAAATGGTCTATGATCCAACTGGGTTTGCATGTAAAAGAGAAACCAAGAGACTGCTCATTTGAGGGCCAGGTCATATCAAAATATAACACATTTACAATGTAGTTTATTTGTAATATTGAGGTAATACAATGCTACACTGGCTTACTGAGTTCACAGTCTGAATGGTACAAAAGCACAAGGCACAGAAGCAGTGTTTTAAGCACCTAAAGTGTTGAATAATTACATTGTGTGCATTTTTTGTTAAACATGCTTTCATCCATACAGAAACTATAGAGATCAAACACATTCATGTTAAACAAAGCTTTAAAGAAAGCTCTACCTGGTTGTATTTTCCCCTTTCAAGGCTCATCTTGAAGATTATTGGCAGTCTTTTTGCACATTTTTTCCCCCTATATTATTTATTTTTTCCCCTTTTGTCATTTGTTTTTCTTGTCACCCACTTAACTTTCCCTTTCTCTGTGTCCTTTCTCTAGGTTCCACTTCAGGGTCCATAAATGAGAGACAGGTGGAGGGATAGAAAAGGGGACGTGAGTACTAGGCTCAGCGGAGATGTGTGCCACAGGAGAAATAAGCACAAACCAGCCTGAGGTGACCGAGACGCAGGCCCTTGGAGATTAACCCTCCACAGGAAGAATCCAGTCAAATTGTTTAAAAAGACCAGGACTGTGCAACTCTAGTCCAGCTCATCAAGCGACTGATTTTTTTTGGACCTTTTTTTCCCCGGAGTCAAAACCATTTTTAACAACCTGTAAGTTAAACCCGGCCTGTTAAAACCGGAGTTGTGCTCTCTTTGGGTAGCTTTCGGTGTTGCTATGACCTCACAAGAGGCTCCAAGGGCTGCCTGTGTAGGCATGGCGATGAGTGCCTTCTTCTGGTGGGTCGCTATTCTCTCTTTGACCCACACTGGCGGGGTCAGAGGGGACTGCTGGCTCATTGAGGGAGAGAAGGGCTTTGTGTGGCTGGCCATCTGCAGCCAAAACCAACCACCTTATGAAGCCATTCCACAGCATATCAACAGCACCATTGTGGACCTGCGCCTGAATGAGAACAAGATCAAAAGCATCCACTACTCAGCCCTCAGCCGCTTCGCTAACCTGACCTATCTGAACCTAACCAAGAATGAGATCAACTACATAGAGGACGGGGCCTTTTCTGCCCAGTTCAACCTACAAGTGCTTCAGCTGGGCTTCAACAGACTGCGGAACTTGACAGAGGGAATCCTCAGGGGTTTGGGCAAGCTGCAGTACCTCTACCTCCAGGCCAACCTGATTGAGACTGTGACACCCAATGCCTTTTGGGAATGCCCCAACATCGAAAACATAGATTTGTCAATGAATCGTATCCAGCAGCTGGATGGGTCAACGTTCACCAGCTTAACGAAACTGACGACTTGCGAACTGTACACTAACCCATTCAATTGCTCTTGTGAGCTCCTGGGTTTCGTAAAATGGCTCTCTGCTTTCCCCAACAGAACAAATGAGCGCATGGTCTGTGATTCACCACCTGGCTTCTCCGGCTACAGCCTCCTCAGCCAGAACCCAAACAATCCCACTTACCGCAATGCGCTGCACATGCTGTCCACTGTTTGCACCGACGACTATGTGACTCCCTACATACCGATGCCTCCCGATACCACTACTTTTCCGCCGGACTCTAGCCCTTGTGGGCTGGAGGACTGCCCCTCAGGAACTGAGCCAGACGAGGGTATCGGCATCAGTCCGACCTACATCGACTTTGACACGAAACCTGTCATGAAACTAAAGCAAGTGTCGCACAAGAGTGCCACCATAATGGTCCAGATCCCAAACCCATACAAGAAAATGTACATCCTGGCCCTTTACAAGAACAGCTTCTTCACCGACATCCAAAATCTGAAACTTAATAAAGAGGAAATTGAGTTGAAAAACCTGAAGCCCCACACAGACTACACATACTGCGTGGTCTCCAAACGGAATTCTTTGCGGTTCAATCATACTTGTTTGACAATCTCCACGGGTCTCAAAAATGAGAAGGAGAGAGTGGTCAACAGCTCTACTGCCACACACTACATCATGACCATCCTCGGTTGTCTCTTCAGCATGGTTATATTCTTGGGGGTGATCTACTACTGTTTGCGGAAAAAGAGACAAAAAGATGAAAAGCACAAAAAATCTGACAGCCTCAAGAAAAATATAATCGAGCTCAAATATGGTGCAGAACTTGAAGGTGGAACAATGCCTCGGATGTCGCAGAAGCAGATGATGTCTGGAGACAGCATGTCCCGGATGCCGTACCTACCTTCTGGTGAAATAGAACAGTACAAACTTCAGGATATTAGCGAAACACCTAAAATGGCCAAGGGGAATTACATTGAGGTACGGACCGGCGAGCACCCGGATCGTAGGGACTGTGACCTCGGCATCTCTGGGAACAGCCAAGGCTCGGTGGCCGAAATCTCCACCATCGCTAAAGAGGTGGACAAAGTGAATCAGATTATCAACAACTGCATAGATGCCCTGAAATCGGAATCAACGTCATTTCAAGGGGTGAAATCTGGAGCTGTGTCCACTGCTGAGCCTCAGCTGGTGCTGATCTCTGAGCAGCCTCCCAGCAAGGCTGGCTTCCTGTCCCCCGTTTACAAGGAAAGCTACCACCACTCTTTACAGAGGCACCACAGCACAGACGCCTCCCCCAAGCGTCCCAGCACCTCCTGTGGGCCCATGCGGAGTCCCAGGCCCTACCGCTCGGACGTCGCCTACAAGTCCGAGGCCAAGTACATCGAGAAGACTTCCCCGACTGGTGAGACCATCCTGACAGTCACACCGGCAGTGGCCATCCTGAGGGCGGAGGCGGAGAAGATCCGACAGTACAGCGACCACCGGCACGTCTACCCGGACTCACTCCAGGTGGAACAGCTGGAGGGGCTCGGGAACCGCAAGCCCTCCATTCTGGAGCCCCTCACTCGCCCCCGCCCCAGGGACATGACCTACTCCCAGCTCTCGCCCGAGTACCATGACCTCAGCTATGCCTCCAGCCCGGAGTTCTACTGCAAACCAGCCCACACCTTTTGGGAGCGCTTCAAGATCCACCGCAAACGGCACAAAGAGGGGGAGTACATGGCAGCAGGACATGCACTGCGTAAAAAAGTGCAGTTTGCCAAGGACGAGGACTTGCACGACATATTAGATTACTGGAAAGGTGTTTCAGCTCAACACAAATCTTGATTCCTCTCAGACTTCTGTTTTGGGCCAAAATAAATACACTAAAAAACTGAAAGCATTTCAATTCCATATAGAGGGGGAAAGAAAGCTTAAATAATTAATACTGAGGCTCCTCTGCAGGTGTTTTACTTCGATTTGTGGACTGACTGAAAATGGAACCATGGAAATGCCAGTCTAACATTTGTAATGAAATAGACAAAATTAACAGGAAAATACCTTATCTTTTACCGCAAAAAGAAAAAAAATTGCATTGGAATATAATTATTTGGGTATCGCATGGCCGTGTCCTGTGACCGTGGATTAACTGTTGTGTACTTTACGAGAAATCCAAACCAACAAAGGCAAATATGTCTGCCGAACACTTCGTATACAAGATTGTGTATACTTCGTACACTTCGTTTAATTTCCTCTAAGAACTGCATTCATGCTGTATGCACACACACTTCTCACTGTGCATTGTGGAGGGAGAAAGAGAGGAAGAGATTAATTTGTTCTACACTCTGAAAAAACTATGAACAGAAACAAATTTATATATTTGCAACTTTTTGCTGTAAAAAATGCCTGTTTGAATCAGGTTTTAACCGTGGATTTCAGAGACAGCATCTTTATTACTATTCTGTTGGTCTCAGATGAATGTCTTCTGTCCTGATGGATAAAAATTGCACTGTTCAATGAAATGGTACATTCTTCTACATACCCCATTGTTTCCCCCCTCCCTACTCTTGCTATCCCATACTTACTTGCAGGTATCACAGAGCAAACTGCACAATATCTAAGGAGAGGTCTGCGCAATATTGGTAATGTAAAATATTATATAATACTAGTTAAATGCCAACAATGCCCACTATGGAGAGACCGGTTTCCAAGTGTAGCAAAAGTTCCAGAGGCAAGCCTCCTGCTCCTGTTTATGACGAGGCTGGTTTATCGGCAGCTCGAAGCTTCTGTCCCAACTGGTAAAACATTGACAAGACTCGTAACAACAGCGAGGTTTTTTCTGTGGGAACATCTCAAATCATTTAAAGACACAAGCAAGTTTGGAGATAAATTGATTTATTTGTCTTTCAGCCGAAAAAAAGAAACTGTTGTTGCCACTTTTTCTCCCCTCTTAGATGCCTGAGTTCACCACAGATGCCTTGAGGTATAGAGACTCACCAGACCCGTCATCAGTTTGGAGGAGAAGGTTCGGTGCTGGAGCTTTTAACTGCAGTTCACTGGCGGTCTCTCGACAACAGTCGAATTTCATACCTATTACACAGCATACAAAGCTACAGATATAGACTGGGCTTCTCCCTTAGCAGCCGAGATCCACCGTTTCTCATGTAATTACGTTCAACCAAAGTGCTGCAGCAGAGAGTCTTCACATACCCTGCAGACATTACAGAGCCCAGGCTAAACCTACAGATCTAAGGATGAATGTATTCACATAATATGAGTATGTGGCAGCTTTTTTCCCCCTCTTTACAGTAGCTGCAGTCTTTGTTATTCACAAACCTTAGCCCCCCAAACCAAAACCCGGACCCCACCCCCCCTGTTTTGTGGAACCCAATGCATATATTATTTTTCCTTTTTTTTTTTTCCTTGTCAAGTGTTTGTTAAAAATGAAACTCCAAACAACATGAAAAACATAATGGATGTTAGCAATTGATAGTATGTTACTGTAGGATGTTTTTTATGTTGGGCTTAACACTTTTGAAACATGTAGTGACACAGAGTGAAACACAGTGACTAAACCAACAAGCTGAAGAGTGAGTAAATTTCTGCGCTAATGTGCTGAGTATTAATTTAATTTACAAAGGCCTGTTTTATTCCGGGCCGAGCTGTTGCCACTGAATTCTGTATTATCGTTTTTTTTTTTTTTTCTTTGACTGGGTAATAGAAGTAATCGGGTTGTTCATTCTCTTATTCCGACCGCCTTAAAATCCAGGGTTTATAGACTTTTTAAAAAAATTGATTTTATCTTTTCTCTCTGTGTTTCTTTTCAGTATTCAGATGTTGTTTTTTTACATCCAAATTCATTTGCTGTTATTTTTCTAAACGTGACTCTATAGGCTACACAAGCTCTGTGTTTTAAGGGTAAATTAACAGGTAACCTGTGTTTTTTTGTTTTTTTTACTGCGTACTGTAGCACTCCTGTGTCACAGTGAAGCCAGAAGGACAGGGAGACCTTCAGATGGAAAGGTTGACTTGGAAGTAGCACCCAGTTAGAGTGGGCTGCGGAAAGGCTAACTCAACTGAACTTCAGACAGGATCGAAAACAGCCCCAGCTGAGAGACATTAGACGCGAACAAGAGCACAATAAAGTGTTTTTTCTTTTCTTTTTCTTACTGCTATGTTATATCTGCTTCAGACAAAATACTGTGAAATAAAGGGAAGGGTTGGATCAATACAAATGATCTATTTATTCACTTTTCATATGACTTCAGATGAGATTGTGAAGACCATTATTTCATTATTTTAAATGTACTGAGATAATACAAGTTGAATGGCCTACTCAAGGGAACAATGGTTCTATCACCCCTGAGATTTAAGCCTGCTATATACTTTTTGTTATAAGGCTCATTTCATAATCACCATGTCATACAGTACACCTGCGGTTTATGCCACGGTTTTATTTTCTGTAACAAATTTACCTACTCATACTCCCACTGAACTACAATGGAAGCACATTATCCTATAATGCATCAATACACATCTAAACCACTACAGTATGATCTTTAGTCATTTCCCCACATTTCTAGTCATTTACTTTCATCTGTTTTATTGATTATATTGTGTTGTTTACCCACCTGTCGTGCTGTGTCAACTAAACCCTTTGCCTGTATTTTTTAGGTGTTGCCCAGATCACATGGGTATAAATACACTTAGAAAAAATACAAGTAGAAACTGTCAAAAACATCTTAGAACTAGGTATTCACAAAACAGTTTTTGATTGTACTGAAACATACGTAAATATACAGTACCAGTCAAAAGTTTGGACACAGTTCAGTGAAGCATGGGGGGGGGGGGGGGGGGGGGGGGGGGGGTTGCTGTGGGGTTACTTTGCTGGTTACACTGTTGGACGAGTTATCTAGAATTGAAGGCACATTTAACCAGCATGCCCACCACAGCATTCTGCAGTGACACGCCATCCCATCTGGCATGCACTTTACTTGGGCCCTCATTTGATTTTCAACTGGACAATGACCCAAAACACACCTCCATTCTGGGTAAGAGCTATTGGACAAAGGAGATATAAGGGGGTCGTGTTCGGAGGACCAGACGCGACAGAAGGAATCTAAAAGTTACTCCCGTAGAAATAACCACTAGGGTGGAAAGACTCCGCGAAAGAACAAAGAAATACCCCTAGCTCTAGATCAGAGATCGAGCACGGACAGAGGTATAGAAAACAGAAAAGGCAAAAAAAACGACCCAATTTAAATAGGGCGAAATAAACTCTAGGCTTGTGTGATAGATAGCAAAAGTAAAAAAAAAATACCTCTCACTCTCTATATAGGAGAGTGGAAAATAGTGAGATAAGCGAAAAGGCCTCTTGCTTTCAATAAAGAAAGCAATGATAAGAGAGGTAAACAAAGGTAAACCTGCAAAGGAGGACAACAGAAGGCAGAACTAGAAAAAGGCAAACAAAAGGAATGGAGATCCTAAGATCTAAACCTAACTAAATTGCTAACGGGATTTCCCGCTTTGCTTATTTGAAACAACAAGGAAAACAGTGTCCCAAGTCCTATACCTTACCGGCTAAGTGAAGTCGCAAAACAACAACTAAGCACCGGAAACAAGAAACACCGAGCTTATAAAGCCGACCAGTAATAAGGAACATGTGCAGGAAATTAGGGAAAGAAAGAGCGAAGGCCCGGAACGGAAGACGAAAAACACTGTAAGAGCGCCCTCACGCCGCTCCGAGGAGGAAAGACCGCAGAAATGGAAAAGGAGCTAAAACACCATAACAGGAGAGTGATGGAGTGCTGCATCAGATGACCTAATCTAACACCAAGCCTAAACCTAAACCCAATAGAGATGGTTTGGGATCAGTTGGACCAGAGAGTGAAGGAAAAGCAGCCAAGTGCTCAGCATATGTGGGAATTCCTTCAAGACTGTTGGAAAATTATCCCAGGTGGCTACCTTATGAAGTTGGTTGAGAGAATGCCAAGAATGAAAAGCTAGTATTAAAGCAAAAAGTGGCTACTTTGAGGAATCTAAAATATAAGATACATTTTGATTTGTTTAACACTTTTTTGGTCACTGCATAATTACATTTATGTTATTTCATTGTTATTGAAAGCGGCTATTAGGCTGTGAGCGGAATTATTTGAGGCAAGAGATTAAATTCGAACAAGGGCTTGTAAGGAACTGCTCCTGGGTGACTTCATACAGTATATTCAACGTTAGAGTTCAGAAATGCATTACAGCATGGACATCTATTATAATTATTTGTCATGCATAATACAGCTTGAAACTCCACATAGTTGACGTCCAATAATTGTGCATAGCCGCTTAGGATGACAATCCAAAAGACAATAACCACAATATAAATCAAGTTGACATATTTAACTTGAACATTGTGTGTCAATGTAAATGCCGAGAGAATAGATTTTGTAAGGTCATTGATTTGCTTTTCTTGAAGCTAAGTGCAACTCATGTCTTACAAACAGTCTCCAACATCCACACTGGTCCTGATTTAATGCATACATATTGCATATATTAAGCTTGTGATTCACTCCCTATTCATTTCTGATGGTAATAGTTTATTGGTTTGTACATTGAGAATTAAAGTTTATTGCAGCTTTCTACATCCACCATTTGGTGAGCAGCCAGCAAAGACTCGCTTGACAACACCTTTATCCTATGATGAAACATATCTATCCTGATGGGAGTGGTCTCTGCCAGGATGACAATGCCCCCATCCACAGGGCACGAGGGGTCACTGAATGGTTTGATGAGTATGAAAATTATGTGAGTCATATGCTATGGCCCTCGCAGTCACCAGACCTCGCAGTCACCCAATTGAACGCCTATGGGAGATTTCGGACCGACGTGTTAGACAGCACTCTCCAACACCATCATCAAAACACCAAGTGAGGGAATATCTTTTGGAACAATGGTGTTCCAGCCCTCCAGTAGAATTACAGAGACTAGAATCTATGTCAGACTAGAGGTAGAATCTATGCCAAGGCGCATTTCAGCTGTTCTGGCGGCTTGTGGTGGCCCAACACCTTACTAAGACACTTTATGTTGGTTTTTCCTTTAATTTGTCACTTGTCTGTATATACTGTGTAACTGGTATATACAAGGGGAATTACATTGAGGTACGGACCGGTGAGCAACTGCATCGCAGGTTGTGAATGGAAAATAATGTTTTAATTGTACAACACAAACGTACGAACAGTGGTACATTGTGATCATGCCAGAGCACAGGCCATATGTGAAAAACAGTGTGATTCACCCTGAGGGAATAGGGAGGCCTGTTTAACACACCGAATGGCACAATCTGGTCAAGCAACCCAGCTAGGGAAACAATGCATGGCTGACAGTTACAAGTACCTTGCAATCCATCATATGCGATTCACAATATTAGCGCACATCCTGGAATGTTTAAAGGTTTCACAGGGCAAAATGAGTTTTTCATACTCAACCCCAACAAAATACAGAAGACCATGAAGGCAAAAATGGTTGTATGGCTTTGGAAAGTCAAACATTCTCCCATGATAACATACCAGTATGCACGCATTTAACCTATTACAAACTGCTTAAATGTTTCCACATGTGCTCATTGTGTGAGGGGGGAAGGGAAATCCCTAACTTGGTTTAAGCTTTGTGATGGATTATTCTTGTAAAAGTAGCAAAGGCACAATACCATGACTAGCCGGAGGTGAAGGTAGAAGTGATTCATACTGGTAATGCGTGCCTGTACATATTCTTCATAATAGAGTTTCCGATTGTCCATTATTAGTCTGGGATGTTCCGTAATTCAGACAAAAACGGTTGTTCTGTCCTGCCGTCATTGCATGACTACGACACACACTGAAAATAAAACACTCGACAACCTACAAAATCTGGGTTGCTATATGGTTACAGTGTACAGAAAATGCAATTTATAACAGCTCCGACCCTCACAATGTGTGCTGTGTCCCATATTCAAAGAATATATATTCATAAGAAGCATATCTCTGACATATCGCTTTAAGAATCTACCAATAAGGAGTTGAGTTATTAAGAAGAGTGTGTCATTTCATCAGTTTCGGGGGTTCAAAGGTTCAAATAGCCGGTGTCAGGGAGACTGATCCCCTCTGACCGGACCACTGTGGTACACGGGGAGCAACACCATCGGTGATTTAATAAAAACAAGGGATCATTGATCTACAAGGGATAGTTTTCCAGCCCCATGCTGCTAGGTCGTAGCCCAGCGAGATGAAAGCAGCTCTTTATGACAAAATTGGCCCGTATATATGGATGAAAAATGGGCTGCCGACTCTGTAGTTCACAAAGATAAAGTGAAACGATTTCCTCCACGGACACCACGGTGGCAGGGGTATTCATTAAACATTAACCCTTATTGACCATGAGTTAATGCTCTCCAGGAATTCCTTTCATTCCTGGGCAAGAGCTCAGAGAGTTGCACGCTATCTCTCTCTGGTACTTGTATTCCGTGACTGTCATCAGATATTTCAAAATGGAATGTTATGTCACTTGCCCGTGATACACTGTCTTCTTCTAGCCCCTCAATGTGGAGGTTGGATGATCTCTTCCTCAACTTGTGTTTTGCTACATTTCTGTCACGAACGAGGGGTTTATCTTTTCGCCGAGCTCCGTAATTATAGTTAAAACTGGAATTTGACATACGCGCTCACAAAGAGCCGGAGCTAATCAGTTCAGCTCAGGCAACAGCGGTACAAAGAGATGATTGACAATCCAAGAGCTAAGTGCTACAACTAAAAAGTTGTAACCTTTTACAAGTTTGCATGTCTGCTTTTTATCTATGCCTTTGAAGGTACAAATGATGGAACTGGAAGCTGTAGGCTTATAACAGAATGGGATTTATGAAAATTCCACTGAATAATACAAATTCAGATTAACATGCACGTTTTCCAGTGAATGTTCGTCTTTGATACCAGAAACAAATTATTTACAGTTCTTGTTATTAAGTCAAATGTATAGGAGCACACCATTTAGCAACACATTTGGTTTTTATTACGATATGAAAATCTTTCAGAAGATACCTCATAAACTGAATTTCAGCAATAGTCTCCGGAGCAGAACTGACACTGCAGATCACTTTAGTAAACATGAAAGTTCCACACATCTGATATGTTCTGACAGAGCCTTCAGCTTCCAAAACTCTTTTCTGGATGAAGGTCGACTGACTTGCAAGGTTTAGATGATTTATAGATATTGGCTATGCTGTACAGCAGATGTAAAACGCATGTAACCTTTGTTGGGGTGATGCTGAAAGGAAAACTTACACACCGCAATCCGAAAAATCTCTCTGTGCTTCGTGCAGTAAAAATGTGAGATTGCCAACAGAGTGACACCATATAGGTTTTCAAAGGTATCTTTTCTGGTTTGGTTTTCATCTTGGTTTGTGACCTACTCTAAGCTCTAGGAGGCAAATATCAAGCCCTACGAGGCAAATGTCAGTAAAAAAAATCAGTTAATTAGGAAACTTTCCCATTCATGTTTTCACTCTGAGCTATAGATTTCTGGCAGAGTGCTGGTGATGCATGTCGGGGCTACCTGCGTAAAAACATTATCTACATTGATCGGTTTTCAGGCACACTATTCATGCTTATGCATAGGAACGTTTACAAATTTCATGTACAAAACTTAATGTACAAACTTTGTTGCATTATTTTATTATCAATTTCATATTAAATTAGTTTGCACAGTGAATTAGCTGACTTGAATCTGATAAGGCATTAATAAAATGCTGTAGCTATGTAAGTAATAATGGGTTGTCTGTACTGCTTTTGTTTTTGGAACATGCCATGTACCTATGACAGGTAGATGATTCAATATTTTACATAGATCCTCACTGTTCCCTCTGACTATATATGAAAGGCTATTTGTGACAGGAAAATATGTCTTTGTGCACTTTACTGTCAAATTGTGTAAAGGTACATGGTTCTTGTAGTCCATAATGACACTCACAAGGTCCAAAGTGAAAGTACCCTCAAGCCCTGGCCAGGGGTCACATAATCCAACGTTAACCATGTTGTGCAAGGCTTCTTCAATCACTTTTGATAGATATTTACCTTAGATGTCTTCATGAGTCCAAAAAGTGGGACCCGTTCCGAAATGGGCCCGTGGCTCTCTTACCCGAACCAAACCCACATAAATTAATTTTCCATAAACAAAGGCCCGTTCCGAAATAGCTTGCGATTTCATTTTCGCAATTTCATAAAAGTTTCTCCTGCTAGGCCTATTTTCAGGTTATTATCATGAAAATAAAGAATTATTTTCATAACGAATGTGTCACAAGAAAATTGGTGCTTAACACAACAGCATATGCCTTCTGTATGAAAAAATATAATTGGATTATAACAATTGGCTAATAAAAAAGCAACAGAAGCGTGTGATAGCCTATTAAAATCAAAGTTTACAAAATGATGAATACAATGCAGTTATGCTATGTAAGCAAGTTTACGGAGGTTCCATACATGCAAAGAATATATTCATAATTGGCCTACCTTTCAAGCTTTCACACACCATTTTGGCACAGAACTGCCAAACACCATAAAAAAGTCCTTCTGGGTGTAAGACGTATTCAGTAAATCGGTTACAAATAGTGGGGTTTCACACAAAGTGTTTATTTGTCAATGTGAACCAGCTGTCATTTCCAATACAGAGCACTGACCAATCTGTCTGTGCACAGGAACAGTATGAACATACCCACACAACAAAAGCAAAAAACACATAATTAAAAGGACTGGCTCAACACCTGTTTTCGATTTTACTAAAGGCTACAGAGAAGTGAATTACGTCCAAAGAGAGATAATTCAATCAGCTGATAGCTTACATAAAACATAAATTACAAATACAACCCATCAGTGGGACAAAAAATTCAGCCTAAATGTCCATGGAACAAAAAAGGTTGGGAACCGCTGGGCTGATAGATTGGACTTAACACACACTGACCGTACGCTTTGGGTAGTGGGCAGAAGCAGACTATTGGACACTCTCCAGACATGAATGACAGTTTTAAATGTTTTTATTTTTTCAGTTTTAGATTTATAATATAGGCTATAATAATGAATTAAACAGGAATATTACTAAAAAAAACAGGTTGGGTCTACTCTGGTAAGTCCTTTTCAGTTGCTATTACCCGTGACCCATGGCTATTGCTTCAGTTCCGACCCATACCCGAGAGATGGGCCTGATGAGCGCTGTGGACTCAAACCCGTTTGTGTCTCGGGTCCTACCTCAGGTTTTCGGGTCCATATGGACCCATGAATACCTCTAATACAGAGTACAAATAATTACAGAGAAATGCATTTGTACTGCCACTTCAAGAAATGCTACCGAATCTAAATGCAGTTCATTTTTATGACTGTGTGCCATTATGATTTGGCCAAAGTGATATGTATGATTCAGGCAATGCAGCCTACGTATATTCAAAGCAGGGCAGAAGCCGTGTCTGTTTCCAACCAGTCCAATTGAAATGCTACTTTGACATTTAAATAAAGCTCTACAGCAAAAAGCCAAGTGGCTTCTTTTCCTCATCGGTCTGCAGAGAAATAAATTGGCTTCCCGTCATTACAACACTCAACGGGGAACAGAATAAAAATTGTAAGAATATGAATAAGTGCTGGGGGAACTAATGCGGTCAATTGCAATTCTCTTGACTTGATTTGCTCTTACTGGCTATGAACCAAGAGACGTATAAGGCTCCATTCTGTCCGTGCTTTGCCCAGAATCAACATGTCAAACCTAAGACGTTGGAGAAGCTGAGATATACAAGCTGGATATCGTTGTCAATGCATAACTGCACTCCACAGAGTAGTATTGGATATACTGAATGTGAATCAATAGGATTTTTTCAACCCTATCACAAGTGTGCCATTTAACTTACAAACCTAGCGATTCGTATTTGCTTGAATAATTGATGAGTAAATCTATAGACCGTCAGTCAATCCTCTGGGAAATGGTTTTACATGACACTACACCTGTCTAAACTGGGCTTCCTTTTACATATTTATGAGGTAGCTTTGACACTTGTTTGCGAAATCACCTTGCCCGATTGAATAACCTAATAAATTTGTTCACGCTGTCATATTTTATTATACGACTGATACATAGACTGGGTGGCTAGCTAAGTAGCTTACATTGTTTTTATTAATGGTCTGCTTAAATATTCATGTAGTAAGACCAGCGGGCCGGCCAGCGAAGGATGGGCACCCCCTCTCTAGCCAGGTTCCTTCCGAGATTTCTTCCTACTGGGGAGTTTTTTCTCGCCACCGTTCAGTGTTTTTTTCTCCCCTACCGGGGAGTTTTTTACCTCATTTTGCTGGTTGGGGGCTAAGGCCTGGTTTTTTGCTCAATTTTCCTTCTGTTTCCCTATGCAGCGTCTTTGTGACAGTTCTCTGTAAAAAGCGCTATACAAATAAAATTGAATTGAATTGAATAAGACCATGTTCGGTCTAAAATCCAATAAGACTAGAACCTGACTTGTGAATTGTGGATGCTGTTCTCCGTTGACATCCATCATAAATTGTGTATTGTGGTGTATTAAGGGTTAATACCCAAAATGCTGCATCTAATTACTGATTAATGATTGTTCTAATTACTATTTCATTGTTTATTCCCCCAGTGACCTTTATATTCTTTGGTCAATAAGCTACCAACTGGATACAAGCCACTAGGGATTGAAGGTGTATGGGCAGTCAGAAGAATGGTAATGCAAGCAGCCTTGAACCTAAGCCCCCACTGCTCCAGCTAGTTTCAAATAAATCTCAAGTTTAAAATGCCAAAGTGAACCTACTATGCAGGGGTGGCTTTCCCGTTTCCGATGTGCCTTCAGAATTCATGACACATTTCACAATCTCTTTTAGTTACGAGCTTAGAGTATATATAATGGGTTACGAGCACTTTCGGGAAAGCGTCATGAAAGGCAAGTATATCTTCACGACATACTTTTCGCTACGACATGCTTTGGGAAAGCCACCCCAGGTTGTTATGTCTGTTTTGTCATAGCACAAACTGCAGATTGTGTCATAACAACGGTATGCCATAGTTATGAATGAACATGACACTTCGTGACAGGTATTATGTCACGGCAATGTCATAACAACCACTGTCAAATAAAGCGTCACAATATAACAATATATCTATAAGTCTCCTATTTCTTGTAAGTTCTCCAATTATTTTCCTTTTCTATAAAGAAACGTGATTCCAAGCCACTCACATGGATTAAAAAGCCTTTATTCTTAGACCAGGAACATTAAAAAAAAATTGTTTGACAACCAATGCCTTGCCACTGTTCAGCCTTCCTCAGGTTTTTTTACATTTCTTTTTACTTCAGTCATATTTGTCTTATCTGTTGGGTACACAACATGTATCTCGTTAGTTTGTCCTCTTTTGTTGGTCATAGTTCCATCCATTGGCACAGTGACCATTTTAGGACATAACCTGGTCTCAGGAAAAAGGGCACCAGCTCAATTGTTGTCTTCCAATGCAGCCTCATTCCTCATCAATGAGGATAGCATTTAAACGAGATTCCGTACTTGAATGCAATACTAATATGCTAATAGTTTACCAAAGAGCCAAGGTTTTTTGATTGGCATCAATATCGTCATTAACATAAAGACTGAAAAATGTAGTTCTTTGAACGACATTTTTAAAAATCTCTAATTAAAGGCTTAAAAAACAGAATGAATAAGTCATTTTTTAACACTACTACTTCTAAAACCATGCTTTTGAACCAGCAGTTATGCCAGACACTTTGATGTGCATGACCTTAAAGTAATGACCTATTTGGCTCCAAAGGAAATTCATCTTCGATTTAAAGAAATACAAACTCAGCCAAGAGCTGTTTTTTTTTATTTTTTATTATTGCTTCCTGTCCCAAACCATGAATTATTCCATTCCATCTCTGAAAACCAAACATTGTTAATAATACATTAAACCCCAGCACAGAGACACATCCCTGTGTGGTTTTATTGTTTTTGGCAAAAAAAAGTTTAATCTTTTTTTTATTTTTTTTAAATAGATAAAACGGAAATGAGAAGCGGTGTGTGTCCCTTTTCCTGTGTCCTGGACTTGTGTAAACTCCCTTTTTCACAATGTCAACATGAGCTTGAGGGACCTGTCAGTCCATCTAGTCTTTCCGGAATCCCCGTAGACAACTCACTGCCTTTGTCAGAGGAATTGGATAAAACAAGTCGTCGTCGTCTTCTTCTCACATAGTGATACTGGGGCGATTAACGAATTTCCCTTTGACACAGCAAAGCACTCTGGGAGATTCCAGTGAGAGTGAGCCTGTGCAGCCGTGTCCATGAGATCTGGACCGCTCTGACGGAACAGGCAGTTTGCATCTCCCTGTGTGAGAGTTTGAAGCAAATCATGCCCCTGAGATTAAAGAAAGGAGCAGTGAGAGGATGCAAATGAAGTCGGAAATGTTGAGACTCATAAATGCTCCGCTGCCACGAAAGATCAATCTGTCTTGTCTGCTACCTGTCACTTTTCATTGAGTACTTATATCACCCGGAATTGTTTTCTGTTAGGTTATCTTCTGAGTTTACTGCAATGATCCCATGCAGTGCCATTTATTAATTCTGCAATATATATGCGGCATTTATTTTCATTACCGTAGATGATATTTTCACCTCTTAGCCAGAAGGTCTAGAGATGTGCTAACCCTCTAGAATCTAGATCACAAGAAATGGTGTCATGTCTGAGCTGTTAAAAAGACTGGACGTAACTGTAAAACTTTATAACACTGGTATACTGCAGTTAGATATATTTTTGAAAACCAAATATTGAAGGAATCCAGAATATGCAGTATACATACAAAGGGTACGCCTCAATCCAGTACAATTTATAGCAGCGCACTGAGGTTTATTTACAGTGGAGAAAGCATCACCTACAAGAGGCACCGTCTGTTGTTGAGTAATTAAACTGTGCTTGAATTAGGCTGGATTGGATCGCAAACATTTAATTCAGTGACAGCCACAATCGTAAGTTGCATTTTACATGGCATTTTGGGATTTAGTAGATACTCATATCCAGAGGGTTTTACACAGATTACATTTTCGCCCTTTTTTAACAAATATGGTGGCCTGGAGCATGCCTATTTGTGGAGTGGGCACACACACCTGCGTTGCGTGGGGAAATCAGCACAGGGCTTAAAGGGGTGCGCTCACTCTCCACGGTGAGAAAGTTGAGACCAGGAACCCGCATGTGGACAGAGAGCACGTCCGTCAGAGAGAGAAACTGCGTACAACAGAACCGAGTTGAGGAGCTGGCCAGCTGAAAAGGCGAGAGCTGAAAATCGTCCGTTGTGTTTGGGTTTGTTTTGTCTTCGTTGTTTTAGTTTGTCATTTTTGAATGGAACACGCGAGAGGGAAACATGAAGATTTTCATGCGCTCGTTCGTTTGTTTGTCTGAGACAGCTCTCTCGACAAATAAAACGCAGGTGAAAACTGTAATCTCCATGCGTCCAGCACTTCTCTTCCTCCCAGGGGTGCCACACAGCATGTGACAACATACAAAGCTGGATATTTATTTACTAAAGATATTCCGGTTAAGTATGTTGCACAAGTGTACAACAGCAGCTAGGAATCAAACCCACAACCTTTTGAGCCCAGTTCCCTAACCTTTAGACTACTCCGCAGCTCTAGGTTAGCTAGCTAGAGATTCTCTCATACATTCAATTAACAAAATATTTTCTTTTGATAAGCTACTTTGTATGAGAACAAATCAAGGGCAGGCTAAATTTACAGTACCATAAACTATAAATATATGTATAATAAAAACTGACGTGTGAAACAAATAATCTTTTTTAAAGTTTTTTTTTTCTTTCCATTTTTCACAAATGGTACAGTGGGGCATTATAGATTAAAAAAAACTATATAATTAATAATCACACTTAAATATATTTAGGTAATATATGTCTCATACCCCCAGGATTACACTTAGACACATGTGCACACATTGCAGTGCAGTATATACAACTGAAGTCAGAAACATATCCAAAAGATGAAAGAGGGAAGCTGACTGAATTTTGAGCATATCTGTGTTTGTTTACTGGCATTCTGGAGTGTTTGCAGTGCCAATCCTATCAATGTCTTCCTTATTGTATCCAAAACGAGAAAATCTCTAAGGCAGTTCCTCTGCCAGTGTTTAACATGTGTTGAAGCCTTTGTTGTACTCCGTTGTATTTATTTATTTTTTTATATTTTTGAGGAAATATATTTCCAGTCTTAAATTGTTCTGTCAGTTAATTATTTTTCTTTTTCACATTACATTTCGCCTTGATTTGTTCTCACCCCCCCCAAGTCTTCTGATGCATTTTGAAAATTAAATTTTTTTTTGTTGCTACGACTGTCTTTAAGTTTATTTCCTACATTAAGGTTGGACATTACTCTAAATAATACCCCTTTCACACACAAACCCGGGTTCGACCAGCGTTTTGTTATGGTTCTGTTTTGTTTGTGTATTATGTTCTGTTTATTTTCTGTTACTTTATTATTTTTCATATTCATTGCCCATAGCCCTGGTTGTGAATAAACAACGTTTTTTGCCTGCTACCTGTAGTCTGCGCTTGGGTGCTTATGAGAACATAACACGTTTGACCTATTCACACCGCACTATGGTCCCAGGCTGTCGCCATTCACACCAAGATCCGGGTCCGCAAGTTTACTTTCATATACGTCACTCCTGAACAGGGTTGTCACCTTGCGACGTTATTAAAAGTGAACATTTCAAAGTTTCTTTTTACTGTTGATTCAAGAAGTTATTGGACTGATATTGAAACGTATGCTTCAAATAAAGACTTTTTTTAACATAAAAATCTACACAAAAATGGTTCACTGACCATAGAATCAAGGTTTTGCAATGGCCATCCATGTCCCCTGACCTGGACCCCATTGAAAACCTGTGGGGTGAGCTGAACAGGAGAGTCCACAAGCGAGGACCGTGGACTCTGGAGAGATTCTGTACGGAGGAATGGTCATCAAACATTACATGGGAAGACTCCTGTGATCTTGGCAAAGGGAGGGATGCCAATAATTGTGATAAATATCTTCTTAGAAATAAAAATAAAGACTTGTTTTTCCTCTGATCAATGGTATCACAATTACATTTTCTGAGCACAGAAGACATTTGATAAACAAACTAAATTTAATCCTGCACTTTTTAGAATGGAACAGGATAACTTTCATTTTCCAGTTAGGGAACTTCAGTTGTAGTTTCCAGCAGTAAAAAAGACATAGACAGTGGGGCAGACCCACAAACACAAGCAAACATGTTAAATAAAGACATTCAATTGAATCACATTTCACATTATAGTGAAGGTATATGTGGAGTGGAATATATTATGATTATGATTAAAATTACTATTATTATTAGTATTTTGATCAAAATTATATTATATAATATATTATATTATATTAAATATTATAAAATTGACTTCACACCACTGTTGGAACTGGTTGACAGCAGTTTGAAGCTTGTCATCAGAGTTGGATGAGTCCACAATTACTGTATCATCTGAGTACTTGATGAAAGTTATCTTTGGCAGTTATCCGTTTAGTGTGTGAATAACACTGGAGAAACTACCAAGCCTTGTGGTGAGCCAGTAGAGATGGTCTTGGTGGTGCTGCAGTGGCCTTTATATCTAACCCACTGAGGTCTATCAGTTAAGAAGGACATTACCCAGAGGATAAGATGAGGGTTGAGGTTCATCTTCAGCAGCTTCTTAGCCATTAGGTGTGGTTGGATTGTGTTGAATGCACTGGAGAAGTCTATAAACACCTGTCTGATGTAGGACTTTGGTGTGTCCAGATGGGATTGGACCAGGTGAAGCAGTGTCAGTGGAGCATCATCAACTCTTCTGTTCTGTTGGTAGGCAAACTGTAGAGGGTCTACTATGCTCTGCACAGTCTGTTGGACCTGTGAGAGCACCAGGCGTTCAAAAAACGTAATTATAACAGGTGTTAATGTGACAGGTCTAAAGTCATTGGGTGCAGATGGGTTGGCCTTCTTTAGTACAGGGGAGATAATCGATGACTTCCGTAGTGCTGGGCGGTTGAACAGGTCACAGAAAACCTGTGCCAGTTGTTTATGACAGGATTGCAAAACATGATTGCTCATGTTGTCTGGACCGATGGCTTTGTTCAACTTCACCCTTTTTAGCACCCTGCTAACATCCTCCAGCCCTACATTGATGTTACTGCTCTCCTCAGTTAGAAACAATGCTTCTGATGTTACATCATCCTTTTCTGCTTTAAAGTCATACAAGTCAAATCTACTGTAAAAGATGTTTAGGGATTCAGCAAACTGACTGCAGTGTTCCTTAGACTGAGCGCCCAGGACGTTTTGCTTAGTAGAAATCCCTGAGAGGATGTTTATTCCTTTCCAGGCATCTCTCAGCTGCCCCCCTTGAAACAAATTTTCCACCTTCTCCTTATAGGCTCTTTTTGCATCCTTAATTTGTCTATTCGTGAATCAATTTTGATTCAACTCTGTCTCTTGATTGGAAGGCTCTCTTTTTCCTAATTTAACATAGTTTTAAGCTCCTTTGTCATCCAGGGCTTATTACTTGAGAACACTTTCACTTTCTTAGAAGGAAAAATAGTTTCTTCACAAAATTTTATATAGCCAGTCATTGCCTCTCCAGTCTCAACCAGCATGGCATTCTGTGAGAAAAGCTCCCAATCAGTACATTCAAAACAGTCTTTGAGAGTCTCAGAAACATCATCATTCTACTGTTTAACAGTTTTGTAGACAACTCCTTCCCTCTTAAATGTAGTTTTATAGGATGGAATGAGGTGAATAGCATTGTGATCCGCTGTACTTAGAGGTGGCATATAATGACATATAAGACATTGCAGTCACCTTCACATAAGTTTTAACATTAACTGATCATAGTAGCCTACAGCAGTCTATCAGCAAAATACAACCAACACACGACAGCAGCAACCAGTTCAGAATTTGACGTCATAGTTTAGTAGCGTGACATCACAACGGGTGGAATTCCAGTGTTTCATAAGTAGGCTACATAAAGACAGAAGTCTTGGGGAGAAATTGCCGATTATGGTTGTATTATTGAACATCGGAGACTTTAATCAAAATTCTATTGTGGAAATTATTATGGATGATATTATGGATCATTTTCAAGCCAAAATCCCAAAGGTAGGCTGACATTATTATAAATATTTAATATTCTGCCCCAGCATTATGTGCGCCTCTACTGTGATGTTGCTGAGAAACCGGTCTATTTACCCAACTGATCAGCTGTGCGCGATTTGAAAAAAAGTGCTGTCGGTTGTTAGGTAACTGTGCGTACACACAAACATCGCAAGATCAGTATACTACCACCATTTACTCTGCCTATTTACGCCACTTCTCGTGTGACTTTCCACAAGGTAGACCGTCAGTCAGTTAGCTACTTTCGCTCTTCTAGGCCGGCCTGACGCCTGGCAAAAATAGTTGACCAAACTCACGCGGTAGATATTTGGGTCTAAAAGACAAGGCTAGCAACTCCACGTCTGCAGAGCAATGCGTCACTCGGATCACAGCTGTTTTACTCCAAGCTTTGTTGATATACGCACAAACTCTGCCCCCGTGACTTTTTTCCATGCACATCCAGTCTCCATCTAGTCGGAATGGAGAACCGAACCCTTCCAAAGAAAGCTCAGTCAGCAATTGTATCATCCGACCACATCTCCGTTAGGCAGATGATGTTAGCATCTTTGTATGCCCATTGAAATTCAACATTGGCGTGAAGTTCGTCCAATTTATTTCTAAGGGACCTGAGGGAAACGGTGAACATGCCTTTTTACCACTCAAGCCTCTTCAGTCTTTGCCTCACTCCTCCACCACTCTTTTCCTTCTTTTCCCTGGTGGCCTTTTGAGGATCGCCTGCAGTCCTGTATCAGTCTTGATATCAAACTCAAACTCCGGTGAAGAGCAATGGTAACTTTCTTGCCACAGATCTAACAGACATTCCCGAGTATATGTTATGAATGCGTCTCCATGGTGACGACCATAAACAAAATTAGCACGACTGGATAAATTGGTAATATTATTAAAAAGAGCAGAAGGAGTGCCCTGAAAAAAATGATATTTGCTTCCCTGTCCTATAACAGACATACAACACATTAAAAGACAAAAGATAAAAGCTTGATACAATCAAACGCAATCAAATGAGCAAACATGAAACGAGAGACAGCTGGACTACATGTCGCCATCACAGCGCCACATTCTAGAATCATTACCAATAATTCTGGTGGGCACTGTATATGTTAGCACCAGACTGACTATGCACTTTTGTCATTGGTTTGTGTGATGCTATGGCCAATTAAGAGCAACCTACTAGTCAAAGTCAGAGCCAAAAAGGCTCCGATTTAATACATTGGAGGGCAAGGCAGCTCACAAGGCAAAGAATAAATGTCTCACCTGGATACGGCAAGTAAAAGATGCAGTATTTTGGCACATTATAAAATTGGAACCAAAGTTAAGTAACTCGTCATTATTCACTACCTATCAATTGGTAATAAAATTTGGGACTCAAAAGCCATTGAGGCGCTCATTTTAAGAGGTTTCATTGGCCCCTTTGTCTTGCTTATCGACCGTTGTGTTGTGTGTTATCCAGGAAGTGCATGTGCATCATTGTTATGTGCTTATCTCTACAGCGGAGCAGGGGAATGTTCCAGATCAATAAACTTGAGTAATGGCAGATAGCATCGAGATGTAGATGCATCTGGTATAAACTAGGGTATGAAAAATGATACAAGATTATAACAGCTGGGGAAATATTTTTTGAACTTTTTTCAAGATGATGAACATCAGAAGAAAATTTTAGTTTGTAAACTGACAGAAATTTCACATTTTTCTAAGAATGATAAGTTAAATTGCATTGAGCTGTAACTATTGTGTAGCTAATTCTGGGGAAAAGTTTAACAGAAATGGGGAAGTGAGAATGATCAGATTGCTACATGTATCTAGACTCAAGTTAAGCCAAATGATGTTCGCTTAATTTTATTATAGATTTTTTAAAAGAAATGTTTGACTTTCAGTGCCCTGAGCTGGTGATTGTTAAATGCATACTTTTATAAAAATTATGCCAACTATCCCCATGGTATGTTGTATCATTGATACATTAATTGAAATGGTTGGATTTTGGCATTTGTTTGAAAGATTTCAGATACAGAGAAAAAGGTCATGATTACAGGTGTAAAGGAGAACAAAAAATTCAATGAATGAAAGACCGTGAGAGTCCAGGAAACCATGGATGGATGGATGGATGGATGGATGGATGGATGGATGGATGGATGGATGGATGGATGGATGGATGGATGGATGGATGGATGGATGGATGGATGGATGGATGGATGGATGGATGGATGGATGGATGGATGGATGGATGGATGGATGGATGGATGGATGGATGGATGGATGGATGGATGGATGGATGGATGGATGGATGGATGGATGGATGGATGGATGGATGGATGGATGGATGGATGGATGGATGGATGGATGGATGGATGGATGGATGGATGGATGGATGGATGGATGGATGGATGGATGGATATTTCTAATGGAAGTACCTCCACAACTCTTGAGGACCCATACAAGTACAGCATCAATCATCATGCAATTTTATTCTTTATCCAGCTCCATGAACTACCGATAATAGAGTCGGACAAGGAAGAAGAACCGGGCTCAGATGGCGTTCCGGTTTCTTTCTCGCCGACCGCTCCGTGTTTTCCCGTCTTCCGCTCATTACCTGGCACACCTGTTCCTGGTTTCCTTTGTGCTATTTAAGTACGCTGTTTCCGCCTTCCGGTGCTTGCGTGTCTTTGTTGCCACGTTTCACCAAGCCAGGTAAAAAGGTATAGCCAGATGACTGGATTTTTGTCTGACAAACATTCAGGAACTTCCTAGAGTTAGGTTAGATTCCTATTTTCTATAGTTTTGGTTTATTTTACCGCTGTGCTTTAGTTATTCGCCTCTTGTTTGGTCTCTGACGTTTATCAGAGCTAGAGGTTTTCTACCAGTTTATTTTTCTCTTGCTGCTTAATTCTGCAAGTTCGCCCATTCTGTGGGTTGTTTTATTTTTGGCTCATGCCGGGATTATTCTCCCTTTATTTTTGCATCTGCTCGTTATTCGAGTTCGCCCAGAGCTATTGGGGTTGTTTCTGTTTTCGGTATTTTACGAGATTATTTTCTCTCTGTGACCTCACTTTACAATTACATTTAAAAATTAAACGTGAACTATCAGTGCAATTGTTTTATGAGGACATGTACCTATGCAAACTTTTAATCTGTACATGAAATATGACTTGTCGTAGCAGTTACCACAGCCCACTGAGTATAGCTACTGGGTATTGTTACAACCAAACTCGTGTTCAGAAAAGGTTGTTTAAAATGTGTTTAAGTTCAACTCTAATTGTTTTAATAAACAATTTAACACCATGCAAGTTTGTCTCATTTTCATTGGCTTTAACTATCTTTGAACTCTTCCTTTTCCACAAATGGTATGGTTTACGTTCTGTGACCAGGTGTCGACTATTTCAGCAATTAAGATTCAGTTTATTTCACCCATCAGGATATAATTGAATCAATTAAAAATGTTACCTATTTCTAAAATAATAATTTAGCACATACAGCATATGGCATGTTACAAATAATGAAACTAGTTGAGCTGACTAATTAAATGTCCTGGGATGTAATATTTTTTTCTTCATAGTGTGCATAGCTATTTCTGACATAATACGGCCTTAAAAGGGAAATCATCCCTCAGTAGACATTAACCATGTCTCATTTTGAAAAATTATCGACTTGAGTGGGAATGAAAACCAGCACAAATAGTGGGTCCCCAGCACCAAGATTGGGAACCCCTGATCAAGACATCCATATTAGAAACTTTCTAGGACATGAATGACACCAAATTGCCCAATTTCCATGGGATATTTATTGACCATGGGGAGTGCTTAGTCTAACAGCTCATCAGAAATATAACAGCTCTGAATGCACAGTGTCTCTGCAGGAATACAGTAACTCTGCAGGTATGGGTGATTTTCTACTTTAGTCCAGAGAGAAATCTCCCATTTACTTGTCCTATATTCAGCAGCAACGTGGTGTTACCAAGTATCACAGCCAAGTAGCATTAATAAACCAGGTTGAGGTCAATTCCATTTCTATTGAGACAATTCAGGAAATTAACTTAATTTCAGTTCATGAATGGAAAATTCCTTATAGTACATTATGACCATTTTTCTATTAATTTATTGAATTGTATTAATCGGTCCCAATAAATGTAGTAATATAAGCTTATAAGGTAATAATGGTACCTAATTCTGGCACTGCTCTGCTTCACTCATCAAACAGAGATATATTGCAGGGTAGTGTGACTGCTGACAAAGCTTTAGCATGCACACAGCTTGGCTTATGCTAATTAGCCTTAGCGATGTAGAATTGAGGAGCCAGGGGGGAGCTTTGGCACTAGGGTGTGACATTTTCATCAGGGCCCTCTAAGGGATCGTAGCTCAACGCTCCCTCCTGGCCAGAAAGGGAGACGGCCACACAGGCATTACTTCTCATTATCAGATTACGGAGCAGGACAGAGACCAGATCTCACCTTGACCCACATTCCCTTTGAGAGCATATTTCTCTGAGGCTGGGAAAAAAACACCTCCCTTGCAGCCCACTGAACTAACAAAGCAGTTCAGCACTCAGTCCAGCTGAGAGATTTGAGCGAATCAGAAACCCCTTTCACACATGGAACCCATAACTGTCATGGTTTTTAACCCTGTTTCACTATGCGGTCGTTTTCCTCAGTGGCCACGCGAGGGCGCTGCCCTTTTGGTAGATGCTTGCTCTGCCCTTTTGGTAGATGCTTGCTCTGCCCTTTTGGTAGATGCTTGCTCTGCCCTTTTGGTAGATGCTTGCTCTGCCCTGCTGAGTTGGCGGAGCTTCTGTTAGCGTTTACACCTGTACGTGGTCACTGAGAGCTATTTAAGCCTTCCGTTTCCTTCTATCGGGGCTTCTATATTGATTGTTTGTTGTGGTGTGTTGTGCTTTATTGTGTGTGGTATTATTCAGCCCTTTGTATGTTAAGTCAGTATTATTTTTGGTCTAGGTTTTTAAGGAGACCGTTTTGCTCCGTTGTGGTTCGTTGGAGTTATGTGGGACTCGCCTATGTGGAAGTAGCTATTTGGACTCGTCCCTCCTGGCGTACCCACCTATGTGGATGTAGTTATTCGGACTCTTCCCCCTTGGCTCTTTTCAGTCCTCGCTTCCTGGTTTCTCCTTTTTAGTCCGTTTGCCTAGTTTTTGCCTTTCTATGTCTCTTTCTCCTCTCTGTGTCTGCTTTCTTCCATGAAGGCGAGAGGAGTATTTGTTTGTTTGTATGTATCTACATAGTAGGTTTTTACTAAGAGACAGGGCATTTTTATCGTACTGATTTTAGGGCTTTATTTATTTGTTGTTCGTTATTCGTACCATTTGGGCTACTCGCCTATTTTAACGTCTCTTTGTTGAGGCAGGGCTTATTTCTTGCTGGCTTGGTAGTTACTTATCTCGTAGAAGTTTGGGACCGTAAATCTCTGCTCTATTTCGCCTTTTTTGTGCTTTTTCTCCGTGTATGGAGATTTGGGCGATTCTGTTCGGAACTGTAGTTCTGTTCGCCCTTCGGTGCATGTCATCTCTTAGGGAGATCGGGCGTTTCGCTTCTACTTAATTCTTAGCTCGTAGAAGTATAGAGTAGCTGTTCTTTGTTCCATTCTCGCCTGTTAAGGGTTCTTACAGAGAGTCCTGGCGTTTGCTTCTACTCATTTCCGTGTTACTGTGAGCCAGTGAGTAGCTTTGGTACGTTTATTCACTGTTTTGTCTCCTTCTCGTGGACTACGTTCCCCTTTGTTGTGAGTCAGGGTTTTTGTTTAAATTGAGAGGCTGTCGTGCTATTTTTGCGTTGGTCTTTGTTGCAGCTGTCCTCCGTCCTTTTTACCTACGGGATGATTTTGTTCAGAACTATTGTTCTGTTCGTTTTCCGGGTATGTTTCTCCTTGTGTGGAGTTTGGGCGAGGTTGTGGACATGTTTGTGTGTGACTGCGCGTAGCATGGGAACGTTAGCTCTCTGTTCCTTCGCTTCGTTACATATTCTTTTACTGAGAGGCTAGGGCGGTTGTTTCAATTAAGCTTGAGTTAGTCTATTTGGATAGTAAAGTTATGGGACGACGGTGCTCCGTCGGCTCACCTGTAAAATGTTTCTCTCTCCTGGGAGATCAGGTGTTTACCTCTTTGTTTTCTGCATTTGACTGCGAGCCTATTAATCTCGCCATGGAATGTTAAATCTCTGTTCCTGTTCGCCTCGTTATATTCCTCATCATAGAGAGGCAGGGCGTGTATTTTCAATTAATCTCGCTTTAGTCTAGCCGGTGAATGTCCGGTACTGTCTGTCCTGTTCGTTCCTTTCGGCGCCTTTCTTCTTGCATGGAGTTTTTGACGATTTTGTTCGGAACTGCTGTTTTGTTTCGTCTTTTGGGTGCATGTCTTCCTATAGTGAAGATTGGGCGATGTTGTGGACACGTTTGTGTGTGACCGCGAGTCTGAGAGTAGCCTGGGAACGTTGGATCTGTTCCTTTCGCCTCCACTATTACTCGTATTATTTTTGCAGTGTTTGTTGACTGTGTTTTAGGTTTGTCTTTACGCTACTCGCCCGTTATGTGTCTCGTTACCGAGACAGGGCGCGTATTATTTCTGGCTGTTCAGAATCCTGTCCTTGCGCTCTACTTGGCGTGCGACAGTGAGCCGGTTAGTAGCGTCTGTAGTGATGTTCGTTGTTCGTTGTCTTGTCTCCTCCCTTATCTGCGGGGTATCCCGCCTTAGTGGCCTTAGGGCTTAATTAATCCCCTTGCTGTGTTTGGCTCCTCCCACCTCACACGTCACGCCCCATTACAATAACATTATCTTAGGTAGTGGTTTTCCCCATTCACACATCGGTCTCCTATACAGAAAATTTCAGAGTCTCTTCACACATGACATGACCATTCCTGATAGATTAGGCAAGCTATATATTTAGCTAAATAATAGTTTTGGCGGAGATGTAAATCCTACCAACACAACACATTTTAAGAGTGATAGTTTTAAGATAACTTATGGTAACATCTTTAGCCAATATAGCTCAGTTAAGAACAGATGCATCAATCATAAGAAATCAATACTTACTTGTGGAGTTGTTTTCATAAAATACACCGAAAATAACTATGTTGGCCAAGTTAAATAGCTAGGTAGATCTGCCATTGATATGTGGCACTTGCCAGCTTTCTACATTGGGTAAACAAACTTAAAAGTGGAAGAGCTGGACATAAATAGCTATTTACCAGGGAGACACATTGCATAGCAAAAAAGCAATTTGTGAGGGAATGATGACAATTTGCGTTCTTACAAGCAAGTACAGCAACACTGTAAATATAAAATCACACAATACAGCTCCAATATCTTCTATGTGCAAAGTCTCATATTTGAACTGCTGAGAGGGCAGATTCAGTACAATGTTTATTAAAGAAATTGTGCCAGAACAAAAGGTGTAAGAACATTGTGACCTTTTGCATTCTTTACCCGGGAATGTTTCAGATTTTGTTCACACTAGAGCCATTCCAAAAGATTTCTGGAAACCTTACTAAGTCCTGATACGGAACATTGCAGGAACATCTTACACAGAAAATTTTAAGACTTTCTGTGGGAGTAAAGGAGTTTTCTCAGGTTAAGAGTCGGGCTCTGATGAGGTCATCCACAGGTCGTCTCTTGCATGAGGCTAAAGACATTCTAATTGTAAATTGTAAGACGTTCTATTAACACATGAGGCAGACACAGACAATTTCCGGAACATTTGCGGGTTAAGATGCATGTGGGAAAGGGGCTAGAAACAGGTTAAACAGATTAACCCACGTCTGAAGAGGCAGGTCTTCAGAAGTCCAATTTGTAAGGTGTCTGGTGACTGCTGTCATGATTGGGGTAGTTCACCTATCAACTATGGTAGAAAGCTCTATGCATATTATAGATGTTCCGGGAAATGATATCCCACCAAAGTGCTGCACAAGGACTGTAGAACAATCCAAATTATATTGTGCAATTACAGTGGCTTCTGCTGCGTAGAGAGACATTTAGTGTTCATACATTCCATTACTCAAACACCTTACATTTTATTCTAGAAAGGAATCATTACAGTTATAACCGCTGTAGTGAACACATTAGAATGTGCAAAATTAGATTGTATTCTCCCCTGGAACATATTCCACTCTGATGAACATTACTGTACCTTGGAGTCACCATGATGTGGCTAAGCAATGAAAATATTCAAGATCTGCTAAAAGTACACGGGCCATGACTTATTTTCCAAATCTCTCTGATACATGTCAATGTCTTAATCGTCCTTGCTGTTCTTCCCCCCCTTGCTGAGCATTCATTGCTATTGTTTTACTCCTGCTTTCGCTCTCTTCCAAGTGACATTCTCAGGAGATGCCTCCATCCCTCTCCCAGTTGAACCCATTTGCCTAGTTTGTTTTCTCTACAATATTCCCTTTCAAATGACATTCTTTCCCTTTTGTCTCCCCTCCTCTTCAGTAGACCCCCCCACACACACACACACACACACACACACACGCGCGCGCACACACACACACACACACACACACACACCTCCCTTTCTCTCCACTTTCTTTCAAAACTGAACTCCCAGAAAGTATTCTCTGGTGCATCCTTATGTATGTTTCATGTTTTTTTTTTTCCCTCCAGTTACCCTGGCTCAGTTAGCTAATTACTTGTATACATCAACACTGGTTTGGTCGTAGACTGGATCACAGTAAGCTGTTTCTTATAGGGGCATACACCGATCAGCCACAACATTAAAACCACTGACCGGTGAAGTGAATAACATTGATTATCTCTTTGTTATTTTGGTTCTGTACTCTAGCACTTTGAGTTTGAAAGGATACAATGACAATGGGGTTGAAGTGCAGACTGTCCGCTTTAATTTGAGGGTATTATCATCCATATCGGATGAACCGTTTAGAAATTATAGAACCTTTTGTACATAGTCCCCTCCATTTTTGGCATCAAAAAATATTGGACAGTTTAACATAATGTAGAATAAAGTAATCATTTTTTCAATAATATTTGGTCGCATATCCTTTGCATGCCATGACTTCCTGATGTCTGTGACCCAACAATATCAAAAGACTCTTGATATCTTATTTTATGGTATTCCTACAAGCGATACTATAACCTCTCTGCATTTTAATGGATCTCTATGGGAATTGGGGTACTAGATTTAGCTTTAGGAAAAAATGTAGTAAATTACACTGGAACAGTATGGAACACATGGTTGGCTAAATGGCTCTAAGTCATCCAGGGTCTGATGCATGAAACAAGCCTTAAACCTTCACCATAATGTTGTGGCTGATCGGTGTATATAGAACGGTCTTTAGTAGCTACTTAAAAAACAAACACCCCCCTCCACAAACAGTTGGCGGCACTGCTTGCTTAACCCCTTTGCACAGAACGCCCAGTGGCCATGCGTCACTCAAATGTGCTAGATGAATGTAACATTTTTCTTGTACTGATTATACATAGCAACATTTGTGAAACACACTACAGTGAAATGTCATCCCAGGGCATGCAGCTAAAAGATTACATACTGTAGATTACAGGAAAAAGTGTTTTTTGTTTTATTTAAGTACAAGAGTGAATTATTATGCTACATATTTAGGTGTGTATACCAGTGTGATTTCAATTATGTTTAATCTTAAACCATCATAAGGGGCAATTTTATATGCTTTGAAAATGGGAAAAAAAGTATTTTATTCATTCTTGGATCGATGTTTGGACCCATAGATATCTATCCCCCTATACTGATGAAAATATAGTAATTCCCTGATGCAAAAGTGTTTCATGAGTCAACAATTTATTTGTAGGTAAATTGATTATTATTTTATGACTTACAGCAGTGCACAATTTAGCCATTTTTATTTAGATTTCTTTTTTACATTAGCCTGTTTTATATTTGTAGCTCTCAGTATTGCATTGTAAACTAAAGAAAAACAACTTTGGTTTGCATTTTTCCTAATATTCCTTTGTATTGCAGAAAAAATATGAAAATAAACTAATCTGAGTCAGTATTGTAAATGGTACAAGCCATTTTCTGTGATGCTCACACCTTGAGATATAAAGCCTTAAATAGAACAGTATCTACATACGTAAGAATTGACCAAATGTGGCACCTGCAAAGTTAATTGTTACTGTTATATAATTAGATTATATTGATACTCAAAACAGTATCCCTTGTTGGTTGAAGGCAAGTTAATTTACTCTGATATTGGTTCATGACCTGTTTGTAGTTCTGTATTGTTCATGGCACACTGAAGAATGTTTATGAAAAGGAAAATTGATTGCTTATCAGTTTCAATTATGAATAACGTACATTTGGCAACTAGAAAGGAAAGATTGAGGACATACTTTAAGTTGGCTTGAAAGAGCAATGTTGAAAAACACAAGCAAGAATTATAATTTAACAAAAAACTTGCACTGATGTTGCGAATGTTACTCACCTTTCCAAAGATTTCCTCAGTTTGTAGCTTCACAAGAGATACTGTCTGTGTCTGTGGCAGCGGCCAACTGTGACGTGACTGATGTCAGCTGCAGGTGTACTGTTCAGATTCTGAACTTTCCATCAATGTTAATCAATGAGAAATCTTTCAACATTCAATGTCAGTAAATATTTGAGCTATTGACACAAAAAGCACAAGCAATACAACCCCATAGTAGGTGAAGCTACTGGCCAAATTTAGTAGGTTTGGCTGAATAGCTGTAGGAGAAGTAGCATACAGAAAGTGTATGTGGAATAAGAAGAAATATTAAGGAGAACCAAGCCAACTTACTGTTCTGCTTAAGTTGGCTTGAAAAAGCCAATTTACTGTTCTCATTTGGCTAAAATCATATAATCATTTTGAATAATTTGACTTGTTATTAGTTTTCAAGCCAAAAGATTCTTATGGAAGTCATGTGGACTGTAACTCAGTGACTGTAAACAAACCCAGAGGGGTTTTTTTCACAGAGAGAAGACACACTTAACACATTTTCCAGAAAGTAGTAGTTTTTAGGCCCAAACCCTTACAGCAACATTACTTTCACACCCCTTCATTGTGCCAGCCCCTTTAACAGGCAACAAAAGCAAAATAACGCAGCCTCAAATCATTTTCCTTTTAGCTCGTGTCCTGGGAGGACAGCGGATGAGAGATGGGCTTGTTATTTAACAGAACGTGCAGCACATACAACACAGTATAAGAGTTCCTACCCAAGGACAAGGCCACAAACACTCACTCCAGTGCTGTGAAAATGTTGAAAGATTTTTTTCCCACTTTAAAAATAACAAGTGTTGCCTCAAGCAGCAGGGGAAAACTGCTCGACGATAAGGTGGCCAATGCGTTCTGCCGTCTTCACAGAAAGCCGAGACGTATCTTTGAGGTCGAAAGCCGCATATATTCAGCAACAATAATAATAATAATGTCAAAGAAAAAATTGAAAAGCTCGGATGATTTTTGATTTACTGAGAGGTAAAAAGTGCCTGTGTGGAGATATGCTCAAACAAACATTTTGGAGAATATTAATAAAGATTCATTCAGGAGCCTTTAGGGCCCCTACGTGTGGAATATTTTTATACAGTGCACTGCATTTATTCCTTCAGTTCTACATATCCTAGAAATGCACTGGAAAATGCATTCTACATGCATGGAGAACTTATTCTTTAAGCAAAATAATTATGTGGAGGAAGTTACAGCAGTAGAGCTGCAGGGGCCATACATCATTGAATAAAAACTTTTAATTTATTTTATACAATCTGTAGAACTCTCTCACAGTGCTGTTACATGAGTCCCACACAAATGTGCTTTTATTCTTGATACAAATGCTTTCATCTGACAGTGTAATTTTGACAGTAATAATGACTCAAGTTTGGAGGCTAGAAAAAGGAACATATAGGGGGATGCGGTAGTTTGGTTTTGGTAGCAACTTACATGTTAAAATTAAATTTTCGCCCGTCAATATCTCAGCCATTTTAGCACCAGTTACCAAGCCACATGGCAGATCAACTCATCTCATCAATATCTCGACAAAAAACAAATATGGGAAAGATTGGTTAAGCCGTTTTCATACAATTAAGTACATAAAAAGGCTTTTAGCTTTTATGCCCCTAGGCTTTGGAACGCCTTACCAGGCAATATCAAAGAGGCAGAAACTCTTAACATTTTTAAGAGACTTCTTAAAACACACCTATTTAAACTTGCCTTTAGTTAGCTTGCTCTGCCTTTTAATTGTAATTTTAATTTTAATTTAATTTTCTTACTTTTAGGACTGATGTGTGTTTTTTATTATTTTTATTACCATGTACTAGTCTAATTTATTCTTATTTATCTTTTTAAAGCTGTTTTATCTATTATTATTATTTTATTCTATTTATTTTCTTTCTTTTATTCTGTATAGTGGGGTGAAAGAAGAGGCCAGTAGGGCGCTCAATTTTAAAGTTTGACTAGGGACCGACGGGTTCGTCACTCTGCGGAGTGATTCAAACTGTGGAGGCTGTATGCTGCTCCCACCCATGGGCAAATTAAAATCAAAACGTAGAAAGAGGCCAGTAGGGTGCTCAACTTAAAAGTTTGACTAGGGACCGACGGGTTCGTCACACTGCGGAGTGATTCAAACTGTGGAGGCTGTATGCTGCTCCCACCCATGGGCAAATATACCTCGAAGGAGGGACAAAAGTCCTGCAGCGGAGCTGGCAGGTATATTACCACCCAGAGAGAGAGGCTGTATGGTGCGTAGCAGATGGCAGGTAGCAGGCTGTTTGTGGTAGGAGTGTTTGTTGGGGAGACACCAGTGTACAGAGAGACATCAGTGTACAGACACACCAGTGTACAGAAACCGGGGCTATCTATTCATGCACTGTAGCCTTTTATCTGTTTTTATCTTATTTCCTTTTATATTGTCTCGTAAATGTTCTATTGTCTTTTATGTCTATTTTCCTTCTATTGCTTTTGTTCTGTATTTTTTATTTTTTTATATATTTTTTTTTATTGTTGTGAAGCACTTTGGGCTGCATTTTATGTATGAAAGGTGCTATACAAAAAGTTTATTGTTATTATTATTATTATTAAAAAAATTAGCATTTCGATTAAGACATTTTTTTCCAACAACCTAGCTCAAATTCTACAACTCTAATCACTAAAGTTAACATAGCGATATGTCGGGCGTGACATGAATCAATGCTTTTGATGGGTGATATTTCTGTTTAGTGTACAATATTTAAATAAGCCTTTATAATTCTATGATACCAGAAATGAATTGTCCATTGACTTAATATTGGGGCATAAATTTGCAACCGAAGGCTAATTGAAAGTTCGAACTACCATTACAGCAGTCTTGTGCAATGCGAGATTTCCTCTCTCTGAAGCTTCCACAGCACACAGAAGCCAGCTCATAGCTATGAACCAGCAGTAGGCTATTAACGTTAACTGTTACCTATTTTTAAACTAAAGGTCCAAAGCGAGTTTTGAATTTTCCGTATGGTTTAACATTTTTCTGAATCACAAGACGTGTGGGCAAATCAACTCGATAGAGCAAGGTGGATAATGTTATTTTGCTTAATATTTTGCCAGGTCAGTGATCACATAACTCTGACCGAACAGCAACAACAGGCTAGCTACTGTTACAGAGTGACAAAGCTAGAAATAATACAGCTACTATCTAACTTTACTAGCGAGATTAAAACAAATGTATGTTAACTTAGATACTAACGTTACTCCTTTGAGACATGTCCACAATATTATCTGTAACGTTAATGAAGCTACAAGCGCCGCACCGTGTGAGTTATCAACTAACGTTAGCTAGGTAGCATTACAAGTCCCACATGGAACCTAACACTGCCAAGCAATGTACCTTAACTTTAGGATAATTAATGTTAATGTTACGTTAGTTCGTCTTTAAAATAGTTTTGGCTGAATGTAACGTTAGACTAAACAAAATTCTACCAACAGAACACAGTTGAAGAGTGATAGTTTAGGATGGCATTTTTAGCCAGTATAACGTTAATGTTAGCTCAGTTAATAGCCTAACTTACTTAACGTATAACGTTTCGGAATTATTTTCGGTACAATGCAACGGAAATAATTATCTTAGCCAAGTTAAATAACGTTAGCTAACCCTACATAGCATAACGATAGAGTAGGCTACCCTGACGCCGCTAAAAGAAAGAACAACCACAGAAATAAAAGGAGGCTGGCAAAAACCATGACATGCAATCACAGCATGCAATTATACATCTACTCATATAGCTTTAGAATACTGCTAAAAAGGATTTGAAATGTAAACAAAGATTTAGATCCACATTTCAAAAGCTACCTAACAATATTATCACATGTTGGCTATCAATATTTGTCATGGTTTTGACCCTGTTTGCCTATGCGGTCGTTCTCCTTGGTGGCCACGCGAGGGCGCTGCTCTTTAGGTGGATGCTTGCTCCGCCCTGCTTAGATTGCGGAGCTGCTGTTAGCGCCCACACCTGTGCTTAGTCACCTGGAGAGATGTATATAAGCCTACCAGTTCCTTTGTTGTGAGTCAGGGTTTTTATTTATATTGAGAGGCTGTCCTGCTATTTTGCGTTGGTCTTTGTTGCAGCTGTCCTCCGTCCTTTTTACCTACGGGACGATTTTGTTTCGGAACTATTGTTCTGTTCGTTTTCCGGGTGTGTTTCTCCTTGTGTGGAGTTTGGGCGAGGTTGTGGACATGTTTGTGTGACTGCGCTTAGCATGGTAACTTTAGCTCTCTATTCCTTCGCTTCGTTACATTCTTTTACTGAGAGGCTAGGGCGGTTGTTTTATATTAAGTTTGCGTTAGTCTATTTGGATAGGAAAGTTATGGGACGACGGTGCTCCGTCGGCTCACCTGTAAAATGTTTCTCCCTCCTGGGAGATCGGGTGTTTACCTCTTGTTTTCTGCATTAGACTGCTACTTATTAAACTAACCGTGGAACGTTAAATATCTGTTCCTGTTCGCCTCGTTACATTTCCCCTTATTGAGAGGCAGGGCTTGTATTTGTGTTTGTGCTTGTTTTAGTCAAATAGCCGATAGTTTCGGTGCAGCTGTCCATTCGTCTTTTGTGCTTTTTCTCCGGGTATGGAGATTTGGGCGAGAACATAGAACATTTTTTGTTAAGATAGGGAACTCTTCTTCTTCCATGGCAACTATCACCTGTGGAGTACCTCAAGGTTCCATTTTAGGTCCTATTTTATTTTTTCTGTATATGCTCCCCCTAGGTTCTATTTTTCGTTAGCCCCTATGGAATAAGAATATGCTGCAGTATATTGTAAATATATCTAAATTATCTTCACAATATATTTAAAATATACTGCAGTATATTACATTTCCATATGGGAGCATTTCCTACCACTGTTACAGCTCATCACCTCAGAGTGCATTTTGCTGTGTCGAGGATCGTCTAGGCTACACTCGGATTCAGATGAGCGTATCTTTTTTTTCACTGCTTTCAGCTGTTGTTAGTTAATTGAACAGATTGGAGTCACTAATTTGTAGCTTAGTTTATTTTGAATTGTTTGCAGTCAGTTGGTAGCTTGCTCGCTGTATTTGGGCCAACTACCTGTGTTTTGTGTTGCTAATTAGAACTAGTTGGAACCAGTTTCACCTGTGTGTATTATCCCTGCAAGCAGCTGAGTGCAATTAACTGCTTAAAGCTAAAACAGAGGCTGCCTCGTCATCAATTTACCTGACTTGTTTGTTTGTTCTGATCTTCTCTAGGACCCTATCTAACCTCTCGTTTCACCACCTACCATGTGTCTAACCCCCATTCCTCCGTGCTCTATGCCTCGCCCCAGGAGGTCCAACCACCGCAGAAGCAGTCCGGTTAACCTGTTCTGCCCACCACTGTCCTCTTATAAGGAACTCTCAGTGGTGGGTGGACAATGGAACTGCCGGTCAGCTGTCCAGAAAGCTGACTTTATTACTGCCTACGCTAAGATGAAGTCCCTCCACTTCCTGGCTCTCACAGAGACCTGGATCACCCCAGATAACACGGCCACTCCAGCTGCTCTGTCTGATGGCTAATCCTTTTCGCACACTCCCCGGGCCTCTGGCAGAGGCGGGGGCACTGGTTTGCTTATTTCTTAGTCCTGGAAATTCTCTATGCCCTCTGTACACAGCCTAAATATCTCCTCCTTTAAGTTTCATGCAGTCACTGTAACTCACCCGTCTAAACTTAACATTTTTGTTCTCGACCGCCCTCCAGGTTCACTAAGCGCTTTCCTGGATGAACTGGACACTCTCCTGAGCTCCTTCTCTGAGGATGGCACCCCTGCAATTCTACTGGGTGACTTCAACCTCCAGCCAGAGAGCTCCCAGTTATCCAGTGTTGCCTCACTCCTCCAGTCCCTCGCCCTCACCCAGTCCCCATCGCCTGCCACCCACAAGGCTGGTAACCAACTAGACCTTGTATTCACCAGGAGCTGCCCTACGTCTGAACTCACGGTGACTCCGCTCCATGTATCGGACCATTTATTTATTTCATTCACTCTCTCCTACCCACTCTCCCGCAACTCCTCTAAAAACCTACCCTCTGTAACTTTCAGGAGAAATCTCAGCACTCTCTCACACTCCTCTCTCTCTACCTCTGCTCTCTCTGCACTTCCTCCTCCTGCATCTTTTGTTAATTTGCCTATTGATGTTGCCAACTCCTGCCTCTCTGTCTCTCGACTCACTATGTCCTCTTGTCTCCAAACCAGCCCGATCATCACCCCCCTGCCTGTGGCTGACGGATTATCTCCGATCCAGCAGAACCACGCTGCGAGCTGCTGAGAGAAAGTGGAGGAAATCTAGATGCCCAGATGATCTGGCCTCTTATCACACTCTGCTGGCAGCCTTCACATCAGCAACTACATCTGCTAAGACTTCATTTTTTCAGTCAAAAATTAATGCATGTATGTCTAACCCACATAAACTCTTTTCCACCTTCTCTTCCCTGCTGATCCCTCCTCCACCCCCCTCACCCTCTTCCCTCTCTGCAGATTACTTCCTGATCCACTTTGAGGAGAAGGTAGCCATGATCCGAAACTCCTTCACACATCCGGTGACGCCCCATATCCCCCATAATGAACCCACCGCTACACTTTCGTTCTTTAAGAATCTGGAGGGCACAGATGTACTCCAACTTGCAACACACCAGCGTGCAACCACCTGCCCACTGGACCCCATCCCTTCGGCAGTCCTCCAGTCTATATCCGGTGAGGTCCTTCCATATCTGTCCTCCATTATCAACACCTCCTTAACCTGTGGCTATGTTCCTGCTGTTTTCAAAACTGCCCGTGTTACCCCACTCCTTAAGAAACCTAGCTTCGACCCCTCTGATGTCAGAAACTATCATCCTGTGTCTCTCCTGCCCTTTCTGTCCAAAGCTCTTGAACAAGCTGCCCTTAACCAACTGTCTGTTTCTCCACCAGAACAACCTGCTCAACCCTCATCAGTCCGGCTTCAGAACCGGGCACTCTACTGAAACTGCGTTCCTGGCTGTGAGCGAGGCACTCGCCACTGCCAGAGCCTCCTCCCTCTCCTCTGTCCTGATTCTCCTTGACCTGTCTGCAGCGTTCGACACGGTCAACCACAAACTCCTGATCTCCACACTGGCTGAGATGGGCATCTATGGAACTGCCCTCTCTTGGTTTACATCCTATCTCACAGATAGATCCTACCAAGTCTCCTGGAAGGGCTCTGTCTCTGCACCTCATCCACTTTTTACAGGAGTCCCGCAGGGATCTGTACTGGGTCCTCTGCTGTTTTCCATTTACACTAAGTATCTTGGTTTAGTTATTAATTCACATGGCTTCTCTTACCATAGTTATGCTGATGACACTCAACTCTTCCTCTCTTTCCCTCCCTCTACCCCACAGGTAAAGGAGAGGATATCTGCTTGCCTGGCTGACATCTCTGTGTGGATGTCTAACCATCACCTGAAGCTCAACCTCGACAAGACTGAGCTGCTCTTCATGCCATACAAGACCTCCCCGCTTCTAGACCTGTCCATCACTGTCGACGGAACCATAGTGACCGCCTCCCACTCTGCAAGGAACCTGGGGGTGGTCCTGGACGACCAGCTGGACTTCAAAGAACACATCAGGGCAACGGCACTGTCCTGCAGGTTCCTCCTGTGCAACATCAGGAGAATTTGGTCGTACCTGACCACCTACTCCACACAGCTTCTTGTCCAGACCATGGTCACCTCACGTCTGGACTACTGCAACTCCCTTCTCGCAAGCCTACCAGCCTGCGCCATTCTGCCCCTACAACTGGTCCAGAACGCAGCTGCTTGTCTTGTGTTCAACCTCCCGAAGTTCTCACACGTCTTACCCTGGCCTACACTGCAGCCAAAAGGTCAGGCCCCTCCTATGTACAGGACTTAATCCAGCACTACGCTCCTGCTCGACCACTTCGCTCTGCTGCTGCAGGGCGACTTGCACTTCCCTCCCTCCGTGTTAACGGCTCCCACTCATCCCGACTCCGGAGCTTTTCCACCCTAGCTCCCCAGTGGTGGAACCAACTCCCCACTCTGCGGCGCTTAGCTGAAACACTGTCTGTTTTCCGTCGTGGTCTGAAAACGCACTTTTTCAGACTCCACCTCGACTACACTACCTATATAGGGCCATCCTATAGTACTTGCTTCCTGTTTTTTGCTTGTTTTCTATTTAACTTGTGTTTTTTTTTTGGTTATTTTATAGTTCAGAATGTATAGCTGACTGTGTGTACTATTCATGTTCATTACTAGGGATAGCTCCTACGTTGTGCTTTGTCGGATCTGCTTTGTAGTCGCGTCAATGACCTTCAATATACACTTATTGTACGTCGCTTTGGATGAAAGCGTCTGCCAAATAATTGTAATGTAAATGTCAAATCTACATACCCCTGTGAAAGATCTTGGTGTCATCTTTGATTCTGCCCTAAAATTTGACAAACAAATCAACTCTGTTGTGGGTGGTAGTTTCTTCCAGCTTAGAGCCATAGCAAAACTAAAATATTTCCTCTCATTTAAGGATTTAGAGATTGTTTTACATGCCTTCATCACCTCCCATATCGACTACTGTAATTCCCTTTACATGGGAGTCAGTCAGTCATCCTTATCTCGGGTGCAGTTAGTGCAAAATGCAGCTGCTAGGCTCCTGACCGGCACTAAGAAGAGGGGCCACATTTCCCCGGCACTGGCCTCTCTTCACTGTCTGCCTGTCAAAGACAGAATTGATTTTAAGGTTTTATTATTTGTTTTTAAAGCTCTACATGATTTGGCACCACAGTATATGACCTCCTTTGCCCCTATTCCACCTCCAGGTCTCTTAGATCCTCTGACAAATTACTCCTCT
The DNA here is from genome assembly GCA_029718625.1 of Synaphobranchus kaupii. Classification (NCBI taxonomy): domain Eukaryota; kingdom Metazoa; phylum Chordata; class Actinopteri; order Anguilliformes; family Synaphobranchidae; genus Synaphobranchus; species Synaphobranchus kaupii. Next base: position 8,988,479 of record CM056387.1, read on the forward strand.
CCTATCTGTTCCTCAGTCCCAGTTGAACACTAAAGCTGATGATACACGGGCAATATTTTCAGTCAATATTGCCAGCAATATTGTACAATATTGCCAGCAATGGGTATGGGCCACTGTAGCAATGGGCAATGGGGCAATAACTGAAAAAAGAATTTTTGCGGATCCTGTTTTTAACCTCTGTTTCAAACCTTTACCGTCATCTCAACACAAAGGTATATATGTGCCTGGAACGGCAAGAACCACAGCTTTCCGCCAACGTAATTCAATCGACCGTATCTCTAAATTTTACAGAAGCATTCATGGATGTATTCACCAGTAAAGCAGGTGGTCTGATTAGGTCTGCTGAGTAAAGTTAGCTAGGTAGCTAGCTAGCTAGTTAAAAGTCACTCGGTTCATCAGTACGGCGGTGAGTGAGTAATAATACCAATTATTTACAATCAAAAGTCAAGAATACCATAACTTATGAAAAGTTGGTCTTTATTTCAATATTACACTCATACATCAATATAACTTACCTGAGTAATAAATAAATAAAGTTATAAGAGATCAGCATCCCTTCGGTTTCCTCGCAACACTTGGCAGCCATTGTTGAAATTTATTTTTGGAAGACTCAGGTGTCATGTGACCCAAAATCTCATCTGTGATTGGATGGTTGCAAAATATTGCTTGCCTTGATCAAACTTGTTCAGATATTGATTTGTCATTAGGAAAATTTCCAGCAATCATTGCCGGCAATATTGCCTGAAAATATTGCCCGTGTATCATCAGCTTAAGGGCGACCGTGCCTTCTCAAATGCTGCCCCAAGGCTTTGGAATAGTCTACCATTTTCTATTAGGTCTTCCCCCTCCATTGACTCTTTTAAATCCCGTATTAAGACACATTTTTTTACATTGGCGTTTGAGTCTTAATGCTTGGCATGTGTTGTGTTTTTGTGTATTGTATTTCACTTTTATTCTATTTATTTTATGCATCTTATTTTTAAGAGGGGGGGAGAGATGTTTCAATTTTTAATCGGAACTAGGGTTACTAAAAAACATCCACTGGAAGCTTTTTAGCATTTTGTAGCAATGCTAGTGGAAGCTAATGGCAGCAGCTAGCCAGTATCTGGTTTTGTGCATTTTGTAGCGATGGTAATGGACATGATAGGGGTCTGCTAGCCAGTATCTGGTTTGGTAGATACTGGCTAGCTGACCCCATTCGTTTCCACTAGCATTGCTACAAAATGCTAACAAGCTTCCAGTGGATGTTTCTCAATAACCGTAGTTCCAATTTAAAAACGTTTTTTTTAAGTATCTGACAATAACCTGAGAATGCCGAACTGAAATAATCCTTTCAGTTCTCTAGAGACCGTATTTATTGATATCTCCAGCCCAGTTAGCATTGTGTAGTTGCTCATTAATGACCAAAAAGGTTTGTAAAGGATATATTTTTGTTTCCACAGCAATGAAAACTGACTCATACTACCATGCTGGCCAACTTATGGCTATGTCCATTGTGCGAGATGGACAGACCCCTTGCTTCCTCTGAGAAAATCTCATAGAAGCACTTGTAAAAGGTCCAGAGAATGTGGAAGTCACTGTTGATGATGTTCCAGATATTGAGATGTGGCAAAGCGAGTGCCACCCCTCGATTCAAGAGGCGGAAGACAACAGTTTGTTTGGAGCTTTTACTCCGTTTATTACTCCGTGCCTTTTCTGGCGTTTTAAACAAACACACCAACACATATACACACAATTTCCGTCTCTCCCCCGAACTCCCAGCAGTCTCCTTTTATATCCTCAGGCTCACTGTCGAACAATCAAAGCAATTGGTTAATTACACAATTAACAAACAATCATCAATCACCAATTGCATGATTTCCGGCAGCTGTGCCGGCTCCACGAACCACACGAGTTCACTCTCTCTCTTGTCGGCAGCACCTAAAACCACGCCCCCCTACCACATACCCCCACCGCCCGACTTAGGCCGGGAAGCCATCCGGCCGCTGACCAACACCCCCCCCCCCCCTTACCCCACCGGGCGAGAGAGAAAGTCAGCCACCACCATCTGCGCTCCCGGCCTATGAATCACCTTGAAATTAAAAGGCTGTAAAGCCAGATACCAACGAGTGATTCGGGCGTTGGTATCCTTCATGCGGTGGAGCCATTGGAGGGGAGCATGGTCCGAACAGAGGGTGAATGGGCGACTCAGTAGGTAATAACGGAGGGACCCGAATGGCCAGACATTCTTTCTCGACCGTGCTGTACTTAGCTTCCCGCTGCGATAGCTTCCTGCTAATATACAGCACTGGTCGGTCGTGCCCCTCCACCTGCTGAGTCAAAACGGCCCCCAGCCCTCTGTCCGATGCGTCCGTCTGCAAATTAAAAGGGAGAGAGAAATTAGGGGTGAACAAGAGCGGTTTCCCACAAAGGGCTTCCTTTACCCGCTCAAACGCCTGCCTGCACAGCTCCGTCCACTGGACCAGATCTGAGGCACCTTTCCGAGTCAAGTCGGTTAAGGGACTGGTCAGCTCTGAGTAAGCAGGAATAAATCTCCTGTAGTAGCCGGCCAGTCCCAAAAACCTCCTCACCTCTTTTTTTGTCTTGGGTCGGGGACAGGTCGCAATCGCTGCGGTTTTATCCACTAGAGGCCGCACCTGTCCACTTCCCAAGTGGTACCCCAAATACCGTACCTCCGCTCGGCCAATTGCACACTTCTTTGGGTTAGCCGTGAGCCCCGCCTGTCTCAGGGACTCGAGCACCGCCTCCACATGCCGCACATGCTGAGCCCAGCTGCTGCTGTGGATGATGATGTCATCCAGATAGGCTGCAGCGAAAGCAGCATGCGGACGCAGCACCCTGTCCATCAGACGTTGAAACGTGGCAGGGGCCCCGAATAACCCAAATGGAAGTGTCCGGAATTGGTATAACCCATCCGGAGCGGAGAAAGCCATTTTTTCCTTGGACTCAGGAGACAAGGAAATCTGCCAGTAGCCCTTGGTTAAATCCAGTGTCGGAAAAAAACGAGCCGTGCCTAGCCGATCCAAGAGCTCGTCGACCCGAGGCATTGGATAGGCATCAAATCGTGAGACTTCATTCACCTTACGATAGTCTACACAGAACCGAATAGAGCCATCAGGCTTACCAACTAGGACGATGGGACTATTCCACGCACTGTTAGACTCCTCTATTACCCCCAATTCTAGCATTGCCTTTATTTCTGCCTGAACCAATTTCTTTTTATGTTCCGGCAGTCTATAGGGCCGTGAACGCGCCGTCACGCCCGGGGTTGTCTCAATGTGGTGGTTTATGAGGTGAGTGCGACCTGGTAGAGGGGAAAACACATCCGCAAACCGCTTTTGCAACAAGGCAAGATCCGCTCTCTGATTCGGTAAGAGATGGCTATCTGAAAGGGGTGAGGTTTGATTGGTAGAATTTGGTACCTCTGGCCCCAGCTCATCTCTTTCCTGATCGACCATAACCAGGGAGACCGGTACCACCTCTTTCCATGCTTTTAATAGGTTGAGATGATAAATCTGTTTTGCCCCCTCTCTATCAGATCGCTCTACCTCATAATCGACTTCCCCCACTCGTCGTGTTACCACAAAGGGTCCTTGCCACTTGGCGAGTAATTTTGTGCTGGAAGTCGGGAGCAATACTAGGACTTTATCTCCCGGTGAAAATTGCCGTAGCTTAGTTCCTTTATTGTAGTGCCTTAGCTGCCGTTCCTGAGCCTCGAGCAAATTCTCCCGTGACAATCTACCCAGTGTATGGAGTTTTGCTCGTAGGTCCATAACGTATTGAATTTCGTTTTTACTGGGACTTGGACCCTCCTCCCAGCTTTCTTTAACTAGGTCCAAGATACCCCGTGGTTTTCTACCGAACAATAATTAAAAGGGAGAAAATCCCGTGGAGGCCTGGGGAACCTCTCGCACTGCGAACAATAGAGGAACTAACCATTTATCCCAATTTCGGCTATCATCGTGTACGAACTTCCGAATCATTGATTTTAAAGTCCTATTAAAACGCTCAACGAGCCCATCCGTTTGCAGATGGTATACGCTGGTTTTAATAGACTGAACTCCCAACAATTCATATAGTTCGTGTAATGTGCGTGACATAAACGAGGTGCCTTGATCCGTCAGAATCTCTTTCGGGATTCCGACGCGGGAGATTATCTGAAACAATGCCTGCGCAACACTCTTGGCCGAGATATTGTGCAACGGCACTGCTTCGGGATACCGGGTTGCATAATCCACCATAACTAATACAAATTGGTAACCCTGGGTGCTCCTGTCAAATGGCCCGATGAGGTCCATGCCCACTCTATCAAAAGGGACCTCAATTAACGGTAGAGGGCGCAACGGCGCTTTTGGGATAGCCGGGGAATTCACTAGCTGAGAATCTGGACAGGCCGCACACCACCGACCTACTTCCGCCCAAATGCCCGGCCAGTAGAAATGGGCCATTATCCGGTTTAGTGTTTTTTCATATCCCAAATGACCAGACATGGGGTTGTAGTGAGCCACCTGGAAAACCATTTCCCGGTGGCTTTTAGGTACCAACAACTGGGTTATTTCCTCACCTATCTGAGTGTCACGACTCACTCTGTACAATCTGTCCCTAATAATTGCAAAATATGGGTGAGATCATGCAGCATCCGGGCGCACTAGCTGACTATCAACATAAATCACCTGGTCAAAAGCGAAGCGTAGGGTATCGTCACGAGACTGAGCGAGTGGGAAATCTTCCAGGGGGCGGAACACCGGCACCAGGGGAGTCTCCACCGGAGGCTCTCCCGATGCCGCCCCCCCCTCGGCAGTGTCGGACGACCCCGCGTCACCATTGTCCACTGCACATACCTCACATTTCCCTAGCGGTCGTGATCGCACCCCCATCAATTTCTCCGCTACCAGTTTAAATCCTGTCCAAACAGTGCCCAAAATCAGAGGGTGCGAGAGGCGGGAGCTAACCGCAGCCTCCAAAATATGTGTTTTATTTTTTATGCGAATTTCCACTGGTACTATGGGATATTTGTGTATATCCCCGTGCACACACTTAATAGTTACCCAACGTGCCGGTACCAAAGCCTCTGGTCGAACCAGGCTCTGTTGGATCATGGTCTGCCTAGCCCCTGAATCCAACAGCGCCCGGTGTTCACTCCCTTGCACCCTTACCGGAATGCAGTACGCCCCGTCTGGATCGGGAGCGGAGGTGGGCTGGCCGACAACACGGACCACCTGCCCCACCTCCATGAGCGGACAATCGCGGCGCAGGTGGCCCGGCTGTCCGCACCGCCAACACCCCGGTCCAGGTGTCTGAGGAGCTCCCTGTGGGCCAGACTGCACCGCCACTGAGCCTGAGTGGGGAGAAGGGGAAGAAACACGAGGGAAATTAACAAGAGGGAAGGAGGGGTTTTGGGGCCGGGAAACGGGAAGGGGAATAGACCAGGGAAAAAACTTTTTCCGGGGCGCCGGCTCCGGTTTCTGCTGCTGGGCGAGGGGATGTTGTGCTAGGTGGTCCTCCGCCAGGGTGACGTTATCCAGGTTAGTGGGCGGATGGCACTGTACCCAGCTGGCTGTATCCGCCGGCAACCCCGCGACGAATCGTTCCAGGACCACCTGCTCCACTATCCCCGCAGCTGATGTTATTTCTGGCTGGAGCCAGCTCCTCGCCATGTCCGTCAGCCGCTGGGCGTAGGCGAATGGTCGGTCCTCTTCCGTCAGGGAGGTCTCCCGGAACCGACGTCGGTGGTCTTCCGGGCTGAACCCCGTTCGGTCGAGGACCGCCTTTTTCAGGTTTGGGAAGTCCGCCCGAGCGGCTGCCGGCAGGCTATGCGCAGCCTTCTGCGCTTCCCCCGATAGGAGGGGCAGGAGACGTACTGGCCACTCCTCTAGTGGCCACCTGCACGCCACCGCTGCCACCTCAAATGCCTCTAGGAAGGCTTGAGCGTCGTCTTCCGCGGTCATCTTCGGTATATGAAATTTCGGGGACGCGACGCTCTGCCTTCCCCTGGGCTCACTGGAAGCAGCCAGCTGTAGTAGCGCCTGGGTCTGGAGGTTAGCCTGCACACGCAGGGCTTCCATCTGCTCGGTATGAGCAGCCGACTGTCGCTCCTGCATGGCAGCTATACCCTCCAGCATTCTCCCCAGCGCTACTATTGATGACTGTCCTGGCTGTGGTCCATCCTGCCTCTTGAAAATTCTGTCTCCCCGTACGGGCCACCACTGTGGCAAAGCGAGTGCCACCCCTCGATTCAAGAGGCGGAAGACAACAGTTAGTTTGGAGCTTTTACTCCGTTTATTACTCCGTGCCTTTTCTGGCGTTTTAAACAAACACACCAACACATATACACACAAGTTCCGTCTCTCCCCCGAACTCCCAGCAGTCTCCTTTTATATCCTCAGGCTCACTGTCGAACAATCAAAGCAATTGGTTAATTACACAATTAACAAACAATCATCAATCACCAATTGCATGATTTCCGGCAGCTGTGCCGGCTCCACGAACCACACGAGTTCACTCTCTCTCTTGCCGGCAGCGCCTAAAACCACGCCCCCCTACCACATGAGACAGTCAATGTTGAAAAAGGTATTCTTTACAAATGGATAATAATATTCAATGCATAATAAATAATTTGGAGGTTATGTGGATAACATGTCCAATGATCAAATACTGAAAAGGAATGAATTACCATGTACTGAAATACTGATATGAGTATATGCCAAAGTGTGGGGAGTTCCACAACTCCCAAAAAGATCTATTGTAGGAAGCAAAAGTTTCTGTAACATATATACACGGAATTAAAGCAATAACCCATTTATTTTAGATCAGAGAGGCTGATTCTGGAGATGCAGTTGCAAGAAGCAGTGACCAAGGCAGAACATTTACTCACTTTCTCAGGGTGCTCTTGTCAAATTACTTTATCAAACAAAACAGAGGTGTCAAAAGATTTGGCACATTGGTTTGTGTTACAGAGGACCAGAGTGGCCTTTGAACGGTAAAGGATACAATCATGTCAAAATTACTGTATTAAAAATGATAATTTAGAGACAGTTTTACTGACATTAGCCCGGTCCTAGACTTAAATTTGAATGCATTTGCATCCTAAAGTTTTATTGCCAGCTGACTAATGACACTCTCGCATTTGTATGTGATTATATAATGACTATAAAATACTTAGTAACTTACTTGGATGACCGCATTAGCTGCAACAAACATTTATGGAAGAAGTGCACGCGCCTTTGCACGATTAAACTAACATCTAATGCTGGAAACTCTAGTTACAGCTATTGCATGCAAGGGATATGCAACCAAGTACTAAACGTGACAGGTGTATAGTGTATAACGTCAATTTGTCCACATACTTTTTGGTACCCTATGTACATTTTGGACATGTTATAATTTCACAACATTTCACCCAATATGGATGAAAATATGTATTTTTTTTCTTTCAGATTCAGAGATGGTTTGAAAAGCCTGGGTGTCCTTGCTGCTCAGCAGCAACATCCTCAAGAGATGAAAGTGTTTTTCCTCAAGCCACAGAAAGCACTGACTGCAGACGACATGGAAGCCCTCTTCAATTACGCCCTTTCAGAGAAGGGCAGCAACCGCTTTGAACAGGAATGCCGGACCTTAGGATTCTGGAGGGACTACCTCCAGGATGCACAATGTAAGGGGCGCAGAAACTACGTTTACTAATATTTAGTAGTAATATTCAACATCATTGTTGACCTAAAACCTTTTTAGGTCGGCTTAGGGCAAGTGATTTAGGAGTTATATTTGCACATTGTATATCTATTTACTCTATATAATACGTATATTCATATTCTCTCGCTCTTCCCCCTCCCCCTCCCCCCGGTCAACAAGCAAACTGAAACTCAAAGATCTTTGCAACGTGATGTGATCTGATTCCACCTCTAGGCTTCTCCCCGACACCATCGCTGCAATTTCTTGCCAATGCAAAATGTCCTCTGTCAAACACGTGTGCCAATATTATTAGAATCCACTTGAAATTAGAATATGCATTTTTCAAAGACATGGATTTTGCAATGAAAAACTCCCCAGGTTTTGGGATTGCCTAACTTTATTTTACATTTGTAATTTTTTTGTTATTCTCCTGTCTTTTTTTCTCTCCAAAATCTAGTTGAAATTTAATTTAACTGAGGCGATTTAAAGGAATATTTTATCCCAGTAGGTTTTCTACCTCACTTCTCACTTAGTCCAATTTTCACTTAGTCCAAGTAATATCAATCACCTCAGGAATTGTTTTAATCACTAAGGCTGGAATTAAAATGAATCTGCGATTTGTTTAGTGATTACAGGTCTGCTTGACAGCCTACTCTCGGTTACCCGGAATGACATGAGCAATGAGGTGGTTTCGATTTAAGTGCAAACTCAGCTCAACCAGAGTATAGCAACTGGACCTGCAATCGCTAAACAAATCAGATTTGTTGGAATCAGGCTCTAAGATATAGCTTATCTATTTTAGAATGTATTCTTATTCTACTATTATTCTTGGGGCGAAGACATACTGTAATGCCCAGATATGGTGTGGATGACTAGTCTGTAGAATGTCTTCATGTTCCATGAAAATGAACAGGTCTTTAAAGGACCATACCACCCTTTTTGAGATGTCACTACTTTAATAGGATTTAATTCCTAAAAAAAAATTTTTTTGTTTCTTTTATCGTTGGATATATAGCGGCCTATTAGCGATTTTTATTGATGTTGGATATCTCTCAAAACATATCTTAAACACCTTGAAATCACACCAAACTTGCCACACTTCATCAAAATGCTATTCTGCTGATGTAGTCTGCGCTTAGGTTTTCAAAATTTGGTCCACTGTGCCGTAAGCCATAAGTCCTATATTTACCTATATTCACAGGACTATAGGGCTTAGCCTATGGCACAGTGTACCAACATTTCTTAACCGAAGCGCAGACTACATCATCAGAATAGCATTCTGATGAAGTGTAGCAAGTTTGGTGTGATTTTGAGGTGTTTACGTTATGTTTTGAGAGACATCAGACATCAATAACAATCATGAATAGGGCGCTGTCTCAATAATGGAAAAAATATATCAAAAACAGTTTTGAGGAATTAAATCCTATCAAAGTAAGAGTGACAAAGGATCCACATATCAAAAAGGGTGGTATAGTCCTTTAACATAAGCAGAGAGGACCATGTTGACCCCCACAGTCCTCTTGATAATGGATGCTGTCCAACCATAAAACTGCCATAGTTCAGACCTGTACTGCTTTATAAAGTATCATAGTGATTGTTAAAATTGATTGGTGACAGTCATGGCCACTTAGGACAACTGTCAGAATGTATTATAGTAAGTGATAATGTATTATATAAAATAAAATAGATATACTGCGGGATTCAAAAGTACTAACCGCTATTTTAGGACTTTGATTGGAGTGTTTGTCAGGATTGAATAATAATATTCAGATTGAATGGGATCCTTAAAACCATCTGAAGTGGTTGATATTATTCACAATACGGCCCTGATTCAAACAACCCTGTGATGGGAGTGGTGGGTCCACTTGATATGTGGCCTACTCCTGGTTACCCAGAGTGATGTGAGCAGCAAGCTAAAGCTCAAGCTCAAATCAAGTGCAAATTCAGACCAACCATGCCAGTTTTGGCGTTGCCACCGCCAGAGTACATATCATTTGGAGCCACTATTGCTAAAGTTACTGCAGGTTTCTCAAAATCGAGGGAGAAAACCTATTTTGATGAAATATTACTTTTAAGTGTGCTGAACCCTACATCTTTACTGAACCTATACTTCTTCATGGAGCTTTTTCACACCATATTCCCACTACAGTTAAGTTAAAAGTAAAAGCATAGGCAGCACATGGCACAACAGAGAAAGTAACTTTATTTTAGGGAGGGGGAAGGGGTTATATGCCAGTGCAACAGGAAAGACTGACATTTTGTGATATTTTTTTTACTTTTTATTGCACATTGCGGTTATAATATGTTGATTCTTCTGAAGTATATGGGATGCAATAATTGAAAAGTAACCTTCTACACTGTATATCAAAGCTAATTTCTCAAATCCTGCACACATACCCAGGGTAAAGACGGGGTATAGACTTAAAGCATAAAAGTAGACTTCATGTGCCATATAATGTGTCTCAGAGTAGTAGTGCTGATCTAGGATCAGTTCTGCCACGTAGGTGATAATGAATGAGGTTAGAATCTATACAGGGTGTAACCTGATCCTCGACCACCACTACTCTAAGACACTATGAATACGGGGCCTGGAGTGCCGGAAGCAGCGCTTGCGTTGGTTGTGTAGCAGGCTGCATTCATTACAGTGGCAGCATTTCGTTCTGACATTCGCTACTAGTTTTGCAGTTGAAATGTTTCCTGTGTTGTGCTGTTCAATACAAAGATCTGTTTGCTAACACAAGTGCCCAGTCTGGCCAGTGTGGCCAGTACATTTTTAAATGAGATTTTATGGGTCACATTCTTAGGTGAGTATTTGTTGTCAACCACTGTTAATTTACCATAGCAACAGATTTATCTTGGACATTTAGAGCCAGTTTCACAGACAAGTAATTGTTTATTGTAATAAAGTCAAAACATTAACATTCATGGTGTGTATTTCTTGTATTGAGAGACAAATATCAAAGCACTATCCATAACATTGATACAAAAGCACTAACCAGAAACATGTTCTCAATTTTAAACTCAACTTGTTTTGCATATTTCATATACTCATTCTTAGATTGCCAAAACGTTGGTATTAGTGGCATAACATTTAACCTTTGTATAAACTACACATAGTAGTTCTTACATGAACATAAATTCAACCACATGTACCAACCATATGTACCAACCACACAAATGGTGATAATAGTAATGTAATAGTTATTGATGTGTAAAGTACATACTACAATCCATATAATCTTCGTATTTTTACCCCATCTTTTTCTTTTAATGCCAATACTCCCATTAAAAGGTCAATGTGTTCCGTAGCTTGTTCTTTTCTATTTTCTATTCAGTGTGTCTGCCATCCTACTTCAAGATTATGATATAGACACTTAGCAGGCCCATCCAGGTTCAAAATGTCTATACCGAAGCCCTACCTCATGCAGGGGTGTATTCTGCCCCGAGACACGCTTTCAACTGCCTATTTAGACAGAATTTATGTCAAAGTTACACATTTCTGTCTAACGCGTATTCTCCAATTGAGTCTAGATGCACAATTAGGCAACAAAAGTAGTTTTAAAACTTTTTACTCATCTACTCTTTCTAAAAGATTACAAGCATACAGGAAGTGCTCTATCCCATGGTTGCCATCATCTGCCAATGGTCTTACTTGCTGTAACTCACGATCCTCAATGTGTTGCACTCGTTGAGCCCCTCCATTTATCAAGATTGCATGCCCTACATTTTGAATCCTCCCGATAGTCCACAGTTGCAAGGGGGACCTATTGTGCTCAGTGCTCAGGCTATGATTGTTCCATTGGTTTACAAATTCATCCAATGCCTATTTATTCTTGGGGCGAAGACATACTGTAATGCCCTGATATGGTGTGGTTGACTAGTCTGTAGAGTGCCTTCATGTTCCATGAAAATGAACAGGTCTTTAAAGTAAGCAGAGAGGACACTGTTCACCTCTCCCCATAGTCTTTTAATCCTCTGATTATGGACTCTTTGGCCAACCATGAAACTGCCACGGTTCAGTCCTCTAGCCTCGATCATGAAACGTGCAATGTCCATGTTTTCTGATCCAGCATCCCCTCTGACTTGACTTGGTAGTCCAAATCTTTCAACTGCATCTCTAAAAAGTTCCAAGGCAGTTAAGGGCCTGTTGTCATTGCAACACCGCAAGTAGGTGATGCATCTGCTGAATCCATCAACACAGCCATGGAAGACCAGGCCCCAGCTGGCTAGTTTATGGTTGGTGTCGACGTGCCTATAATGTTAAAATAGGAAATACAGTAAGCTATCTATGGTTTGGAACAAATAAGCAGTTTTTTCTTCATTTGGCTCTCCACAAGTTTACATTAAAAATCTAACTATTAATATGAGGTTAAAGTACAGATTGTTAGCTTTTATTAGAGGGTATTTGTATAAATATTGGTTTGACCATTTACAAATGACACAGACTCAGCACATAAATATTTGTTCCTTTAAACAAAAAATAAGAATTTGTACTTGTTTCTCATGATCAGGCAGTTACTGAAGTCAACAACATAATGTCAAAATTGTTCACTCTTGTAATTAAACTGACATACAATAAATTATGAACAAAGATGGGAACACTAGGCACTTACCATAGTTGATTGGGTACATTAACATTGTACACTCGTCTTCTTATTCCTCTCCACCTTCTTAAGGCCCTTCTTACGGGATCTACATATCTTAATCTTTCCCGGACTCTCCAGCGCTGAACTCTCATTCCATCGCCTCTTAAACGGCCTAATATGTATGTCTCCCCAGAATAAAGGGTTGATTAAAGTATGTTTACAATTAGCTGATCAAGCTCTGCATTACAGATGGAACTAAAACTTCCATAGTCCTCAAGCCCTAATTGTATTCTGTGATTAAACAAAGTGCGAACATTAACCTTGCATTTGAGATATTGTGATCCAACGGAATCCTAGATCGCGTAAATTAATCAGCTGGGCTCTTGAGATGTGGTATCTAAAAGAGGAAAGTAATAGAGTATAATCTTTAGGACAAATCAATTTGGGTCTGATTAGGCCTTTACTAATTTAATTGGAAAATTGCAGTGTACTTTTAAGCTGTGCATTAGCAGAATACAATGTCATACGTGCATACTAAGAGCCATGTTCACGATTTGTAATGTGTTATACTTGAACCTCAATCGAGCTAAGTTTACTGATGTAAACGGGGCTCATACTTCTGTCATAATTTAGTTTTATTGCCAGCAGACTAATAACTTATGTGTAGTGGTATGAATGACTATAAAATACTTTGTAAAATACCCGTAGTCTGTGTTTGATGCAACAAAACAGTTGTGACAGGAATGCGTGCCCATTTACACAAGTAAACTTAAGTTCATGTCAAGTTAAAAGTAATGAATTTGGTTAATGTTAATGTAGTACATTGTGAATATGGTTATGACTGCTATGACCAGCACCACTACCAGTTTTGAGCAGTATACAGTCAGGTCAAGAATTATTGGCAACCTTGATAAAGATGTACAAAAAAAGGCTATCTAAAATAAAGATCACATGTAATGACTATATATTTTATGTGAAAACATTGGAAAAACTATTATTTTATTCAAATCCAATTGCGCTTTTTTTTTTTTTTACAATTATGCTACTCTTTTTTTCACTCAAAAATATAGGTGAATTATTGACACCCCTTAGTATTCCTTGAATAAAGTCAATCTGCATTCATTTTACTTTAAATTGGATGCAGGTCTGGAGATTGAAATGGCAAGTTGAGAGCAATGAGCGTCGCAAACGAGTTTGCAGAGTTAATTCTGTCGGACAACCTCTCGCTGTAGCCGACCATGGTCGGCTAGCAATCAGGCGTCACATACTCAACCAATCACATGCACACACCTCTAACGGAGCGCCCTTTTTAAGCCAAGAATTAGTTCTCTCTGTACTGCTTGAATGCTGATGCGCTGCTCTTTGTTGCTTACGGTTTGTGTTAAAATAAATTAGCTGTCACTTTGCCGTGCCCTGTTGCTAGCCAAGCCTAGACTTACCTAGGCTTGCCCTGCTTAAAATGTTTTGCACTGTGTTTTTTGCGCGGATATTCTAGCTTGCGTGCGGTTGCAAGCTCTGCTGCGTGACTGGCGTCCTATGCTTTCGTCAAGGCGGAGGTCTTCTTGGAGTTTACTCGAAGCGGATTCCTATGTCATGTAAAGCTAAGTTGACGCCAAATTCAGTATGACCATTTAAGATGTGCGGACCATCCGTGTAACCCGGTCTTTATTATCCCCTTAGCTCGGTTGCTTCAATGTGTTTTTATTCAAAATTTGCCAACGGGTTGTTGCTATCATTTTGCTAGTAGCCAAATATGCCTGTCAGCATGCTAACGTTTTACATGAGCCCACGGGAGCTACACCATCTGCTTTAAAACATTAATTGTATGTGTTTACATGGGCTACTGTGCTTTGCTTAACGCCCTCCAGTAAAACGGGACTTTGGTAAAGTTACATTGTGGTTGTTAGTCGATTAGCTAGGCTAGCTAATGTTACTCGTTAGCTGATTTACTGTCAGGAGGTTTGTAAAAGCTAATACGTAATTGTGAATAATTTGGGATATTTCGCTAGTTTACACTGCTGCTGTTTAGTCGTGTTAAATGTTAGGTATTTATATCCCGTTGGGAAACGTTATTTTGTACATTATTACCGAGAGATACTACTCGCTGCTGTTGTATATCTTGTCAAATCTAAAGTCTTTCGTTCACGGCTTGCCGGTTCCGTGGATTTCCATGGGAGCTGCTCATTGGCACATGAAGCCAATTCATGGAGGCTGCCATGTCAGACTATGGTGCTTTTTGGAACCAGAGCATGCTCACTGGCTAAATGTAAACGCTGCATTACTGCAGGAATCGTTTTCACATTTCGTATTTCTCAATGTGTGCTCAATGCAGCTAAAGCAAAAGCAGCATTACATAATGGCTGGAGTCAGAATAAAAATGCTGCCTTCTTGCAAAATAAATTTAGAATTTGATGTGCAAGATTTATGAACAATAAGGAGCTTCCATTTTGTTTTAAACATGCAATTTATTATTGTAAATGAGTATGGCCAGTGCGTAAGACCTTTAGTTTGTGCTCTCTGCAGCTAATGAAAATAAATACTAGTGTGTGCAGTATCTGTTCTGAAGCTAAAAGCGGCATGTGTGTGCGTGTTATATGCATTTGCAGGCTGCATTGGTGTATGTGGTGTCTGCAACTGGTGCTGGCGGGGCGCCGTTGGTGTGTAGTTTGCACTCTAAAAGCAAGGGGCAAAAACCGGACTTCATTTTGACGCTCACTTCCTGCCTGCTGCCATCGCTGTTTGCTCCTGTATAAGTCTTTCGGGCTATTTCAAAGGCAATGCTACCATGGGTCTGGTTTTCCGCAAGTCACTCCCTCTGCATAGGTGCTACTTCAACTGCTGCTCTGCACGTGCCTGCTGTAGGCGTGCATTTCCTTTTTGGAGGTAGAATTGGTGGAAGACTTGTTAGCATTTGGAAAGTACGGAGGAGGATAACATTGTGCTTCAGTTTCACTCCTAAGGTAAAAATGCTGCTAAGTGGCAGAGAGGGAATTTTCCACTTTTTCCTCCGTTAAGCACTCGGCTATCAGCCGGTTAGCTAATTTGTCCACCTTCTTGCTGACGGGAGGTTTTTATTTGGTTTTTCGCCCTCTCAGGAGCAAAACTTAACATTTATAAGAGTCCACTTACATTATTAATTGGCTAACCGTAACCTACGTTAATCCGCTCTCAGCTAAACTAGATTTTTCCTGAGATATAAATAAAATATTAGTTCATGAAATGTGAAGCTCTACATGTGGGAATAAAAACATAAGACTATACTTCATGAGGGGAACAAATCGAAATGTGCTAAAATTGAAAAAACTTGGGAAGACTGAGTATTGGATTACTGCCTACGTCTTATAGCTTTAACAAAACAAACCTTTATTGTGCTCAAAGGCTCAGGAGCTCTCATGCATCGTAAAGCTGCTACTATTAAGTTTCACCTTGCCGCTTCACATTGCATATCTGATGGATTGCTGGATATTGCATATTACTGGATTGCCGGGCTAATTTCTTACAGCAAGGCTTATTCTGCTTTATAGGCTTGATGGAATGTCGGGCTATTGCTTTATTCTAAAGGCAAATCATTTCTAATGGCAAATAATTCAAATGGCTAAGCATTGTCATGGTAATCAAATCTTTATGGCAAGTTGACACTAATAGCTTGCTTCTGATGGTATTCCATATGGCCACAGTGGCCTGGCTTCAAATCGCAAGGTTCACGTGAAAATTAGAATGACTTGGTAAATTCAGGAATACAATAGCATTGGATTTTGTCACATCATCTCTTGAAGCGAGTGGGGTATTTGCCGTGTTGTATAGTGGATGCTCCACTAGTCACATAACATATCCGGGTAAGACTTTTGGGGGTGGGGGGGGGGTTTACTAACGATATCCAATGTGAGTGTCGCTATGACCACGACCCCTCATAAGCCTCTGTTCATGAACGATGCCGGCAATGGCCCGTCTAGCATCATCTTTGCTGTTGACATTTGCTACTTGCTTAAAAAAATATACAGTATATAATAATAATAATAATAATAAATAAAATATGGTGGTTGCTGGGTACTGACTAAAAATTTGTATGTCCTTTTTCGATCCCACTGTCATCAGGTTTCTCGTGCAGTGGCTAATGGGGATATCGATTCAGGACTTCCTGATCTTCAGGAAGCAACAGTTGCCCTGTTGTTACACATAGCTTTTCTCACTAGATAGTATAAGCCACACGGCCAGGGCGGCCAGGCTACACATAGCCTACTTAGGCACCACATTGCGTAGTGCGGCTAATGTCTGATCCAAGAACACAGCTATGTTCTGTCTCCTTGTCGGAGGGATATCGATATGGTCTTCCTGATCTTCAGGAGACAGCAGGTGCTCTGCTGTACACATAGTCTACTGTCACATAATGTAGTATGGCCAATGTCTGGTCCATGATCACAGCTGTCTTCGAGCTCCATGCTGGAGGGATATTGATATGGTCTTCCTGATCTCAAGAGATGGCAGGCAAGGTTGGGTACTGGATGATCTGCTGTTGGGGGTTTCTGGTCATCTCCTGTTTAGTGGGGAGAAATGCCCATGCTCCGGAGCAGTACTAAAGCAGATCCATTCACCGCCAAACTAAAATAATTATGCAGCACATTCATTTATTGAACATGTCATTTAAATACGTGAGTTGTCCTGACAGAAATGAGCGTCGTGAACGAGTTCGCAAAGTGAATTCTGTCGGACAACCTCTCACTGTAGCCGACCATGGTCGGCTAGCAATCACGCGTCACATACTCAACCAATCACATGCACACACCTCTAATGGAGCGCCCTTTTTAAGCCAAGAATCAGTTCTCTCTACTGCTTGAATGCTGATGCGCTGCTCTTTGTTGCTTACGGCTTGTGTTAAAATAAATTAGCTGTCACCCTCCACCACCCCAGCTTCCACCTGTTGTTTGGATCTGCTTTAGTATGGGGGGTTTCTGGTCATCTCCTGTTTAGCGGGGGGAGATGCCCGTGCTCCGGAGCAGTACTAAACCATTCACCGCCAAATTAAAATAATTATGCAGCGCATTCATTTATTGAACATGTCATTTAAATACATGAGTTGTCCTGACAGAATTGATTTTCTGGTCAGTGGTCACTTTTTTGTTTGTTTGTTGTTTGTTTGTTACTTAAAAAGTACTCCAGGACCTGTAGATGCAAAATTGTAAAGACCACCCGCCATATTTCAGTTAAGGCATGGTGTCAATCTCCACATCCGTTTTATTGTTTAGATCTTTTGTATTAGAATAAACAATATATATCTCATTACCTCTTTTGTTTATTTTAGACAGCCCTTTTTGCACATCTTTATCAAGGGTGCCAATAATTCTTGACCTGACTATAGCCTACATGCTGATTTATCCTTAAATGGGTAACATGTTCTGGATACTCAATTATATTGAGCTTGGATTAACTGTATTTGAGATTGGAATTCAGCCAAAGGTCCTAGCATGCCACCTATGCTGTGTAGCAAATCATGAGTTAGTATAAAAGTATTATCATGTTAGTATTAAAGTATTAGTATCATGCTAACATGCTTTTCAAAATGACGCTGTAATTGACAATGTGATACAACTAAAATACATTTCTCAATTTCATATTATGATAGATAAAAATCTGTTATTTCTTGTTATTTATCATAGTTCGAATTACAATAGAGGGCTGAGCCGTGTCACCCCTAGAAGGGGATAAAAAACTTCTGGTTTGTTGCTTTCTATATCGCTCTCATGACATTGTGCGTTCATAAATTCGTTCTCACTCTGAAGCGCTCGTGCGCATTCTCACTGTAGTTTAGAAAATAACCCTTGCCTGCTAAGAAGAAAAACGTAGGCCTACGAAATGTTTTTCAGTTCAGGTTTATTTGCTAGGCTAGATACATTTTTACATTTTAAACAACAATAAAAAAATATAGACGTATAAATACATATTAGCTTGTGGCCCACTTGGAATCTTTCGTGGACCACAGTTTGCAACCACTGCTATAGTCGACATACAGTACATCAGTGTGTAAGGACTGCCTCCTAGTGGTTGTGAAAGAACTGCAGTGAGCACAACAGCTAAAATGGGTTTAACCCCCCCCCCCCCCCCCCCCCGGAAATTCAATTAACTAAAACAACATAATCATTACCTTGGTCTTCCTGGATGGTGTGTTGGCTGAACACCCACCACAAATGCATTGTGGTGTGGTAGTTGTCTTCTCTCAAAATCTTCTTGTCGATCAGCAACTGAATTTAACAATTTAACAAGACCACAAAGTTGAGTAAACAGAGACAGTAAGTTCACATTTTGCACTGGCAAACATTGGAGGGCCATCATGAAAGCCATGATAATGGCAATATGGTCTTCTAGATGCCTGGAAATACGTTCTAAATTGTTCAAATCAAAGAGTCCACATCCAGCATGATGAAAAAGCTGTCTAATTCTATAAAATAGTGAAAGAATTCAGCTGAAGACATTGTGAAGGATTTAAAAGTGCTATGTTTGGAATTCAATTCAAAATGTTAACATGACAGTCCTTTGCATTGAGATCATAAACCTTAAAGGACACAGCAAGCTGCCTTGTAAAATGCCTATGTCAAAATATAATATTCAGACATTAGTGTCTATATATTCATACAAGTGTCTATATATTCAGACGAGTTTCTACATATTCAGACGAGTGTATATATATTCACACAAGCTTCTATATATTCAGACTTGAGTGTCTATATATTCAGATGAGTGTTTATATATTCAGACGAGCTTCTATATATTCAGACATGAGTCTATATATTCAGACAAGTTTCTACATATTCAGACGAGTGTATATATATATATATATATTCACACAAGCTTCTATATATGCAGACTCGAGTTTCTATATATTCAGATGAGTGTCTATATATTCAGACGAGCTTCTATATATTCAGACATGAGTCTATATATTCAGACTTGAGTGTCTATATATTCAGAATTGATTGTCTATATATTCAGAATTGATTGTCTATATATTCAGACTTGAGTGTCTATATATTCAGAATTGAGTGTCTATATATTCAGACTTGAGTGTCTATATATTCAGACACGAGTGTCTATATATTCAGACTTGAGTGTCTATATATTCAGACTTGAGTGTCTATATATTCAGACTTGAGTGTCTATATATTCAGACTTGAGTGTCTATATATTCAGACTTGAGTGTCTTCATATTCAGACTTGAGTGTCTATATATTCAGAATTGAGTGTCTATATATTCAGACAAGTGTCTATATATTCAGGTTTTGTGTTAATAATTCCTGTTTGGCACCCCATAATATATATATATATACATACATACAGACGGTTGACAAATTGAAGAAAAAAACAAAATTAAGTGTCTTAATAAGGAGTTGGGCCACCACAAGCTGCCAGAAAAGCTTCAATGTGCCTTGGCATAGATTCTACAAGTCTCTGGAACTCTATTGGAGGGATGGAACACCGTTCATCCAAAACAGTATTCCCCCACAGCATAACAGAGCCACCTCATTGTAGAGGTCAAACCTTCAGGCCTGTACCGTTCTCTTGGTGTGTGCCACGCATGCACTCGCTCACTTATCGAGAATATGACCTTATCACTTTTTTCCACATCTCTGTTGACCAGTGCCTATGGTTTTTGCACCACTGAACTCTCAAATGTGCATCCGTCTTTGTAATGAGGGGTTTATGCACTGAAACCCTACAATAATATTCCTCTCTATGTAGTTGTCGATGGACTGTTCTTGCTGACACAGTCTGATCACGTCCTGCCTTGACATTCCCAGTCACCTGAGGAAGAGTTGCTCTTCTGTTTTTCCTTACATATCGCACTAATGCACAAGCATCACGGTCATCGAATGTGCGCTGTCGACGATAATTTCTGACCCTATTTACTGACGTCTTTCCCATAGATATAAATGCAGACGTCACTTTAGTCACTGTTCCTATTGAAACACTAGCCAGTTGAGCAGTCTTTGTGACTGAAGCTCCTGCCATCTGTGCCCCAATAATGAACCCTCTTTCAAAGTCACATATCTTTTCCTCTTGCCCTTTGTTGGGCCTGCTCAGCATTTTTATACATGCCACAGAGCATGATACGATGTTAATTGCTTGTATCATGCAGTACACCTGTATGGAAGCATCTCCATTTATTGTTTCTCCACTCATTGATTCTGGTTTTTCCTTTAATTTGTCACCCATCTGTATATACACTTTATATTGAATAAGCATTTCATAGCAAAAAAAATTATGAAGATGGAATTTTCTGCATAAACATTTGTGCGTAATCGAGGCATAATAGGTTTATGCATGGAATTCATAACTTTTTCTTTGCTAAACTCATTTTTAAGGGTGAAATATTGCTGGATTAGGGCAGGTGAAGGGTGGGTGAAACTGAAAGTAGGCTTCATCAAAAAATGCGACACTCAAAATTATACAAATATCTTTGGCCGACCTATAATGCAGGGTGTCAACTCAAGTCCTGCATACACATGCTTTTGTAGTTTATTTTCAATCAGCAGTCAGCCAAAGCCTTGGGAACAAGGTGTGTGGGTTACATTACATTGCAGGCATTTAGCAGACGCTCTTATCCAGAGCGACTTACACAACTTTTTAGCATTTCTTTACATATTATCCATTTATACAGCTGGATATATTAAGCACCTTGCTCAAGGGTACAACGGCAGTGTCCTACCTGGGAATTGAACCTGCAACCTTTTGGTTACAAGTCCAGTTCCTTAGCCATTATACTACACTGGGTTTTTTAGCCAATCACCAACTTAAACCACTGCTGCTGAAACAGATGCCGAAAATCAGCAGACGCTGCTGTCTTCAAGGGGAGGAGTCTGACACTTGTATCATGCATTGACTATCTGGTCTTGTTTGACTTGAAATGTGCAAATGTGTTCATCTAATTACCATGCTCCTGGATCGATCAATTGAATAGATATGAGTAAACAGCCAATGGGTCAATATTAATTCGAGCGCATGGTGACTTTGTTAGGAAATCCAAAATTAACTTTAATTTCTTCTGCATGCCCAATGGGATAATCTCACTTTTCTGTTTTGCCTTCATCAACCTACATACTAGTTTTCAATTTCTTGGACAGAATGAATATTTTCATGCACACAATACACAATTTTGTCAGTGGCAAGCTAATTTCTTGTACAGAATGTAATGTCTGCAGTCAAAAACTCTTATTGGCCTAGCACCTGACATTACGACTCCATGTGCTCTTTATGAATAACATAACCATAAATAGCCAGCCTTACATTGCTTATGTATAGATTATGAATACATTTCATGTTGTTTTTTGTATTTGTTCTCAGCGAGCAATAAGCTTATTGATGCTTTACGCAGAAGCAGTCTGTTTTACATTTCACGGTGGATATCAAAAATTAATATTATACATATGGCTCATGAGTTCTGCTCATGTAATGCACACAATCTATTCAAAGTGGAGTAAAAATGTAATAATCATTGATATTTTTGTGGTTGTTTTTTTTTCCTATGATATGCCTACTACTGATTTATTCTGACAGATTATGAAATATTAAGATGCATGTTAAGTAAAGTATGAACTGAATATATATATAAGTAATTTCACATCCAGCTCTGGAGGTCACAGCTCCTGCAAGGAATTGATCAGACAATTTATTTCACAATATTCACTTGATACTGTGAGATTCTAAAAGGGCTGCCCTAATATATATTTTTTTAATCTATTTTATGTTATGTGAGGTACAATGGAGCATCCATACATTATGAAATGTGATTTGTAATAACAAATATTGATATAATTTCTCATTGCATTTAATTGAGCACTGTGGGTAGTGGCGGCCATGGCAAGTTTAAGAGTATTGCCAGTTTCACAATGGGATATGCATGATAAAGATGACTCAGGCTGGATTGGTGATCTTGTCAAAGGGGTGGGGAGAGAGCAGCATTGCAGGCAGCAGGCAGGCCAGCTGGACAGCAGCGATTCAACGGTACAGTGACTGCCGGGTTACCACACTTCACCATGTCGGGCTGTTACCACTCCTGTGCCGAGACGGCCCTGACAGCTTCGCCGGAAGTTTCCACGGCACGGCAAAAACTTCATAATCGAGACTACATCAGGCAGGGGAATCCAGGACAAGTCAGCAGGGAGTTTGGAGTTTGACGACAACAGAAAATCCTGTTCCACTGTGTATCCAGAGATCCACTGCTTTCTGTCTCAGAGAAAGCTTTAAAACCGCAAGGGCCTACATCAAAGAAAGAAAATGCACATATTCTGTTGGTGCCAGACGTGCTGGTTTCAGCATCTGAGAAAAAGCTGCCCTCCTGGGATTTTCACGCACTACAGTCTGTAGAGTTTACAGAGAATGGTGCGATAAACAAAAAAACATCCAGTGAGTGGCAGAAAACACCTTGTGGTTGTTGCTGAAAACATCTTGTTAATGAAAGAGGTCAGAGGCAAATGGACAGACTTGTTCACACAACAGAAGGCCACAAATGTTCACACAACAGCTGTTTACAACAGTGGTTTGCAGAAGTGCATCTCTGTACACACAATGCGTCAAACCTTGAAGCGGAGGGGCTATGGCGGCATAAGACCAGGCTGGCTTCCACTCCTGTCAGCTAAGAATAGGAAGATGAGGCCACGGTGGGCACGTGATGGCCAAAACTGGACGAATGATGATTGAAAAAATGTAACCTGGTCGGTTGCATCTCTATTTCTGCTGTGACATGCAGATGGTGGGGTCAGAATCAGGCACAAACAGCATGAATTCATGGATCCACCCTGCCTTGTGTCAACGGTGCAGGCCGGTGGCGGTTGTGTATTGGTGTGCGGAAAGTTTTCTTGGACACGTTAGGCCTCGTAATACTAATTGAGCTCATTTGAATGCCACAGCATTCCCAACCATTGTTGCTGACCGTGCACATACCTTTTAAGGGCAGTCTACCTGTTTTCAAATGGGTACTTCCAGCAGGATAATGCACCATGTCACAAAGCACGCATCATCTCAAGCTGGTTCCATGGACGGGAAAAAGTCAGAAACAATTTTTTTTTAAAGGAATGTTTTCTTCCACTTTTTTGAATCCATGCCATGTCAGGCAAAAGGAGGTCCTACCCAGTGCTAGATAGGTATACCTAATAAAGTGGCTGGTGCGTATGTGTGTGTGTGTGTGTGTATATATATATATATATATATATATATATATATTTATATTTATTATTTTTTGTCTCCTTTGGGATCTCCAGCTGTCACAGATTAGGGAGAGGAACCTGATTCTGAAGCAAACTCCACTTTGGGTGTTATGGAAAAGATAAACTGAAGGCCTTTTGAACCCCCCCCACCCCCCCCCCCCCAGCATGTTGGTTTAGTGGCTGCATTGCCTTTATTCTAGCTGTGCCTTTTCACAGGAGCATCAGAGCTGAAAGGCTCTGCTCTCTGTCAGAGAGCTGGGGCAGGCCCTGGGATTTGGAGCCTGCGCACAGCCTAGTTTATTTTTGTTCACAGGGAAGCCATATCCCCCAACTCCGCCAAAGTGTTTTAGTGGTAGAGTACACAATAGCAAAAGCTTGGGCGGCAGCCAATCAAAACATTCAGCAAATCGCCTCACGACAGCGCCCTGACCTCCATTTGCATGCTTCCTGGAAGCCCTCTACATTGCAAATTCGGCCATTAGCACACAAGGAATACAAAAGGTTACCGCCACTGTTTTGGCGCATCAGGCACGCTCCAGCGGCTCGTTGGCCTGGAAAGGTTTCCTGGCGCACGTGTCATCGATCACCAAGAAAAGCCGTGATTAAAATCCCCCCCCCCCTTCCACCAGCGACATTGTGGCCACGGTCCAGTTCTCATTTCTTGTTTTCATTTGTTGGTCTGGTTCCCACAGCGCGTGGGAGGCTGTCCCCATAGCACTGTCCCAGGAGGAGGTTCACCATTGCTGCTCCACACAGTCTACTTACGGTAAATTTATTAATCTTTCTAGTTTGGTTCGTGTTTGAGCATTTTTGTGAAAAGAAACAATTTCATTAAAAAGAACTCCTACAGCAGGGCTGTCCTGAGAGAAAATGAAAGCCAGGGAGCACTGGCAGCAGCATACTGTGTACTGGTTGTCCTAGGCCCCCCCTTACGTCTACCCACAAATTTCCCCAGTACACCCATGATTGTAACTCTGGCCCCGCTACTGCCAGTTTTCTGGATGCGTCCAGTATTGGAATTCAGCCTTCCAGAGGCTGCTGACTCTGTCTGTTCCCGGTATGTCCATCTACACCCCTATCGCTGGGCTCTTTGTCAAAAGCCAATTAATATTTTTCCAGTAAACCTAAAATTAATTTCAAGCACCAGGTAAACATACGCGCTACATGATAACTGTATGGCTAAAACTACATTTTTCCAGAGAACAGCTGTAGGTGCCATTAAAAGATTTGATTTAGCTTGACTTGCAGTGTCCAGCATGTCAGCAGCCCTGACCCATTTTTGCAAAGTCTAACAAGCCCTGGTTATCATCCATGAGGAGTGAGACTGTCCCCAGTTGCTTTGTGAACTCAATGTCCTGACAGACTGTCCTACATGCCCCAGTAGGCCCTAATTAGCCTAGAATTTTATACCTGAGAATGTATTACATTTTATTCCTTGGTTGTCAAGAACTCTCCAACACAAATACATGTTTATTATATGCTGCTGTGTAAGGTTTTGGAAAACTTTGAGTTTGAGATTGTTAAAACTGTATTCCTACCCCACTATCAATGAACAGGCAGAAATACATCTTAAAATTTCACCAGGTCTCTGAAAAGTACTTTCCGCATACGAATAGTGATATTAAAAAAATTAAAAGTAAGCATACACATTACATTGTATGGGCACAGTTAAACATGTTGATACAGTGTTAAATAAAGACATACGTATATGTTCAAATTTTTCCAAGTACTTGATTTTGTAATTTACTTAAATAATTGACTTATGCATATTTGGGAAATGGTCTACAGCTGGTGCAGTGTATGTAGAAATATTCACATCTGCTCACTTATTTTCCACTCTATTGGAGCTAAACAGTTTATATTGGGCTATTTTGTGTGAGCATGTATATTTTAAAATGCAGAGGGGCAGACTACAGCAATGTGACAGACAGATGTGCATAATTTACCCTGCCATAAATACTGTCCTACACTGGCTTGATGGTCCGTGCACTCCTCACGTGTTGTGCTGCACTTAAATGTGTTCTAGTTGATTGACAGGATGTGCAAACCTACATTCACACGCCTGGCCCAACCCACCTTTAAAGGACTTAGTCATATTTCACTCGCTGTCTCTTCCTGTCTCCTGCAGTACCAGGACCGTGCACATGTGTCTTAAGAGCAGTTGCTATAAAACCTTCATAAATTAGTTGTACAAAGTGCGGAAGCTTTCTCCGACATACGACCGTAACAGAATATGGCTTTCAAGGAAACCCATAAAACTGCTGTTTTTATGAAATGATCTATAGAGGTATGACTTTACTGACAGGTTTTCTGAATGGGGGTCAGTTGTCCCCATATTGCCATTCTGCCTCTCAAGCTTTTGGGGTGGTGGTGGTGGTGGTGGTGGTGGTGGGGGGGGGGGGGGGGGGGGGGGGTTCCCTACCATCAATTGTGATGTATGGTCCGGTGTGTAGAGAGGGTAAATGCTTCTGTTACCTTGTGTTAAATGACTCATTGTTTCAGCTATAATTTCCATAAAATCCATACACTTTTATCAGGCAACAACAAGCCTTGTATACCCTCTATGAAGTCTTCCCCCAGGGAAGTGATGGTAATTTCTTGTTCAAACTTTTGCTGATCACCTAAAACACAAAAATCCACCCAATTCAGATGGGAGGTCAAATTAACTACTAAAAGAAATGGATAAAAGTGGCAGTTGTGCTTTCAAGTAGTTTGGAAGGTAATGTAAAGACACAATAAAATGCCCTTACACAGTGGTGTCATGGCACTATGTTGGCCTTACCCAGAGGGAAGTCACTAAATGATTACAACGGAGACGTGCTTGGCCATGAATGAATCGCCCAGTATACTGTATGTCCAGGAAATTCAGCGAAACGAGCATTATCTTCAGGTAGACACAAAAATAGGAAGCATCTGACAGACACTCCAAAGCAGGGCACTATTTAAACCAATGACATCCCAGCTTGCGTAGGGCCACGTATAGGCATGCTGGTCCCAGCTCGGTTGCCTATAACTATGGCACGGCTGCAAGAAGGGGCCTCTGTGTCTTTAAAGGGGGTCTACCCGTTCCGCAGGAGCTTCTATGACCAAGAAAGCTCAGATTGCTGATGGTGAAAATGATGTCATCATGGAACTTGAAGAGCAATAAATCATCGCGAAAGGGTTACAATGAGCAGAAGTGGATACTCCAGGACTGTGATGTCCTTGCATTAAAAAAAGGAAAGCACAACAAGTGAGTAACCACACAATCGGTTGACCGCAGATTTTCAACATGGGGTGAGAGCACCCGGTTTCATCAAGAAAGAGAAAATCCCCAGTCTTTTCCACATTTATTGTCCAGAAAGTCAAAGTTAGAAAAATGTTTTAGGCATCCCCTGAAGGTTATTATTTAGTCACAAAAAATGTAATGGAGGACATTACATCTAATATACATGTGTTAATGAAAGCAATCAAATGGCAGATTTGTTTAAGAGGGCTAACACTCAATAAAATCTAAACAACATAAATAACTATTCACTATTCACTATTCAAGAATTTCAATATCAATTTCAATATAAA
The DNA here is from genome assembly GCA_029718625.1 of Synaphobranchus kaupii. Classification (NCBI taxonomy): domain Eukaryota; kingdom Metazoa; phylum Chordata; class Actinopteri; order Anguilliformes; family Synaphobranchidae; genus Synaphobranchus; species Synaphobranchus kaupii. The sequence goes on from CM056387.1 coordinate 9,015,486, forward strand.
AAATGACTGGGCTAATGAAATTTAGCAGTTAGCACGAAATCATGGAACGGATACAACCATCCTTGCCCAGCCCTGGTTTTAGTGTATACTACTGGATCCATACTGCAGCATATATTTTCACACAACCTCAGTTCTGCCCTGAATATGAAACAGCAGCTGTAGCACCTATTCCCGAAGCACTATTCCACCCATTCGATGTTAGCAAAGGTATGTTATCAAGCTTAACCTGTTATAAACTGTTACGTGCACCCCCTGCACACCCTGGATTTGACAGCCCAAAAATTGCATGTTTGGCCCAGGCGGTTACCCTCCTTTTGTTCTGTTTGGTTAGATCCCTGGACTCTTATTAGCCAATTTCAAACATGCAGGCTCAACCCGTAAATGTTTCGGAAATCTTCCTTGTCGGCCTCATGAGTGAACAGAGCCGGAGATGATTTTCCATGTAAGACCTTTCCGGCATTTTCCGGATCAGGACCTATTAAGATTTCTGGAAGACTTCCGGAACAGCTCTAGTGTGAACAGAAGCAGAAACATTCTCGGATAAAGCACACGGATAGAGCGTTCTTACGTAAGACCTTTTGTTCCTGACACAATTCATTTATTAAATACTTTACTGAATCGGCCCTCTCAACAGTTCATGTACAAATGTGAGACTTTTGTATATAGAAGATATTGGAGCTACAATTGTGTGTTTATGAGGGGTTTTTTTTATTTATTTTTTTAACTAATGGAATAAACAGTGTCGCTGTGCTTGCTTGAAAGAACACCATTACAAACTTGTCATCGTTGCCCTCATGGGAGGGGGGGTCTCAGGGGTGATTCCTGAAACACACTCAGTGATTCCAAATGGAGTAGAGAGGAAAAAAGGGGGGATGAAGCAAAAAGCCATCCTGTGCAGCAGAAGACACTCCCAGCTAGAGATCCTAATGAGAAGAAATACAAAACAATCAGGCTTTCTTGTCAAATGATTGCATGTATTTTGGCCCTGTTATGCAGTAGGCTTTTTTATAACCGAAATGTCCTGGATCTGTTCCCTCCTCATAAAAGCCATATGGTTGGCCTGGAGGTTGGCTTCCCTGTGGAACAGTCATGTCTCATGTCCAGATCCATGGCTTGCTGCATTATGACCAAGCGCATTTGCTTGTGAGGAGGAACTGAGATAACTAGGTGTGGTTGTGGTGTTATTCACCATAGTTATTATTATTCCGCCACTTTTTGAGTGGGTGGAGCAAAGCAAGTTGATTGACAGATTGTTCTTGTTGGGAAATCGGTAAATATATATGGAAATAAATAAGTAAATAGGGAAATAAATTGGGAAATATATATGGAAATAAATAAATGAATATATTAGAAAAAATATTTGAAAATACATTTTAAAATAAATTTAATAACTTAAATTAATTGCACATACATTTACATTTCTATATTAATTCCCAGATTTATTTATTTCCAATTTATTTTACTTATTCATTGTGGCACTCTCGGTGTTCCATAGATAATGATATATGATGATATATATATATATATATATAAAATGATAACTGCACATTCCATGTTAGTGTATTCAATCTAACAAATGCAAGAACCTTAGAAATCCAAATAATGTGAGAGGCCATTCAGCCAAAATAGGCTTGTCATTCGCCAGCACTGCATCAAGCCTGGAAAACCACAAGAGCCTTTCCTGCCATTACATGATCTGTCATGCCTACATCGATATACACAATGCAGAACTTTTGTTCAATCGTGTCCCAAACTGTAGATTGCGGATGGTTCTACAGTCACCTTGCAGAGTTCAAATCAGGTGCTTCCCCTGTCAAGCTCTGGATGATCATGCTATCGAGGGAGCTGTTCAAAGTGTGTGGAGGTGACGCTTGACCTGGCTCACAAAGTGAACAGGGAAGCCTTTAAATGGCAGTTTGCCGCTGTGGGGAAAGGGTATAATGACACTATGGATGACTGGGTTTGCAACGTCGTTTGGTCACGGTCTATGGACGTTCCTGCCATGCCATGTCTGTCACCAACCTTCGAAGTTTTTTTTTTGTTGTTGATGCGTAGCTCAAGCAGTAAACTCTGTTTCGTTCAGGTATTGAGCGACATTAAACCAGGAACTAAAACGATAGTGTATCGGGCGATATCGGTCCGTCCTCCACCCCTGCCAGCATTTCTCCTCTCTGACTGTGAGCCATTTGATCGTTAACGGACCGGTAATTTGGGAGGGAAACTGGAGAAGCCTCCCTGCTACTTTGAGAGATGGAAGCTAGTGCATTTATCAACCGCCAGCACAGCGAGGTTCCGGCATGGAAGGGTGGAGAGAACCTGAAGCAAAACAACAAATTCTTAAAACGTTAGTCTTGTTTTCAGAGCCTTGGGCCTCCTTCCAGTCTTTAACTTTGCTTGTACAAAGTTGTAAGTGTATATTTTTTTAAAGAGAATTTCAATGGTCAATGATTCTCTGTCTGAAGAAAACAATAACACTTGCATTTACCAATGCTGATGAATCCAGGCCTAAGGATATTAACATTAGGGCTGATTGGAAGTCTTGAAGTGCACTAATATGGGCGTTGACGGACAATGGATGATGAGTTTTCTTCACAGAGACCAAGGCCGCAGGGTAACCATGATATACACTGCTACTCATGACATGAACTGACATATTGAACAAATGACTATCGCCCCTCTCTGCATACCCCTCAGTCTCTTTCCAGTACAAAATATGATATAAAAAGAACCGCAGCAGGATGTCATGTCTGACACAGCAGAATGGTCAGTGTTAATTCAACACTTACAGAATCTATACAAGTCCAAAATGGATAGAATGTACTCTATCAGAGCAAAATGAACTCTACTAGAGTAGAGGTAGCACTCACAATTTTACAGTGATAGCCTGCATCAAACTGCTGTGTATCAGCCTGTAATTTGCAGCCCATGCAATCGGTTTCAAATCATTTTGATTCTCTGTCCACTCAAGTTCCCAGCTCTCAAATTGCTACACAGCAGAATTCTCCCTATGGAATGCTGCTTCTATCTTTGTTCAAATCCGTCGAAAGCATCCACTGTGTAACATTCTGTGACAATCTGATTGTGAATCCTACTTTCCAAATAAAAACGGACCGATTGTTTTTTTTGGACTTCTGATATTTATTTTCTGAGGAAAACTGAATTAGCTTAGCATTGAGATACATGTAGGGAATACATACAAGATGTCCCTGTGCAGATAAAATCACATTTACCATGTTAAAGCTAATGTAATTTATTCATATTTTAAAAAAATGCCATATTTGTTACCTTTTCACAATGGCATTTTGTAGCAGTATCCAATCAATGTGTATTTGCATTCTGTATTTGGTCCATATGCTGTTTCCAATGGTGCCATCGGGTGTGACATTCTCGCCAAGTATTCAATTGTGATGATGCGCAGAGGAACTTGCATGTGTAATGCGGAAGAGCAAGCGCCTAAAATCCAAATAATATTACCATGTCAGAGTACATTGTTGATCATCTTAGGCAGCCTTCTTAGCCAAAATACATTACCGCGGGATTATCTTGTGAGAAAATGAAACAGTCGATGCAACTCCTCATGCTACAGCCCAAAGCAGACCATGCTGCTTTGTTTTGGAGGGAAAACTTTGTGACCAGCAGTCACCACAGATGTCGCCAAATTCACCAAAATTGAGAAATTACATATTGCAGCTTTAATGTTGGTCACAAATCACTGCTAGCCATACACGTGGCCGTGGAATAGGACCAAGACTGTTCCAGGCTGTATCTCAAGGTAATGTCCTCCATGTCTCCATCAAATTCCTCCAATTTGTAAAAGAGTGACTCACTGATTGCACTAATGCCTTTGCCCAAGGCTGCTGTTGCCTAATTAAACTCCCTACAATCCTTTGATTGGCATTTATAATGACCTAGTCATTTCTGATAAGCTGTCATGAAAATCACTGCACGAAAAGCCGCATTTACGGGAAGGACACTGAAGTGCATAAATCTGAAAATGGACTGTATCTGGCCATTTGCGGATGTGTGTCTGCCATCAGAAACGGATGCAATCTCATGCACGGTGTTCTTGTGCAGAAATTAGGCATAAATTACCAGATATGGGTGTCCACTTCTAATCAGGAATATCCGAGTCCAGAAATCCCGATTACAGATGTGGCCCGGGAGAAGTTTCTGGAAATATATACGTCGACCACGGGAAACTACTGCTCATGGCCGACACAAAGAAAATTTCACTGAAATTTAACGAGTTGGATATCTTCCAGAAACTCCTCTTTTCATGCAGTGAATGCTATAAAAAGGTAGCAAGGCACAAGTTAAAGGGGACTCGTTTCTGTGACAACACCCCCCCCCCCCCCCCCCCCAAAAAAAAGTTCAATGTGATTTCTTTCTATTTTTGGCTTTGATGTGGGAAAACATACACTGCCCGGCCAAAGAAAAAGTCGCCTGGACCGCCTTTAGCTTTGAATATGGTGCACATTGTTTCGACAAACCTTATGCAACGTCACAACATTTATTTCCGTCCAGACTTAATTTTTGGCCGAGATCTTGTATTGACGACGGGAGAGTCAAACCACTCCGTGACGTCTTCTCCAGCACATCCCAAAGACTTTCAATGGGGTTAAGGTCAGGACTCTGGTGGCAATTCATGTGTGAAAATGATTCCTCATGCTCCCTGAACCACTCTTTCACAATTTGAGCCCGATGAATCTTGGCATTGTCGTCCTGGAATGTGCCCATTGATGGGATAACCTGGTCATTCAGTACATTCAGATACTCAGCTGACTTCATTTTATTGCTGCATAACGTTGCTGAGCCTAGACCTGACCAATTGAAGCAACCCCAGATCATAACACTGCCTCCAGAGGCTTGTACAGTGGGCACTATGCATGACGGGTGCAACGGCGACTTTTTTTTTGGCCAGGCAGTGTATTTTGCTTGCATATTTCAGACCAAAAGACACGCTTCCAAAATATCTAGTCAACGTACATCAAATGATAATGATAATGATAATGTCTGATTTGGTTTTCAGAACTCTCTCCATAGGGGTGGGACATGCAACTGTAGGGCTGGTGTACACTGACCTGTAGCCAGGAACCGTAACGTGACAGTCTTTTAAATAATAACTCGTACGTATGAGAAACTTTGGCTGACTTTTACCTTGCCTTTTCAATTCATGAAAACAACCCAAACTGTCTTAATTTGCAAAAGAATACTTAAAATAGAAACACCTACCATGAGATCTAATTAGTGTGAGAATAAGAACGATATGGAGCACATGACACAAAGCCAATTGAAGGTTTGGCCAAAATCCAAGACTGGTATAAACTAAAGGTTTCCTTAACCTTATAATATAATATATACAGTACGTTATGGCGCTGTGTGTGATGGCGTGCATGGTTTGTAAAATCCACCGTAACAAACTACCATATCCGTGGCTTATGCCTATGGTGCATTGAAAAAAGATCTTTGTTTATTTAGTGCTCAAATGGCAATTTCTTTATTAAATAAACTCAAAATTGGGCGGCACGGTGGTGCAGTGGTTAGCACTGTCGCCTCACAGCAAGAAGGTACCGAGTTCGAATCCCGGCCGAGGGCCTTTCTGCGTGGAGTTTGTATGTTCTCCCTGTGTCCGTGTGGGTTTCCTCCGGGTACCCCGGTTTCCTCCCACAGTCCAAAGACATGCAGGTTAGGCTAATTGGAGACTCTAAATTGCCCATAGGCATGAGTGTGTGAGTGAATGGTGTGTGTGCCCTGCGATGGATTGGCGGCCTGTCCAGGGTGTATTCCTGCCTCTCGCCCAATGCATGCTGGGATAGGCTCCAGCACCCCCCGCAACCCTGACCAGGAATAAGCATGTTAGATAATGGATGGATGGAAACTCAAAATCACATTAGGATTTTTTCTTGGAAACTCAAAATCACATTAGGATTTTTTTCTTGAAAGATTAGTCTAAACAGGCTGTTATTGGCGTATGCCAGAAGCATCGTCTATGCCAGGGGTTCCAAAACCAGTCCTGGGGCCCCCCTGTGTATGCTGGTTTTCGTTGCAACCACAGTTGCAATCCCAGAATTTTAACAAGCTGTTTTAACTCCCCATGTTCATGTTGTGCTTATTGTTCTATATTGCAACAATTACATAAAAAGAGGTTACAAAATTATGTAACTGATCAAATTAAAGAGTGAAGTGAGTATCTCTTTTAAATAATATAGCACAATGTGAACACGGGGTGTTTATTCTACATGGCATCCATAGCTATTTCTGATATAATGTGGCTTAAGCGGGTAAGTAATTCCTCTAAACATGACAAGCACCTAATTAAGAAAAATTAACAGCTTGTTAAAATTCTGGGATTGCAACTGTGGTTGCAACGAAAACCTGCATACACAGGGGGGCCCCGGGACCGGTTTGGGAACCCCTGGTCTATGCATATGCAAAAGCCCCAGAGTATTCAAGGTAGCTAAGCTTTGTGGATAACATCAGCCAGTGTTATCTTTAGGCTCACGGGTTGTGCATGGACGTTAAGGGGGGCACCCATGTACACCCGAGAATGTAAGCAAAATTATATTGGCTTGCTGTGTCCTGCGCAACCTCACCCTGAAACATGGTGTTCCTCTTCCAGAGATACCTGATGGAGCTGATCCAGGTCTGCCTGATCAACTACCCCCTCCCTACCAGGTAAGCCTAATGTAGCTGCAGTTAGGACATACCAGCAACTGATAAGTCATTTCAGAGGTACGGTCCTAATAAACTCACCTATTGTGCATCGCACCACAGAAAAGAACAGTCTGATTTATAGTTTTGTTTATTATTTATTGTTTTGAGTACAAGATGAGTGTGTTAATGCTCTGTGACTTTTTGTAGAGTATCATTTATTTCTGTCAGTGGGTAATTTATATTCTCGATTCCCTGCTGACTCTTCTTTTGTCCCTCGAGCACTGCGTTGGTGGAAACATGTCTGCACGCGTCTGGGTTGCGGACGGGTTGGAGGAGTCGCCACAGTGCGGGAGAAGGAGGCAGGACAATCCACCTGGTCATCTGACATGAATTAATATTTAAACCCCACCCATCCCCATGGGCCTGTATGGGAATTTCACAAAATTGGGCCTGCGGCCTCCGAAAGGTCATCCCCGCTAAATAATGGGCTCTTATTTAAAAGGTTAAACATTGCAAACTTACCACCTGAGTCCCCCGGCAACTGATCCAGTGTTAATGAATACATCTCACTATGGGTTTCAGCAACAGGAATAATACCTGAGAGCACAGGCTCCCTAATAATGCCAGCTACGCAGTCATTGCTTGCTGACAGGCTTGCGGACCCCTGCCATCCTCCCGTAGCTGTGGTACTGCCTGTCATGCAGCAATACCTTTCTTTGACTCCATTTTTAAATCAAACCATTTTCGCTGTATTTCGCGCAGCGTACGTGTGACAGGTGTAACTTTATTTACTGCATTTTCTACCTCCTGTCGGGCTTTACCTTTACCTGTCCCCATTAGGCCACTGCTTACACTGCTGAATAACCCCCCCCCCCCCCCTCCCCCTATTCTACTTCTCTCGGCAGGAAGTCGATGTCAGCTCGGGTGAATATTTTTTTTCTCTCGTCTCCGTGCCGTGATAAGGTTTTGGGCAGATTGACAAGAACACAGCACAGACTGATTTATGGGCATGGAATTATTCAAAGTACGCAATCATGCGCGCGCACCTGTAATTTACGACTGATTGAGAGTCGACATGGCATTTAAGGGAAGAGTTCCTGAATCCGGAGTGGGTTTTATTTTTTTGTATGACTGAATTTTTCACACAAATACACAAGAAATATACGAACGGATTGATAACCGAGACCAAATGTGTGCAGCAGGTCATCTGAGCTTTATGATCCAACTGATTACTGTACAGTGTGAGCACCTAAATCTGGGTTTGGACGTACACGACGGGTGATTTAATCATGTAGTATGAGCAGTCGTCACAGTGTATGCCCGGCTTAAGCGCAAACAATGTTAGCGCAAAAAAATGCCTGGAAGCTAGTGGAATTTCTTACATAGTCCTGCTCAGATGGAGTTTTTTTTTTGCATCCACCTTGTTTGATGGACCTGCATCCACTGTGAACTGCGATTTGGTTTTTATCAGAAAGCAGGGCGGAGCTTATAGGTAGTGCCCAGTCATATGGTACCTGACAGACAGCACAACTGTAACATCCGCCGTTTCCCTCCAGTCCACCTCCCTTTCGTTTCTTTTGTACTCACATTTCCTTGTGTTTCGTGTCATGTTTTTCGGTTTACCCTGTTCGTCTCTAGTTCTGTGTTTTCATTTGCAGGCTGGGCGTGGCTCCCCGTTAGTTCCTGGTTTTTTCCCTTTGAATTGCCCCAGCCTATCATTTCACCTGCTCACTCACATTCCTCACTCCTTTTAGTTAATCACTCAGTTCACGCACCTGTTTTTGACACTATTTACTTTCCACTCACGGATTCCCTGTTGCCAGTTTGTTTTCTCTGCCCCGTTTGAGATCTCCCGGCCATTCTGAGTTTTGATCCCGCTAGTCTTGTAACCTGTTTGTTTGTTCTTTCTTCAACCCGTCCAGCCTGCCTCCTGCCTGCCCCAACCAGCCCTGACTCCTCACCAGCCCCACTTTACTTCGCCAACCCCATATCCAGCCTTCCTCCCTTTATTTGCCCTTCGCCTGCCTATTGCTTGCTTGCCTCTAATAAATATTCTTCCGAGTGGAGTTTTTGCATCGAGTTCTGTCTCAGAGTCTTGCGTTTGGGTCCAGTCCTGTACATTGCCATAACAACAATAATCTAAAAATACATTTGTCGTGTATATTTCAGCAGGTCTACTGTGTCACCATGCTAGTCATGTGTAACTTATACATTTTGCAGTAATGGAGAGTGAACTCCACTTTTGCAACTATGCCTTTTTTTGGGAGCATCTGTATTTTACCACAACTCAGTTTGTTTTTGAGTATTTATATCAAAGGCTTTATTTTTCCATATTTTATTTATTTAGTACCAATGCTGAGACTTACACACTTGGTCTAATTTTAATAACATTTAGACTCTTTATCACCGAAAGTGATTAGTTTCACCGTAATACCCTTTCACTTCAGTGCTTGGCATCGATAAGCCATAATTGCATATACGCTGCTTCAGGTTTCTTTTGGGTTCGCTTGAATCGGATAGACCTGTTGGCAGCGAAGCATCATGAGCGTGTCAATAACGGGCTGTTGAGAAAATATAAATAGTTTGGTAAACTGAAAAAAAAAGTGCAGTTGCCTGACGACGCGGAGACTCTACCTCTCCTTCACAAGTATATCAGACCGGATGTGACAAACTGCAGTTTGCTATGGCCTTGATGCACAGGTAATACAGGAAAGTAAGTTATGATGGCTCATAATGAAACCCAAACCCACAGGAATCGGCTTGTATCACGGGCTAGACCCACTCAAGAGCGGCGAATGCATCGACATCAGCCGTTAAACGCCGACCATTACAATTGGTTTCATTAGTCTTTATCGCTGAATTACACTTGTCTCATTGCTAAATTAAATCTTTCAAATGCATTTTTTTTCCTGGAATAGTACAATGGTTGGGGAACTAGAATCTAGCTCAAGTTGCAGGTTTGATTCCCAGTTGGGGCACTGCCAGTTCTGCCCTTTAGCGCAGTACTTAACCTTATTGCTTCGGTAAATATCCAGCCTGCAAATGGACTGTATGTAAAATGTAGCTGTGGATAAGAGCTAAAAGTAAAGTAGCGCATACCCATAGTTAGGCTGTTGTCCAGGTTTCAACCATCCAAACAAATAAGTATTTTATTTCTGTTTAACTAAGACGGCAGGTAATCTTTCTTGCCAAAACATTTTAGGTCGTCGAATGCTATTCCAACTGAATGTTGGCTTTGAGTACACAGACAGGCCTACGGAATGCACATCGGTGAAGAAGATAAATTAATTTCTGTTCCAAATGCTTTCATTTATTCAAGATCTTGGCATGAGATGCGATATTCAAAGCAAAGATAGCCTTTTTCCCTGGTGAGACGCACTCATTGCCGTCTGAGTGCCTCCCGCGTTTTGCAGTGAGTTGCGGACGGGCCAGTCCGAATGGGGTTAATCACTCGGCATGCAGCATACACAAACGGCCTTGCGCAATCGATACGCTCGCTCTCGGGCAGGAAAGCCGCCGTGACGTTGAGCAAAAAGGTTGGTAGCTCAAAGGAATTAAGGTCAAGGCCAGCATGAATCAGAAGAGTAGGGCACGTGCATCAATATCCATCTTGTGAATTAACTCCAGCCAGCTTCCGGATCATAATAATGATCAACGTCAACATTACCAATCCGGATGATCCCAGCGAATTCACCCAGGCTCTCTACAAAAGCGGTATGTTCTGTATTAAATACTCTTGATGCATATACCCTAATGTAGGATGAGGAGTTATCTAGGATAGAAAGGTCAAAAGGACCCTCATCTCGCAGTATGCACATCCAATTAATGAAAATCAATTTCGACCTTCTTTCTCCCTTTTTTTACTGTCACGCCAGTGACAGAATATTAGTATGCTGACTTCTAACAATGATTAAGAAGAGGTGTAGGGCATGAAAGTTAAATATTTATCCAGGGAAAATGTTGAATAAAAAACCTTACCCCTTTGTGTTGTCTTTTGTCACCATAGGAATACATGAAACATTCCATATAAACTGTAAAACAAAAAATGCGTTACACTGTACTTTTCTATATTGACAGTAATTATTGTGCAATTATTTTAAAAAGACACTGTCGTGTATTAAAATTTTAATACAGTGGAATTATAGAAATTGTAATTGTACCGAAAACATGTGATGTGGTCAAATGCCAGTTGGGAAATATTTGTTGGGGGGGGATTTTCCTGATTATGAGAAAAGGCAGTAAGATTTCCTGGGAAGTGCATCCAAATGTAAAATGGTTGTGTAAAATTCAAAAGCCACCATATATTAGTACAAGCACATATATGCAAGAGCATATATCCATCAGTGCAGTGCATAAATCCAGAGAGCACATGTCAGCATTGAGGACTATGTGTGCTGATTATATGTGTTACTTTACCTTTAGCCATCAAACGGTTTCCATCCCTGGGGGTGGGGCCTCCAGTCGTCCAATGGGAGTCAAGTTAGATGACAGGTAGTCCAATGATGGAGCACATTGAGAAAAAAAGAAAGCTCCTGGTCCTCCGCAGCATGCGGAAGGCACTTTGGTACGTTTATCATTTTTGTCCGCCAAAAACCAGTTATTGCCACCTAACACAAACTATGATTTAATGCAATTCATAAACTTATTTTATAGTGAGGAGTTCATATCAGGGCAAGGGAAATGTCTGCCATTGTGATATCAATTTAACAATAATATTTTGTCAGTTGATAAATTATGCGGTTTACAAATCTTATTTTATATGGAGAAAGGTGAAAGAGGAATTATTGGAGAGTTAAGTTAGAAGGATGCTTCTAAGTAGTAATGTATTTCAGGTGAAGGGTGGAGAATATCTTTATTATGACAATGTTGTATGTACTGCATTAAATTATCATGCCTTCCACTTGGGCTCTGGCTCCAGGCACCAAGCTTCCCAAGGACAAGTTGTTTTTTTGAGGCAGAAGATATATGTATCAGTGTGTGTTTCTCTTATTTCATTCTCGGGAGTCCAGATGGATGGACCTGACCCTTCCTTAACCTTCCCCACTCCCATGCCATACCAGGAGAAACAGTCTCTGATGCCATGTTTTCTAAAATTCTCATTAAAATAAAAATGATGTGGTATTCCGCTCCCTGATTTAGAGCATGCTTATGTAAGCCCAAGAATATCGTATAAGGTTGTGGTAGTTGTGTGCTTATTCAGTATTCATGATATGTGCTAGACATAGCCAATCATTCACTTTGTTAAATTTTACTATATGTATTAACTTTTTAAATTTTACTGCCTATGTATTAACCATGTACTAATCAGATTTAGATGTTATTAGTAAAATATATTTTGATAATAACACTTGATTATAAAAAATGGAGACTCCCGGGGAAAAATTACATTGAGTCCTCAAGAAGATGGCGGATGGCAGCGAGTAGAGATGTGAAACTGACTGGGGAAACTTTGCTACGCCTCAAACTTTTAGAAACAGCCAAATAAGAAAATCATGTTGTTTACTTAAAGCCGTTGACAGAGATGTTACTTAAAAACTTGTTCAAGTCAAGAAGTAACAAATCAAGCAAACGTTAAACCAGCTAGCCTGCAGGTCCACCCGCAGCGATGGCGACAGACATAGATAAACTACAACAAACACTGAGTGAGCTTGCGGAGTCTAATCACAATCTAAGAAAATTAACCAAATGCACCCGATCGCTTGAACTCGTCTATCAAAGCCATTGAAAACAAGCTGGAGAGAACCGAAGCTAAAATGCATGAGCACGGCATCAAATTTGACCAACAAGAATCACGCATTGAAACATTGGAAATTAAATTACAAGCTGCAATAGAAGAAATAGACGCCTGGGGAATAGATACAACCTACGAGTCACACACTTAGCGGAGAAATGTGAATCCGAACGGCATGGTGGCTTTCCTGAGCAAGACGCTATCCCAACTCTTACTGATCCAGCTTCGGGAGAGTGATATCGAGTTGGCCCATAGAGTCGGTCATCTACAACAACGTAAGTCTTGGGCGGTCTTAATTAAACCCCATCACCTCCAGAATATAACAGATATCCTGGAAGCATTCATAGATTAGTAGTTTGCACTTTATCACTGTGCATTCTGTGTCGTGATAGACCAATTTAATAAGATTGAGTTAAAAAAGAAAGTCTTGCCAGCAGGCCCATACAGACGGCAACATGTAGGCAAGCCTACTGAGGTAGGCCTACGCCTTCACATGTAGGAAGCTATAGACTAACTGTTTGATTTATTCAATTTTAATTATTTCAAGTCCTGCGATTTATTGGGCTATGCAATGTTACTTTGATTAAAACATTTAATTAGAGCGTTCTCTGTTTGAATGAACAATTCTACGTAAGCTGGTGCTTTATTTGTTTCTCCTTCCTATTTCCTCCCTCTGGTTTTATTTTATCACGACTGCCCCTCGTTGCTATGTGTGGTAAATTAACAGAACTGACACTTCTACTGAAATGGGCTATTTTTACCTTATTTTTCTTTCTCTCTATTTAAATTATCACTACTGACTTTTATTTGTTATTATGTGTGACAATTAAATGGATGAGGAGATGCGTTCGCTTGTTTGTCCAGGCTGCTCCTCCATGTTACCGTAGCCTAGGCTCCACCAATTTTTTTTCTTTTTGCTGCCCTTTGACTGGGCGGTCACGTGGTTGAGCATGATGGGGCACAAACTGTGTGGACTGACTGATATGATGAGTTAAATTAGCCTGACACTGGCCGTATAACGTTCTGCTCCTCACACCCATCCTAATTTATATTCTAATTGAACTGTTTTATTATTATTTTTATTCTTTACTTCAGGATTAATGTTCTTTAAGTCTATAAAAGCTGGTTATAATGATGGATGCAGAATTAATTTAGGTTTACCTTGCTTCCTTATCTACCCCAATTTTTTTATGACATATTTGTTTTTACAATACATCTATATCAGGGTTTCCCCTGGGTTTGAACATGGCTTAGGTGGTGATGTCATAGGGTTTCCCCTGGGTTTGAAAATAGCTTGGGTGGTGATATCTCTGCATCTAGACTGAGCAATTAACCTTCACTCTCTAGAGTTATGAGGGCTTGCTTCTCTTTTTTTGTGTGTGAGTACATGGCACTCATGCCTAGATGGTTTGCCATGTCAATTTGTATGTTTCTTGTTTTCTTTTGTTTAATTTCTGTTTTTGTTTTTAGGTTGTTTCACTGCCCTTGCAATTTTATGCTCAATGTTTGTTGTGGGAATGATGTTAGCTCAGAAAAAAACTTACCCTTGCCTCTTTAATTCCAGGATTATTAGTATAAATCACGTTATCTTAGAAAAAGCCAGAATCGGTTAGACCTGAATCATGGTTGACTTATAGTTAAATAAATGTTACATTGTGGAATGGTAAAGGGATTAAAAGCCCAGTCAAATGCACAAAAGTCCTATCACGCCTATCAAATTTGAAATCAAATATAGCCCTGCTCCAAGAAACTCATTAGACAACGCATCATTGAAATGAAAACAAAAATGGTTGGGGCAGGTTTTTTCTTCTTGCTTTAACAGTAAAGGCCATGGTGTATCTATTCTAATTCACAACAAACTTGGATTTCAGTGTAGACAAAGTAATTAAAGATCAAAATGCTCACTTCAAGCTACCATAAATAAAGAAAGGATCAACCTTCCTAAACTTTGAACAGAGAACAAAGAAATCCTGGAGGCAAAGATCAGTTCATTGGACGTTGCCAGTGCTATCAAATTACTTAATAGTAACAAGGCCCCAGGTGAAGATGGGTTTTCTGTAAATGTTTATAAAACTCTTGTTGATGTTTTAAAAGATCAGTTCCTCAAGGTTTATCATGAATCAAACCAAGGGGGTTCACTTTCTAGTTCACTTAACACATCCCTAATAACTTTATTCCCAAAACCAGAACAAAGACTTAATGGAATGCAGTTGTTATAGGCTACTACTAAATGTAAACAATAAAATAATTGGTAAAATTCAATCTGAAAGACTAGACAAGGTATTAGACAAACTGTTTCACAAAGACCAATTGGATTTGTTAAGAATTGGCAGGTGGCCGCCAGAATGAGGAATCTCATGCGCACATTAGATCATGTAAGTAACTCTTCCCTTCCATCAGTGGCAGTTTCCTTGGATGCGGAAAATCATTGCACTGCATAGAATGGACACATCTGTTTAGAACAATAATAATACAGTACCAGTCAAAAGTTTGGACACACCTACTCATAGAAGGTCTTTTTCCGTTATTTTTACTGTTTTCCACATTTTGGAATAGTAAAGACATCAAAACTATGAGATAACACAAATTAAATTATGCAAAGACCAAAAAAGTGTTAAACAAATAAAAAAAGTAATATATTTTAGATTCTTCCAAGTAGCCACCCTTTGCCTTGATAACGGCCTTGCACATTCTTGCCATTCTCTCAAACAACTTCTGTGGTAAACAGGTATTCCACAGGTAAACAGGTGATGCCATCATGACTCTATATAAAAGGATATCAAAAGACTCCTGATATCTTATTTCCAGGTACTCTTAGAAGCAATACTATAACCTCTGCATTTGAATGAATCTCTATGGGAATTGGGGGGTGGGACTAGATTTAGCTTTAAATTACACTGGAACAGTGTGGAACACATGGTTGGCTAAATGGCTCTAAGTCATCAAGGGTCTGACGTATCAAACAAGCCTTAAACCATCACTCCGCTGTCAGAAATACAGTAGATATGGATGGATAACTTGAAGGGTTTCTTCTCCTGACTTATTTTTCCATAGAGTTCAATAGGAAAATTTGTCAGGAGAAACAACCCTTAAAGTGATCCATCCATATCTACTGCATATCTACTGCATATCTGGCAGCAGAGTGATGGTTTGAGGCTCGTTTGATACCTCAGACCCTTGATGACTTACAGCCATTTAGCCAACCATGGGTTACATACTATTCCCGTGTAATTTACAATTAATCTAGTCCCACCCCCCAATTACCATAGAGATCCATTCAAATGCAGAGGTTATAGTGGAATACCTGTTTACCACAGAAGTTGTTTGAGAGAATGGCAAGAATGTGCAAGGCCGTTATCAAGGCAAAGGGTGGCTACTTTGAAGAATCTAAAATATATGACTTTTTTTTATTTGTTTAACACTTTTTTGTTCTTTACATAATTTAATTTGTGTTATCTCATAGTTTTGATGTTTTTACTATTCCAAAATGTGGAAAACAGTAAAAATAACGGAAAAAAAACCTTCTATGAGTAGGTGTGTCCAAACTTTTGACTGGTACTGTATATGTTTAATCAATTAAGACTGGTTCAAGAAGCTTAAAGGGGTAATAAACCGTCGCTGTCGGGTAAAAACCTCGTATCTCAATTTTTTTTCATTTTATTTTTTTCTCTCTGTGGGTTTTAAGACGATTTGACCAATAGAAAGTATTCAAAATAGCTTAATTAAATTAAATTTGATTAAAACACATATCTCCATTGGCTCTTCAACTTGTCTGCAAAAACCTCCTATGTCCATCCCGCCTCATTCGGACGAAGTGCGGGAGCTACTTTTAATCTGAGGAAAGCTTTGTTGCAAGTAGCGCAGGTTGATCGGATCTCATCTACTACTAACATTACACCTGATCTTTTAATGGCTGGTGGAGTGCCACTATGAATTCTTAAATATATGCTTAAATACATATTTGCAAAAAACATTGTCTGTCCAGCCTATGTAATAAAATAACTAACAAATGAACACTATGCTAGATTGTGATTAAACACATCACATTGTAGGCTATCTTTGACTGCATGATTGCCAGTAACATAATGTTTGATTGTTGTTTGACTAGTGCTAAACCATTTAGCAAGTGAATTAAACTCAATAGCCTTTATCATACAAAATAAGTAATCACGGTGGGCCTAGGCATTGATCTGAGTTAATAATCCTAGGTAAAGATGTTTGATTCTGTGTGTGTACTTAAGGTCAGCTTAAAATCTTTATTCACAAATGTGGGCTCTTTTTGCACTAATTATACGTAACTACACATGGGATAACCTGAAACTATGTCTACCGGAAAGTTAAATTGGGAGCGGAGAGAGGAGCTGGCACATCATGGTAGGTTGGAGTAAGGATAGCCGAGCAATCGTTGTTTAGTCATAGGCTTCACCTCTTCAAAAACCTGTTCATCATAGCGGACTTTCGCTAACAACTTGCGTAGCCTACCGTGTGCGTCTTATCATTTTTTGTTTGAGCCACGCCCAACGTTTTGTTTGAGCCACGCCCAATTTATGACGGTAATTAACCTTTTTTCTACACAAGCAAGTCAACTCTCCCTCTTCTTGATTGATGGGTATTCAAACTGCGCAAATTAACGTTAGCACTTTCATTTCAAACGGGTTTCTGTTTGAACAGTTTTCATGACGCATTACCGAATGGATCTATCGCCCCTCCCCCAAACTGTAACTCCTCCCTCCTCCCCCCTCCCGTCTCTGTTCTCTCACTCGAGCCAAATTCACGTCTTTTGAAATTGTGAAGTGGGCGGAGACAGAACTAAAGCCGGTGTTTATTAACCCTTTAATACTTGTTTTATAAAATTTCTATGGAAAGTAAAACCACCATCGGATAAGCCGTTCAAAGCTTATTTTCGACAGAAACAGAGGTGGTCTTGGCCTTCCTGACATTTATAAATACTACATTGCATTTAACACAAGGTATCCTCAAATTGTCATATAATGAGGAAAACGATGATACTTTTTGGGAAACCGTAGAGCAGGAAGTATTAACTCATTCAGTGCCAAGGGCAACTATAGTCGACCACAGCTGTCTTTACTCTGCTACGCCGGTAAATAATTCTGGATTTGAGTCTGGAAAAATGAAACAATGACAAATTTACAGGCGGAAATTACTCCCCGAGCTTTCAGTCGTTCCATGATTGTCTGGTAAACATTTGAGTCATGGACAGTAGCCTACCATCAATGAGTTTTATAATATCCCTTTCCTGACTTATATTTAATAATTCTCTGATTTCCACTTATGTCCAGTTATTTCCCATATCTTTCCTCGTGACCTTAATTTTGTTGGTTCCATTTTTAATTAGTCCCTCACACAACAGATTTTAGCCTACGTTATTTTTGCCTCAGGATAAGTGTTTCTGTTTGAAATGCTTGATACAAAGGGTAACTCACATCTATACAAATGACCTGTGATTATGTTTTTATTGTTAATTTTTACATATCTATAGTTATGCAAGAGGAATTATTACACATCACCAATGTAAGAGTCTTATTAACTTAAACTAAATTATTTATATTTCAGTCGTATTTCCACAATAAGTTGTTCTAATAGTGAACTGAACCAGAAGGTGTGCTATTTAATGCTATCTTTCCTCATTAACAAAAGATTATGTTGACTAGGTAAAATAACGTGTTTTATTAGAAGTTTGCACATTGACAGGATCAATCAAAGAAATTTGAATGTTGGCATATTGGCTTGGCACTGCTGAGGCTTAGTCTTCCAGAACACTCTGGGACTGAATAAGTTAAGGACGAGTAAATGCTCTCTATCACTGAAAGCATTATGCTACTTCCCAAGGTACTGGGAACAAATTTAAAAAAAAATCTTATCATACAATTCTATTGTGAAATTGCTTCCATTCTACACAGAACCTTAGGTTTGATGGAATGAAATCTCCAAATAATCCCTTGTGGGAAAATGGTGGCATTTTAAATAATGGTAAACCATTTATAATGGTGAATTTAAAGGTATATCTAGTCTCTTTGATCTGTTTGATAATCACAAACTGAGATCATTCCGGTATCCTCTCTAAAGTTATCTGTAATTGATGAAAAACTTGAACATAATGAAATCAAACAAACATATTGCTGGTCAATTATATCAGACACTCAGTTGCCCTGTTGGTTTGATATGTAATGCTGTGGATACCAGTGGCGGCTCCTGAGCTGAAAATTGGGGAGGCAGAAAACTTCCCTTTAAACTGATTATTGGTCTTAATCATTTTTCAATCAGTTTCCTTGATTAACAATAGGCTACATCAGCGTTTAATTCACCAATTACTCAATGCCATCAAATGTAGCCAGTTCTTCTCAATGAGGCTATTAGGCAAGTAATAAAATTATTTTCACTTGCATCGCATAATTGTGCACATTTTAATCAACATTATAATTGTGGATACATGTCCTCTTCGTTCTCCGCACTCTTAATTACGAAAATATTCATGGAAATTAAACGATCTGAAAGCTCAGCTTTTGTTAGATTCTTTTTTATTGCAGGTTTAGCACAACCTCATCTTTTGTTAGATTATTTTTAAAAAATAATTCAAAAAATTATCTAACAAAAGCTGAGCTTTAAGATCGTTTAATTTCCATGGATATTTTCGGAATTAAGAGTGCGGAGAACGAAGAGCACATGTATCCACAATTATAATGTTGATTAAAATGTGCACAATTTTGCGATGCAAGTTAAAATAATTTTATTACTTGCCTAATAGCCTAATTGAGGAGAACTGGCTACATTTGATGGCATTGAGTAATTGGTGAATTAAACGCTGATGTAGCCTATTGTTAATCAAGGAAACTGATTGAAAAATGATTAAGACCAATAATCAGTTTAAAGGGAAGTTTTCTGCCTCCCCAATTTTCAGCTCAGGAGCCGCCACTGGTGGATACGACCTGGGAAAAAGACTTAGGCAAACAAATAGACTCGGAAGTTTGGGAAAATATGTGGAGACTGGAGAAATATGCACAAAGTGTCCAACTCGGTCCGAAATAAATGAATTCACTTCAAGATAATATATAAGAGTATATCTGACCCCCAGGAAACTAATGCATGTGAATAATTCTGAATTATGCTGGCATTGCAAGAGGGAAAGTGGACAGTTTGTACATGTGATCCGGCTATGTCCAAACATTGTAAGATATTGGTCTATGGTTGCCAAAATAGCATCAACTCTTTTAGGAATCACAGTTCCTCTAGACCCACAGATTTGCATCTTGAAGTATTTGGATAATAGAGACAGAGCTAAAAAAAAAAATGGCAACACTTTACATTAAGTTGCACCTATACCTGTGTAGTTAAATCGTGACTAATTTGGTAACAAGAGGTTATTACTGAGTAACTCCAACGTAGGTAACATGGAACAACAGTTTGCGGTATTCATAATTACACATGTAAATATTTTCAAATATTTTATTTACACTCATAGGCCATATATTCATGATACACAACAAATAAACCTTGCCTGTTCATTTCACCATGTGTATGATCATATGGAATGATTTAACTTTAGCAGGAGAGATGCAACAGGACTGGACTTGTTTCACATGTGTAATTAAGAATACCACTAACTGCTGTTCCATGTTACCTACATTGGAAATCATACTATGAAATGTTGATGGTAGAAATAATGAGCTGGAACCTAGGGGAAGTACACAAGAAAATGAGATGTGGTATAAAATTACTTAATAAAATTACTTAATTAATGTCAAGCCTTAAGATTTAAAAAAAAAACATGCTTGTGACATACTTATGCTGACAGCTGGGTACACCGAGCTTGATGAAACCAAAAATGAGATTAACAAATGTATGTACATGTATAAATTATAATTATAATTTACATACAAGCAAGTAATAGACTGCAGATCACCCTCACCTGCCAAAGATGGCCGTGCACATGACTGCTTGGAGGGCATAAGCTGAAAATCAGGCACGGCTCTAGCCTTTGTGCCACCCTATCCAAGATTGTGGATGGGGGGAGGGTGGTGGAGATTACGATCGCAAAGTGTACGTGCACTTTAAAAAATAAATAAACAAAAATCACTGCAGCCAAAAGGGCAATTTTGTCTCCGAGCAGGGGCCATATATAGGGCAGTGTATGTTGGTGTCTATCTGTGCACATGCCAGTTGCCAACACACTTTACCAACTGTATTAATACCGCTCGGTGTTCGGCGATATGATGTCTGAAATCCTGGCAGTTATATTTTGAATCGGGCTACACCAATGCACTAAATGTCCATGAAAATCAACTGGCTGTGCCCTTGTGTTTGTTTAATAGACAGCGGGGGCAATAGATGAAAGGTTCAAGGCTGTGAGACATGGCCGCTGCAACTTCTGCTCTGCCCAATCAATTTGACGGCACGCCCGATCAATGGGCCGAGCCTGAGCCCTAAATCACGTCTCATTTCCTATTAAAATTGATGCAGGTCCAGGGAACAAAAGCAAGCCAACCCCCCGCCCCGCCCCGCCCCCCACCCCCCCCCCCCCCACCCACACCACGCAGACTTCCTCTCTCCCAGGTCCTTGGCTGAAGACCGCGCTCACCAGCCGCCAACACCTGTCAGCAGTTGGTTTTTGTTAGAGAGTGCCCATTTTTACCCCTCCAGGAACGCGTCGGCTTCCTCGCATCAAACACATCAATTCACACCATTTTCCCCTCGTCTCTGTAAACAGCCTTTTCATAGCGCCGGCTCGCTCCTCCCTTACAGAAATAGAATGCACTGAAAATATATCAAATTTGAATACATTATCAAGATATTGCACTTTACGATGCATAGGCAAATGCACTTTCAGAAGATGCCGCATTTTTCTAGCATGTACACCGCTGTCATATGTGTTTATCAGTATCTTGCAAGTAGAAATTATCCAAAACTTGCAATTTGCCTTTTGTTACTTGGATGGAGTGTTATGCTTTCCTATTGCATGTTAAACTAGCGGGAATTGTAGCTAGCGCTGATGCTCAGTGCAGTCCCAGACAGGGCTTCTCTGTTCAGGTGCTCCTTTAAATAAATCCATTATCACCAAAGGACATTTGAGCTTCTCGCATTGAAAATGAGTACTTACTCACGCCAGCGGGTTTGGGAAGCCATATCTTACATGCGTCCCGCTGCTAAACTGCAGCCGGGGGGGAGGAGGAGTGGGACAGGCAGGACACATGCCTTGTGTACGGAAACAAGTAGCGGGAGAAAGAGATGCGAGCACACCAGGGCCCTAGCGCGCGTCGCTCATTACTGCATGGAGGGAGGGAAGGATCAAAGAGCCCCGCCCGCCACAAACGGTTAGGGGAAAATAAGGAGAGGTATCCAAACAGGGTCATGTGACTTCTGTTCCAAGAACTTTTGCTCGGGGCCTTAATGAGCTGCCTCTCTTTTTCTCAACCCCCCCCCCCCCCAGACACACACATTTTTTTTTTTCTTCACCAATCAAAGGCTTCTTCTGATCATAGCCGAGACAAAAAGGGATGCTGGGGAAAGAGGGAGGCAGAGAGGGAAAAATCAATAGCTGCATTCTTTTGGAAGATAAAAAGCTTTCAGGCTTTAATTATTTCCTCCTTGAAGCTCGTTATGAAGCTGCTTACCACTCAATATAGACCCTCAGAAAATGCTTAGTGGATAAAATGCCGTTTCATTCAAACACTGGAAATAGCAGCACTCGTTTCGGCAGCTGTGCACATGTGTGTGCGTATGTATTTGCGCGCGCGCATATACACGCACATGCATACGTCCGTGTATGTGCATGCTTAAGTCTGTGTATGTGCATGCTTAAGTCTGTGTATGTGCATGCGCCCTTATTTATTCCTAATGCCCATTCCTCGCAGATACTTTGAGTGCTTTAACATGCATACATCCACCTGTTTATTGTTAAGTAAACTGAAATGGGAGTAGTTACATTTATCAAAAATCCACTTGAATGTTGGATAACTACTTGACAAGGGTTATATATTTTTGGGAAATCTGACTATACAGCTAAATGAAGTAGCAGCATAATTACTAAGGTTTATGCCTCATGTCTGGTGTGTTATAACAGTGCATACTGCAAGCGGGTAGTACATTTGCACCAATAATCCATGCACCAATGTTGAGTATTCTTCACTGGGACTGGCAGTAGTGGATAGAAAATGTCACTATTATCTTTCACACATTAATCACTGTGCATGTTCTGTAGCAACCCATAGCACATAAAATTAATGCTTTTTATGCAAGTAGCTTGCAAGACTTACAACTTAACATGTGCCTTCATTTAAACTTAAAAAAAAAAAAGATTGGGTTATTTCAAAATTGTAAGTCGTGAGCGCGTCATAACGAGTCTTAGCTCAATATTCCGCCTCACTGTACCTTTCTGCCAGTTACAGTATGTCCCAGATGTCACGTTAAATAGTTTCTGTAGCCATGTGAAATCACAGAAACTAAAATGCTTTCCTACAAAAGAACAACATCACAAACGCCTGTTACACTAATGGGCGAGATGGGAAATACACTATGGGCTCTATTTTCAAACCAGCGCAAGGGGACGGTATAGTCAAACGCAAGCTTGTTGACAGCATCAACGTCTTAAAACTGGCGCTATGGCGTTTCTCAGCAATACCGCTAGGATCAACAAATTCTCAACATAACATCCTTTCGCTTGCGCTGCAGTGGGATGGGTGGCGCTGTCTGGGGCGTGTTCTAAAATACTTTCGGCTCAGTGACAATTTGAACCAACGAAAACCCATTGCGTTATGATCAGCTGGAACCACCTCTTAGCGGGAACGCAATAGACTCTGGCAATTTGCCAACTTATTCGTCATGTAGTTCTATGTAGTGTCTATAGGTGATGCCAACATTACACTTCCATTTAATGAACAAATAGCCTATAATTATTATTAATTAATTAATTTTAATTTAAACTACTAGAATAAAACAGGACAGCTTACAAGAAACTTGCGATCATATAGGCCAATAGCCTATAATATATAAATTACACATTGACACAGTTGAATCATAAGCCTAACATTTGAATCATAATTATGCCTACATCACCTAATGTAGGCTAATTAATGCATTCGCCACCTCCTCCCGTGCCTTCCGAACTTCTGGGAGACGAGGTGGTGTGGATTGTGATCCATAAATTACTACAGTCCTAGCCTGTACTTCTGTGGGCTCTATTTTCAAACCAGCGCAAGGGGACGGTATAGTCAAACGCAAGCTTGTTGACAGCATCAACGTCTTAAAACTGGCGCTATGGCGTTTCTCAGCAATACCGCTAGGATCAACAAATTCTCACCATAACATCCTTTCGCTTGCGCTGCAGTGGGATGGGTGGCGCTGTCTGGGGCGTGTTCTAAAATACTTTCGGCTCAGTGACAATTTGAACCAACGAAAACCCATTGCGTTATGATCACCTGGAACCACCTCTTAGCGGGAACGCAATAGACTCTGGCAATTTGGCAACTTATTCGTCATGTAGTTCTATGTAGTGTCTATAGGTGATGCCAACATTACACTTCCATTTAATGAACAAATAGCCTATAATTATTATTAATTAATTAATTTTAATTTAAACTACTAGAATAAAACAGGACAGCTTACAAGAAACTTGCGATCATGTAGGCCAATAGCCTATAATATATAAATTACACATTGACACAGTTGAATCATAAGCCTACCATTTGAATCATAATTATGCCTACATCACCTAATGTAGGCTAATTAATGCATTCGCCACCTCCTCCCGTGCCTTCCGAACTTCTGGGATATGAGGTGGTGTGGATTGTGATCCATAAATTACTACAGTCCTAGCCTGTACTTCTGTTGCAAGTATGTCTGATTCCTGTGCGGAAAATCGCTCTTGTCGTTGACGGTCCAGTGCGTTTGGGTTGCTCATTATGAAATTGCATGGAGCGATTGCGTTCCAACTGGCTTTTTTTTAAAGCATGAGAACAACAATTTTATTGGCTACCATAGAGACACACCTTGGACGTTTAAACCCAGCCTTTTAGCAATACCGCCATAAGGTGCGCCAAGATTGCCGTCATGAAATTACCAAATTTCTCGCCGACACGCCCTCAGAGCGATACCGCCAAGCGATTACTCTTGCGTTCACCATTGCGTTTGGTTTATTAAAATAGAGCCCTATAAATGGCAGAAAAGAAACTAGCAAAAAAAACAAAAAAAAAACGCAATATATTGGCAGTAGATTCAATCCATCCATTAAACCTTAATTGGAAGGCTTTCCATCAACTTAGATACAAAGTTTGTTCACTGCTAATATGATTTTAAAACTCTTGGAGTGCTTGTTTGGATGTACAAACCGTTTACGGATACATCTACTTAGATTGCAGTTTACATGAAACCGGTCTGGCCTGGTGTTCAAATTTGACATCTGTGGATGGATATTATTTTCCTTCAGTTTGTTGCTTTGTGTTAAATTACATCTAGCGGTGCTCACGAATGTAAATCGGATACTTCCAAACCAGAATTCTAAATGAACAACAAGATAATAAATTATACTTTATAGAAAGGTCCAAGCTTTCCTTCAAACATAGTAATAACCTGGTCTTCCTGATTGTGCATACATAACAAAGTAGAAGATCTGTTTGGCTCGATTATTGATTTGACTATATAACTACACTTAAATCGATTGTTTTGAGGTGCACTCGATCTAAAAGTAATGGACCAATATGGAAATTGCTTTGAGTGCCTGTTTTCAATCAATCAGACAGCAGCCGCAACCCTGTTTTGGCACAGGAGGACACTATTTGTGATTGCTGTGGTAGATGATATGTTCTCAGCTTGGTGGCTGCCGTGGCTGGCCTGATCTCCGTCTCTTCCCATGGTACACTGGGTTTGTCTTCACAAAGCTCAGATTAATGGGAGTAATCTTTTAGTGAAGAGCAATCCACCATTCTACAACTGCACGAAAATGGGGATTCTAGCAGTTTGGCCAGCCCTTTTGAACCCCTTTTTTGGGCTTTTCAGGCATCTCCATCACCCCACAAATAATTTAGTGAATTATCAACCAAAATGTATGTTTGTAAGAATGACTTTTCTCTTAGCCTAATCAGTATGCATTGTTTCTGAAAAACTCGTATGCATTGTTTCTGAAAAACTAGTCCCACAGTGTAGCTCCACATAAAGGCTCTTTGAAAGTAATTTAGGATATTTTATTCATGGTCACTGGAGGGGGGGGGGGGGGGTTCAAATATGGTTCTATCCAGGTGTTTTGTCAGAACACAACATTAAGAAATACTGGCTGGTGTGCTATTCAAATGTTTCTGGTCTGAATTACAAATGGGCATTGCCACTGACTGTACTGTTGAGGAGGTTGTATGTAAATGTTTATAGGCAATACTAAATTATACGAATGGATAGACCGTCATAAAAGTGGAGCATTTGCTAAGCAAAGTATTGTCGGGGGTGGGGGTGGGGGGTTTGTGTTCAGCGGGCTTGAATTGCTGAGATGCCTAATTGCAAAATAAAACAGGATAACGGTTGTCTATCTTGAGGACAGTTATGTTATTTGTTTTACACTATTAGGTTTTATTGATATTGATCTAAATTGGCTGGCTGTGGTCAGAGAGACCTTAATGTGATTTGCTCTTATGTTTGTTCCATCCCGAAAGGTGAAAGGTGTACCCTTTGTTGCACATGGCCGATCAATCTCTGGGCATTCATCACACAACACCCACGATGACAATACAACTGGACTATCAACCATTGACACCAGAGACATTACAGTCTGAAGATGTTCCCCTTAAGTAAAATAGTAAGTGATGTATGCAATATCAAATGCAATCAGCCAGTACATATCACATTACTTTCTGTAATATTTGTTTGAATTATTTCCCTTTCATTGTAGTCCGATTGTATTGGAACGCAGCTATGATTATACAGTGCAATGTTTCCATGTAATTAATAATAATAGGGTTTGTCATATGATGATAAATATAGTACATGCTGTTGCACTGTAGTTATTGTGCTGCAAAAATGTTTTGCATTCGTAATGGCTCAATGTATGAGTAAAATCTGACCCCAAACACGAATCCTAACCATGACACCAAACACAAATCCCATTCCTAAATCCAATGCCTAACACTAACGGCCACCCTGTAATCATACCAAACATGTGATTATTATTGCCTGAAGCTTATAGCTGTGGTCTGCGTCTGAAAGTTAGTTCCTCGGTTCGTTTTGACACTTTTGGTTCTTACGTGCAGTTGCACAGGAATTCCTTATCTTCAGTCTAACTGTGTAAGTAAATTGTCCACAAACATCTGAACTTAATGGAAGACAAGATCAGTATTGACATGTAACTATATTGAGCAGTTACAGCAGCTGGAACTTATGATAAAGAGCAGTTGTGAAATAGCTTTGCTCTACAACGCTGTGCAGCTCTGCTGAGTTATTGCATGCGGATGAGTCAAACTCTGACTCACTGAAGGGCATTTAAGAGCCAGCCAAACCATCAAAATGAATCCTTTTATGTGCTCTTTACTTATCTCCCCTTACCTGCCCCACCTGCAGCTGACGACAGTGGTGCAGGCCTGTGACGCATCTTTTGGCCCTATAATTGGAGTTCAGAGCCAGTCTGGGCCACCCCAGGACGGTGAGGACACAGGAGGTCATTCATTAAAGGCTCGCCGACGCTCTCAGGGCTGATAACTCCCTTCGGTGGACCCATTATGTTCTGGAGAGGAATGATTCTTAAAGACGTGTCAAGGTTTGGACTCAATCAACTTTTGACCTGATCTTTGATTCATAATTAGCAGTTTCAGAAATAATCTCTAAATCAGCTCTGAAAAAGAAAAAATCTGCCTCAAACACTTATTCGTAAATTACAGGCATGGGACAGATCCAGGCATGATTTATTCTGCATTCTGGAAACCTTTGCATCAAAACACAATTATTTTCTGAACAATTCACCATGCTCTTTTTCTTCTCTGTGTATAGCATGAAATGGCAGATTGTTGAGATTTCACTGAAGTGAGGCCTTGCTGTGTACTTAAAAAAAAGCCCAAAGCTAGACTAGTCTGGAGAAGCACTTGGTAAGTTGCACACCTGGAGCAACCCTAAAATCAAATCCTTTCTCCTTTGTCCTCAGAAGCAATTGTGTCATCAAGTTCATTCAATATCTGTCCCATGTAGGGATGGGTATTGAGAACCGGTATGAAACTAGTACCGGCTCCTGATTGGTCAGGACCGAAATACCGATAAGCTCCTGGACAAACTCCTGGATAGTGCTGCTATCGATATTTGAACGTAATTCACTTTCATCCGTTCTAACATAGCTGGCAGGCATTTTCAAATTACCTACCGGAAAATATATGTTTCTACTCGGGTCCAAGCAATGACGAGTTTTTTTTTTTTCTAATGATGAGGAGTTGCACGCGTCAGGTGATTACGTTCCACGTTGTCTGTTTACGTTCTGTGCACTCCAGTCACGTGGCACTGATGGCAGACAGGTTAAGACGTTCAAAAGTGTGGGCTCACTATACCAAAGTGAACGTAAACACAACAAAATGCAATTTATGAAAAAAAAGCTGTTGCGTGTAAGGCGAGTAATACTAGCAATCTAATGAAACACTTATAAATACAACATGCCATAAATGTGAAGCAATGTAGTGTATTTGACTGCTTGAGCAAAGCAGCCGCTGTGCCATTCCCGTCAGTGCAGCCCTCGATCCGGCTCCGAAGCTGATGTGATTCCCCAAAATAACGTGACTGTCTGGACCTCATCAAGTCAAGGTAACATTTGTTATAAGATAAAACAAGTCCAATAAAATAACAGTAAAACAACATTGTCAGCGTTTACTAGATGGCCAGCCACATAGTAACAGCGTTGAAAAACGATGTTAAATGACCTGGAACGACGACAGTATTCAAGTTTTGTTGCACCAAAGCATTCTCTGTTACCTTTTCATAATGTACATGGAATATCTTTTTTCCCGAAAAATCACCGAAAAGTAGTTTAAATAGTGAATCTTCAGTCTAACATTACCTAGCTTGTTTGCCCGCATTACATAAACCCAGAGCTAAAACTATCAATAGATTTTCGGGAAATTATTCCCCGTACACTATGAACAGTTAACAGAGAATGCCTTGGAGCAACAAGGCATTCTCTGTGGAGCAATACATCGTTGTCCGGTGCTGTTACTATTTTATAATGACGCTGGTAATCTAGCAACATCAGCATTGGGTTTTAAAAGCTTTTGAAACATATTCCTCATCCTATAGCTCATCCTCATCCTATAGCATCCTATAGCTAACGTCAGTCAAGCCCTCCTTCAGGGGATAGCAGTTCAACCCATTCACCACCACTTTATTATTTATTATTTATAACTATTATTCTGTTAGCTTCTGAGAAGCCCAAGAACTATATGTAGTGTCGTTAGGTACATTAAGAATTTGGCAGTGAGGACAGATAGTTAAAATGTCTTCACTGTCATCACATGGAGGCATCCAGGAATGTGCAGAATATACAGACGTGCTCAAATTTGTTGGTACCCTTACAGCTCATTGAAACAATGCTTCAGTCCTCCTGAAAAGTGACTAAATTAAAAGCTATTGTCTCATGTATACCTGCATGCCTTTGGTATGTCATAGAATAAAGCAAAGAAACTGAAAAGAAATCAATTATTGCTTATTCTACAAAAATATTCTAAAATGGCCTGGACAGATTTGTTGGTATTATAATTATAAATTATAAATAAATAATTGGATTATAGGGAGATTAATTGAAACTAATTGTTCTTGAATTAGTATCGCATGTGTCTTCAACCTTATATGCAGTCATTCAGCCTATCTAAATGGAGAAAAGTAGTCACGGGGTGCCTTGAATCTGTGCAGGGCACAATGAAATCTCAAGACTATCAAGGCATTCTGGAGCGAAACGTACTGCCCAGTGTCAGAAAGCTCTGTCTCAGTCGCAGGTCATGGGTCATGCAACAGGATAATGACCCAAAACACACAGCTAAAAGCACCCAAGAATGGATAAGAACACAACATTGGACTATTTTGAAGTGGCCTTCTATGAGCCCTGACCTGAATCCTATCGAACATCTATGGAAAGAGCTGAAACATGCAGGGAGGAGAAGGCAACCTTCAAACCTGAGACAGCTGGAGCAGTTTGCTCAGGAAGAGTGGGCCAAACTACCTGTTGACAGGTGCAGAAGTCTCATAGAGAGCTACAGAAATCGCTTGATTGCAGTGATTGCCTCTAAAGGTTGTGCAACAAAATATTAGGTTAAGGGTCCCATCATTTTTGTCCATGCCATTTTCATTTGTTTTATTATTTAAAATATTCTGTTGAATCAAAAACCAAAAGCAATGTCTGATTTCTATTAAATATGGAATGAAAAATGATGGATGTCAATTACTTTTGTCAGTTTCAAGTTCTTTCTGAAAAAAATTGTGGGCTCTTCTTTTTTTGTGAATGGGTACCAACAAATTTGAGCACGTCTGTATATATATTTATATATGGCTTCACACTATATGTAGTCATTTGGAAATGTGGTCCAGGGTCACATGAATGTGAGTTGATTTCCAATGGACATGCACTACATATAGTTCTTTGGTAAACTATAATCTTGTTCATTTAAGTTTAATATATTTGTAATGAAGCAGCAACAAAACACACTACCATTTATTTATAGCAATTGGTCCCCTCATTACATACTCTCAGGAAACTATGAGGAAACAATTTAATTTAATTTAATCAAAATAACTGTTGTTATTTCTGCCAAAAGTAATAATAAAATAAATAAATTATTTTCACATCCCTTTTTTTAAGCAAAATTATGGAGAGTAGTATCGATAGGAGTATCGATAAGCAGTACCAGCACTGGTGCTGGTATCGATAAAATCCTAATGATATCCATCCCTAGTCCCATGGACCTTTGTTGTAGCCTACAGACAAACAGACCAAGGCAACGCCATAACCTTCACCAACAATAATCATGCCAGAGGTAATAAAATTGAAAAGAGAAAACTAAACTTCTGATTTTTAGATACTGATTTTTCAACATTCTTATATGGCTTACAAGAAGCCTGCAGCCATATACAGTGTACCCTTACCTTGTGTTATAGTTCTGTGTAATTACATATAATGACTTTATTACTTGCTAAAGAATGGTATGTCAAGTTTTCTGAACGGGAGGGAACGCTTGACATTGTTCTCTGAATAGTGCATTATTCCCTGGGAATTCTACTTATTTATTTTTTGCTTTATCATAAAAGCATGAAATAATTTGCATTTCTAGTACATGAATGGAAGTGAGAGCACATTTATTGCATGCCGTAATAATGGAGATTCTTTCCCCCAGCAAGACATTTACACAGTCTCAGTGTCTTGCCAATTAACTTGCAATCTGTTTTTCTATTCTTCTTCATATCCATGTCATACAAAAGAGCTCCTTATTTCAGCATGAATGAGAGATGTTTAGCACAGTTCAAATTCCTGTACTCAAACACAAAAAGGAAACATATCATCTCTTATATACAGATCTGCAAATACTATATCTGTTGGTTGTTAGTGCAACTAATTAGTGAATGTTTTTCATACAGTTGGCATCATACTTTGGTCTGTATTTATCATACTGTATGGCCTGGATTCAATCGATTTTTCTTCAACTTTTACAAGCTTACAAATATATATATATTTTTAAATAACCTAAATTAATGAATCTGTATGAGAACATTTGCATTTATTTTAACGTGAGAATCTATTTAATATTTTAAATAGAATTTAAACAAGGTATCCTACTGTATGTCAATATCAGTTATTTTAAATTCAATATCAACTTGAATGCAATTGCAGGGCTGTGTGTACAGTAAGCTGCATTACCAATAAAACTTTTCACAAGACGATTTTCACAAGCAACAAAGCAAAAATGACCATTTAAGCCTTCTCCTCTTTTTCCCATTCAAGAAATGATCAACAAGTCCTGAAAAATGCTCAGTGTAACCCAGGAACACAGTTCTCAATGCTAAAGTTTGTAGGAAATTAGAAATTAGTGGGGAAATTAAGCACCAGAGACAAAACTATAAAAAACATAACTTTGCCCATTACCAAACAATTCTGATATTAGAAACAT
Organism: Synaphobranchus kaupii; assembly: GCA_029718625.1. Taxonomy (NCBI): domain Eukaryota; kingdom Metazoa; phylum Chordata; class Actinopteri; order Anguilliformes; family Synaphobranchidae; genus Synaphobranchus; species Synaphobranchus kaupii. Next base: position 9,046,992 of record CM056387.1, read on the forward strand.
TAACCTTTATATGCCGCCTCGGCTACGCAGTATGGGACATGTCAGAGAGAAACCGCCAAATGTACGTTCCTAACCCTTAATTAAGACAATCCCCAATTCACTTAGCTATTAAAAAGCAGAGCATTGTAACCTTTAATGCGATTGAAACGCAGTCGCACACAAACGGCTGGGACCATCAGTCAAATCCTTCGCCGAGGTTCCTCGGAGCCCTGTAAGCATAAGCAAATTACATCTTTTCAAGCTTGAAAGATTTAGATGTGTATCTGAGCAAGAAAGATGGAAAACAAAAGCAACAAAACAATCACCTCACAGAAGGGACGTGCCTTGCATTTCGAGCAGGTAAAAAAAACAAAAACATATATATATATACTGTATATATATATGAAAATGGAAATACATGTGATGGCTGTATCTTGAATGATTCCCAGTGGATTGGGTGTGGTTCTTCTTCAAGTCCAAGGCCCGTTGGCACTAAGATGAGAAACCGGGATGAAAATCAGGACGTCATTTCCGTAGCCTTGGTGATTCATTCGTCTGTCCTAATTGTCCTGTACAACTTGCCCCCTTTGACATTTCAACCGACTCTCAGCAATCCGGGGTGTAGATGTCAATGCTCATATTTTACGTTACATTTGCAGCACAATCATTTTGCAGACAGACACATCCGGAACGACTTCTAAGTACATAAGCGCATCCACCAGTTATATGAGTTATACGAGTAACAGTATCGGACTTGGCATAATAACACTCCCAGACCAGCAACATCAATTAAGCACTACATGGTAAGTTAACTTATTCCAGCCTAGACCCGTAATGCAAATCATAGCTTCATACAGCCAGTGCCCATGTAAGAAAGCATGCTGTTGCAATCATAAAATAATTACGTTAGAAAGAAGTGCTCGCGGATGCAGACTGAAGGGGGGGGGGGGGGCACTCGGGCAAGCAAACACCCGGGGAGAACTTGCATGACAGGAGCTCATAGGCTACAGTAATCAGTGTGATTTCAGTCATGCAACAGTTGGAGGGATAAGAAGACATTCGGCGAGACGGGGGTCTGCAGCGGGGGTCTTCATTTCCGAAAGGGACGGATTTAGAACCCACGAGGCTCTCCGCGAATGTTACTGTTCTGTTCATAAATTAATACCGCGTACTGTCTGTACCGAGAGAAGCGTGCAATCAGCCCCGAGCGCTGTCTCTTCTGCCCTGTATCGTCACCCAATTCCTGATTGCTATCAAATAATTCAGCACCCACTGCAATTCTCTCTGGGGGGGAATACCAGAGTCAAGGGTCCACTTAGTCCAGGATTCAATCAACTTTTGTCCTTCAGACCTGCAAATAAACTCAAGTGGTAGACTTTCATTGTTTTTACTCACAAAGAGTTTTGTAAATTCAACAATAACCGAAATTAACTGCCCAAACAGTTTGTGAGGGGTTAAAGAAAATTGCATTTATATGCAAGTCGAAGTAAGTCACGAATGTCGATCGAAATCTAGGCCCCTGGCCAGACCTTTATAGTTTTTTTTTGGCGGCAGTCTTCTTGCAATTCATGACTTTTCTGCAGGCAGGAAAGGGCCCGCAGACTGATAAGAGATGGTGGAGGTGAGATTGGATGGCTCTGCTTCCAGCCTGTTGCTCAAGCCTACCCGGGCGTTGGGATGTGGTCTAGCATACGCTAGCATACGTATCCAGGCCAGGTGGACCTGAGGTGAATAAAATGATGAAAATTGCTTACATTGTAAAAACCCATCAAGCTTGGGAAGTTCTCAATAAGACCTTGTTGTTTTCGCTCCCCTTATAATGCGTTTGGGCTGTTCTGTTCTGCTATGGCAAAAATGAATAAATCATGGGGCTCTTATAAGCAAAATATCTGATGCATTATGGGCCATCTCTCATTTTATTTCATTTTATTTTATTTTTAACTCTGAGTAGGCCTAGTCTCTCTGTTTCGTTGTCATAGAGAATAGTAGGACACAATTGCTTCTAAATCAAACAGGCTATGGTTTCCTCTTCTTCTGTGACTGCTTTTAAGTGCATTATTCAATACAGCCAGTGTATTCCACCATATTTTGTATAGCCGCTGTGTACTTATTTGTTCCTGAGCCGGGGATAAATCTTTTAAATGTTCTCACACAACATTATAACTGTGGTCACTGCAACTGACTGAGTAAGATGTGTTGGGAACTAAATAATGTGTGGCTATTTTTTTAAAAATGTTGTTCAAGGTAAAGGACAAAAATGTATTGAAAAGGAAAATGTTGACTGTTCTATCTGTTGCAAGAAAGGTCATCAATACATAAAAAAGCTTTTCAGGTATTGGATAGCTCTCTTGTGTGTACTTTATGCCTCACTGAACCTACCATTATAGCCAAACAATTCCAGCACTATGATCCTGTATATCTTTCTTCATCATATACTTATTTCTCGTCATTGATAACATAGACCTGGATTTTATTTAGCACTTTTTCTTGACTTTGACGTACAAATAAATGCACGTTTAACTTTTACGCAAAGATTGATGATGTCATTTTTAGGGGACTGCTGGAATAAATAAATGTACATTTGTATGTAATCTTGAGTTGAATCTAAGGATAAACAAAATAATCCAACCATCGTTGAACAGCATTCTTGTTTGTACTTGACCAGCAAAGAGTTCTTCATAGAATGATTGCATGAACTTCGGATGAGATAATTCCGTTGGGTTTAAAAAATGAAAACCAAAACTATTTTGAGGCAATTTGTAGCCACAGCTCACTTTATCTTGACAGGGCAAAAATAAAAAAAAACGGTAAATAAATCAAGGTAGATTTCTTCCTGCATTTGGATCACGCCCCTCTTCATTGCCTTACCCACCTCCGTGTTCTCCAGTTCTCCGCACGCATGGATGTTAATGCTCCGTCAAACGCTTCCGCGGCGGCTGTTCTGTGAGCAAGGGATCGTTGGTCTTACACCGAATTTTCCAAATTCCATGTGACCTCTTCCAGCCCCTCCGAACGCAAATTTACCCGGTCGGCCCATCTGTCATGTTCAGCCGACCATGCTCTCCGCGCATGGCTTTCTCATTGAGCTGTTTAATTTATTTCCGCCTGCCTTCATCAGTGCAATGGGCTGTGTCTACAAAACATTGACTACTGTTTCCAGTATCAGGAAGTAAGAAGACCCTGTAATAGTCTTTATAGCTTGCTGGACAGCCAAGTTTTATAGTACAAATGTCTCATACATGGTATATATGTGACAAGTTGTGATTTTATTCATAATTGATATTTTCTAGGAATCTAAATACGCTTGGCTAATTTTAAGTAATACATATCGAAAATACTTTTTTGTGGTTTTATTTTATTAATTGTAGATTTAAAAACAACTACCTCCATTGTTTTTCATTTGTTACAAGAAAGTAGGTTTTCACTGAATTTAATGAAATGTTTAGTTCTAAAGGTTATTGGGCAAGGATGTCATTTCTAGTTCAATCTGGGTCTTCATTTGATCTATGATGGTGTTCTTATCTTCTGTGGATTACAGACAGAGACAAAGCTGAAGCTGTCCTGCAACTGACTCAGAAAAACAGCTTTGTCCCCTCAGCCCAAGGCATAGAAAGCGTAATGCCTATCAAACAGCCAGCACAGCCCAAGCTAAGCTAACAGCTTGCATTGTAGCAGGGCAGTCACGACAACCAGGCCAGTGAATAACGTGTTTGCAACATGAACAAAGAGCCAGAATAAGACATTAATTTGTGTTAAGCATGCAGTACACGGGACTTTTTGCCACAGGGTAATTTACTTGCTTTTAAAGCTCTGCGACTGAAAGCCCTCAAACTCCTCTCAAGGAGCTTGCACTGTGATATGTAGTGGTTCAAACAGAAGATGGCCCACATAAGGCTCCCAGTGGGACAGCTAACATATCCTCAAGAGTAAAGCAAAAAAAAATGGCAGTTAATGATTAACCCTTCCAGGTCATTCATAGGTCAGCCAAATTAGCATGCATCTCAAATTATACTGTGACAGTGTGTGCAAGGATGACTGAATTAAAGAACTGAACTGAACTAAAGAACTGATTTAAATTAAATTGAACTGGAATGTCTCCTAAATTTGTTACTGTTTACTGTTATCAAAAAACCTACAAATCTAATGCTAAAAATTTAAATAGTATGTAATATTTATTCAAACTATCACAATCTTTTTTTCAGAGATATATCTCATGCCATTCACTTTAAATTCGCTGGTTAATATGCAAATAATATATTATGTATGTGCCATAAATATAGCATGCGCTCAAGCTTTTAAACTTCTGCTAGCTGGTGAGTCATGTGGGGATATGTATCTGAGTAGGTGTAAGTACGTCTGTAGGTATATTTAAGGCTATAGTGACATAACTGCAGAGGAGAAAGAGCTGAGGTGCTGTCCCCATGGTTACTGTTGCCACATCTGTCAATCTTGTTCTGACAAGTACCAATTGGGTACGACTGTGAGCACTGAACCTCTTGCATAAACGTCCGCCTAAGTTTGAAGGTGCTATTGTCTTCTGTATCTACTTGTTACTGTAGACCGAATAATGCAGAAACAAAAGTGCATACTGTAGATTCCATACTGAAATGAATTGTAGTTGAAAGTTTCCTCTGTGTGTGTTCCCCAGTGACATAGAAAGAAAAAAGAAAGAAAGAAAGAACTTAGTCCCCATGGGGAAATGTGGTCGTCATAGGTAACAGAATAGTACAAGAAATGTACTACTAAAACTTAAAAAGGATAAAAAACAAAACAAAATTTAAAATAAAAATAAAAAACAGATACATACAAAATAAAATAGAACCATTTAACTCCAGATATGTATACATACATACAGATCAGTATGCAAAGTGAATGTGCCCTGGGCCCAGCCATATAAAAGCCCTACTCGTCCTGTTGAGGAGTTGTATTGTGTCGCTGTAGTCTGTGGGAAACAGCGGGTGATTTTGGTGGGGGTTGTGTTGTCAGCGCTGAAGTTGATATAGTCTGTGATGCAGACTATGGATATAGTCTATAAGTCCGTTGGTGTCCTCGCCATGTGAGCTGTAGAATATGTTCCAGTCTGTGATGTCAAAGCAGCTTTTTAAAGATTCCATGGAATCCTTGGAGGTGATTGGCTGCTGCAGGACAACAGGCTGGTAACAGGCCACCTAGGTGAACCAGGTTGTGGTCTGATCTGCCTAGTGGGGAAAGTTCAATGGAGTTGTATGCATTTCTAACATTTGATCCATCATTTTTAACATCAGGAGTGTTTTATTGTCCCTTTTTTCACACTTCACATACTGCGTGAGTAGAGGAGATGAGGGCGTGATTGAAGTCTGCCGAGATGATGACATTCGGGCGTTGGGTTTGCACTTTCGCGATGACCAAGTGGATGATGTCACACCGCCCGGCACTGCGTTTGCGGAAGGCAGAACGTAAACAGTCCAAACAAATGTAAATGAGTAGTTGCCACTTATTCAATACAGAGGTCTAAAATCCTCTTATTTGTTTGTTTTAGTGGTTTAATTTGTCATGAGATTTCGACGTAACCTGTTTTCAGAGGTCCAGGAGGATTTTGGCAGTCTGGTTCAAGCTTATCGTAAAATTGATTACTGAACAACAAGAACATACAGCTTACTGCAAATTCAAGTTAAATTAAGATTAGCGATGGGAGAATGAGTTTTCATTAATCCCATATTGGGATTCAATGGTACTACAATGAGCTGTCAATCACTGACATGTTAGAACCAATTAAAAAGCTTTCCACAGCTTTTGCTATGTTCAGCAAAACACAATGATTGGGTCAAATTAGAAAGTCTATAAGGCTATAAGGTACAACCCCAGAAAAAAATGATTCTTTTGCATGTCTCCATATGGAAACCCTTTTTTGTTCTTTATGGAACGCTCTATGGTAGGTGTGAAAGCTCCCAGAATTAACCATTTTTCCAGACAAAGAACTAGAGAGGGTTCTTCAGTGGAGACACAGCGGAGCCTTTTGGACCCCTTTCTTCAGAGGCTAACAGTACATATATTTTTCTGTTTCAGTTCTCATATGGTTAGATTCTTTTCTGAGGAGCCTCTGTCAATCTGGGGCTCGTTTCACAAAAATTGCGACGTGCTAGCTGCGATCTGCGAGATGCGATCGATTTCTCCTGCAGCACTTTTTGAAGTGTTTCACGTAGAAATCGCAATTGCAAGCCACGAACGCATGTCGCAAAGCGCGTTCATGTAGGCAATCCATAATCTGCCTCGTTTTTTTTGTATTGAACTGTCAATTATCCCAAAAAGCAAACAAAAGGTGGCACTATGCATGGATTGCAGGCTACTTTACTGTCTGTAAAATATTCAAAATACTTTTAATAACCGAAATTATGTTACAATGTATCGTGTCCTTAATCCAAAATTATAATATAAAACATATCATATTAAAACTATGTTAATGGCCAAAGCACAATTTACATTTGCCCTTTAGGAAAAAATTTATATTTGATACCTTAATTAGGCTTAATCAAGAAGTTTGCATAAGCATAATATTTCATCCCTTACAAAAAAATAAGTTTATAAAAGAAGGCCTATGTCTTTAAACTTTTTCGGAACTAGACCCAGCCAGTGTAAGGTACTTAAAGTGCTCATTTTAGTTTGCATAAGTAAATTCAGATTTAAAATAGGCTACTTCAAGTCTATCAATTTATGATAGTAGCCTATAAGTTTAGAAGTAGTTCATGAATGGTAGTAGCCTATAGTAGCCAGGATATGCAAAAACACTGGAAATACTTTAAATACATAGGCCTATTTAGTTTTATAAAGTTGTCTACGTAAAATATCGTCTACTTTAAAATAAACTTTTATGTAGGCTACTACTTTTTTGTAAGGGATATCTTTCTAGCAACTAATCTTCGTAGTTATCTAAATGGTAGAAGCAATCACAAAGAAGATTCTTTCTCGAGCATGCCTCCGTCTCTGCGCAATCAAAGGAAACGCCATATTTGCGAGGAAAGAATTGTATGAGCGAGTGGCCTGTAGTCGTCGCACTTTTATTTGCGATTTGCAAGCGATGCATTCTCCTGAAACGCGTCTTGACAAGAAATTGCGATCTGCGACTGAAAATCCTCGCGGCATGCTGTGATAACTACAGCTTTGAGATGCAGTCAATTGTGTGTGTCTTCCAATTGGTCAACCAATGATCAGAGAATGACCTCTGACCTGGATGTTCTGAGAATGGCCTTCTAGCCTGGATGGGGTTTGTGACCTGGTTGCCATTAGAATACTGCCACCCAGTGCAAAAGGGAGAGAACAGTAATGCAGGAGGAAGAACCATGGCTCGACTCCTCATTCTTTACCCACTGAGCCATCGATGTGAATCAACGGTGCAAAACTACTAGAAACACAACATTCGAAGGTTTTTTAAGAATTATTATTATCTCACAAGTGAACGGTAGTGACAATTTTGCACTGCAGAAGGCGATAGATCAATTATGTTGGATTGGTGATACTGTACCACCTCAAAGAAAAATAAATGTTGACTACTTTTGTGAGAAATGGCGCTGCCCACGGAATTGCTAAATTTAAAGTGTCTATGCTAGGATGTCAACAGCCCAATCCGATCAATCCTTAAAACCAGTTTGTTACTTAAATTTCATGATGTGGAAAACCGAAATGATGACATTATAAAATCAATACCAGGCTGGATTTTAACAGAACATTTTGTAAAGTGCGTACAAACCAACAGAAAATCAAGTGCTGTAAAAAAAAATCCAAGCACGTTCGCAAACCTGGAATTTTTCACGTTAAAATTCAAGCACTTTCAAGGATTTCAAAGTACTCTGACAATCACATTCTGCCCTTAATTTAATAATATAGCAATTCTCTCCATTTTGAAAGTAAGTTGCTGTGAAAATAAATACTCAAGCCTGGTAACTAGATAGTTGCCATATTCAAACGCTTTAGTCACACAACACCAGTGGAGTACTGTAGCTCAGATTTTAGAAGTGAAATCCAAGTCTGGTTGGGTTCATGTAAGACTCTCAGTTTCACGATGTGCATCCTCGGGTTTCTCCGTAGGAATAAGGACCGCTCTTTACCCTGCTACTAAAAGTTTTAAAGATGGTGCTTTTGAAAAGTGGACTGAGTTTTTTAAACTAATTAGAGCCCGTGCACGGTCGGATAAAAACATCGCTGCTGACGTGGTCAAAGCACCGCTTTGGCTACAAAGCCTCCCTGCTGCGGTCGCAATCAGCATGCACCAAAATCAATATGTTGTTTTCTGCATCAATTTCTGGCCAAATCCACTTCAATGCTGGAGGCCCAGGCCTGTACGGACAACTGCCTTGTATTCGATGAGCGCGCATTTGAAGCAATTTACATCGGCTCAGCTGGCCCGCGGCGCATCAGATTGTTGCATCAGGCAACATTTGAACCAAGATTACCATGACCCCATTTGTTTAGTGACAGTCAATTGGTGCTGGTCTCACCAAAAAAAATAATAATTGAATGCTGTCACGGTTTGGGTACGGTCAGCGTTTTTAAGCCAAAGGTTGGACAATGTGGTCGTGATGCTCTGGAACAGGGGTTCTCAAACCTTTTTTGCACTGTGACCCACTTTGTCAGAATAATTTTTTTTGCGACCCCCCCCCCCCCCCCCCCCCCACCACCCCCGAATGAAATGTTGCTTATTCTGCTGCAGATGTCACGCTCTTAAAATAAAATTTTAAGGTGTCTAATTCGTAAGATCGTTACAAAGTTTGTCAATTTGTGAAATTGTTACAGAATAACAAGCGACTGGGTTGAAAGAACATGCCTACTAATTGAGTAGGCTAGTAATGATGGTGTGGTGGCAGATTGCACTGAGTAGTAAACTAGTTTTTAGTTCTTTATTATGTTATTATTTAACTTCGGGAAAAAGATTCTGTGACCCCCCAACGACCAATAGAGGACCCCCAGTTTGAGAACCACTGCTCTAGAAGACTCTTAAAGACCGATTGCAGTTTCTGGCAGTAAAATCAGACTTATCCTCTAATACATGGATATATTGAACATAGCCTATTACCATTACGATGGCACATTTCACTAAAAGCCATGGCCACCGAGAAGGCCGACGACGCATACTTTTGCAATAACAGCATTTGCATTGCAGAACGGTGAGCTATATTTACAGCTAGAAGGGGGAAAGTGCATTTCCATGCGTGCGTCATCTTGATTATTTCCTAGAATAAAAGTTAAACTGACCTATCTACCCAGTGATAGAGTGCAGTGAAGAGTTGTGTTAAAATATATTTGGTATTTTCCTTTTTGGGAGCATGGAAAACACCGGAAATCTGTGGAAATTTCTCTCGTGTCTGTGGAAATCTTCCCCGCGCACAATCACTGCCTGCCTTACCCAGGCAAATGGCAACGAATAGAGAAACTAAAATCAATTAGACCACCTGTCTGTCACCTGCCAAATAAGGGTTACGTTTGGAATGTTAGGTGGAAAAACCAGTAATTAGAATGCTAAACTATCTCACTTAATTTGCAAAACCCTGTCTCAGTCCAGTTGCACTGCAACGCTGACTGTCGTAAATTCAAGCGCAATGCAAACCTTGTCCTAATGAGAACTAAATGACTCGGTAATGACTGGGGATAATCCTGGGATTATGGTGCAATGTAATCATAATTTCTTCTCACGGTGATAATTAGGGCTGGTGGGTCTTCAACATTTTTTACTTTCTTACCACGTAACAGTAGAACGTGCAGAACCCATTCTTGATTTTAAATCATTATTTGTTCAGCACTTTCATGTGTTAACCAGAATGGAATCTACAGCTGTAATAAAAAGTAAATGAAGTTCAGCGTCTGGCCAGCGGCTCAGTCCATAGGCGGCCGACTCCCAAGCCATATACGAGCTGCCCCACCATGGCCTCACCCGATACAGTTACATGGGGTTGTGAGACCGTTGTGCCGGAACATTCCTATGACTTGCATACACTGTCTCCACAAAAGCCACACAGTAACTCAAACAAGGTTAGGTTCTGGGATTCTCTATATCAGTTTGAACTTACCCTGATTTATTCTCAGTGTTACTTCAGTATTGAAGATATTTAACCCAAGTTACTCTGGCTATTAAGCGCTGGTATAACAAACAGGAAAGGATTAAAAATAAATAACTTTGCAATTGTGAAGGGGGGCAAAACATCCCATTTTAATAAGAGGCATTTTCCTCAATTTGTTTGTTAAATACTTCACTTTGGCTCTGGAAAGAAGTAAAATGTAGAGTGTGAAAGTGGGTGTGAACATCGAGAAACATCTACGATGCAGCCATTTCCAGTCACATGCTTACGACCAAAATCACTAACATTTGCAGTTCAAGACTAAGACGTTATGTGCACTGTAAACTAATTTTGTGATTGCTGGCATAAATTTGGCCACCCCCCCCCCCCCCCCCCCCCACACACACACACATACACACACACACACACACACACGCACGCACACGCACATGCACACGCACACACACACACACACCCACCCCTGGCTCAATCCCTTTTAGTCTATTCCAGGAAATGCAACCTTAAAAAGATTTGCTGGGAAACTGCACAGTCCAAGACAGCCCATAAATTCTGCGGCTCTATGTCCAAGAGGCTGGGGGTGAAATTAAGCTTGTAAATCTTGCCTCATACCTCTCAAAGCAGTATATTTCAACGTAATTAACACACTTTTCACAGAATATATACTTTTTGTTACAGAGGAACCAACCCAGAAGTTAGTCCATTTAATAATGAACATGAAATTCCACTTCACTTGCAATAAGTTGTGACCAAACAAATGCATACAAGTCAGATAAGGTGTGGCAAAATGGAACTATTTGTTGTTCTTGTTGCTAATAATCTGCTCACCCTTACTGCAGTCAACAGTATTGCAGATGGGTATTGCTAGCCACAAAAGGTTTGGGTTTTATAATGCACTTATACACTTTTGAATGCAAAAAGGATGAAGGCTATCATGATACCCGTAAGATTATGCTTTCTCGAATTGAAATTGGTTATTTGTAGAACAACACATCCAATAAACTTTGAAAAACCAACAGCACATAATCAAAAAAAACAGATCTGGTAAAAGAAAATGTGGGCAAGATTATGCATAGCCTGATGAGCATGGATGATTTTGTTTTGAAATGTTACAGTCATCTAGACAAATATAATAAAGGCAGCTACACACCACTGAATAAAAAGAAAGCTTGCTCTAGCCACACATTTTCGAACTCGGCTCTGACAGTTGGCTTCCTTTACAAAACGGTCACGTCCACATCCAAACTATGCGCTAGGCATAAGGCCAAAAAAAGGTATAAACAAAAGAAGAAACAGAGAAACGAACGGTTTGCTTCACCTTGCGCACTGGAGCATTGTCGCTTGAGTATGTGCGCTTGAAAACTCACCACCACAGAGCAAAAGCAGGCCTCTGCCCATATTTCATTTTCCTGTTACTTTAACCCCCCATGCGAGGAGCTTCAAAATTATATTCGGTGTAAATACAAAATGCTTTGCCTTGCATCTTGCACAATTTAATAAAAAAAAATCAACAATAACACATTTTATCAAAGCGAGAGAAAAAATTTATTTTGTTTGGATATGAGAAAAGTAACATTACCTGAAATGCATGGCTCAAAGTGAAGAACAAAACTGTGTGCTATAGTTACATTGGTTGAAGCCTGTTTCTCTCCTCCAAATATATGCCCCCCCCACCCATCCCCTCCCCTCCCCTCCCCTCCCCTACCCTACAGTGCATGTGACAGGTGGCTCCCCTTCAGGTCTCTGACAAGGAGGTCGAGAGCCGTCACACTCCTTGAAGGCTTTTTCCCGCCGTTTGTTCTGCCGCTCCCCATTTCTGACTGGCTGTCGCTCGGGACAGCTGTTTGTCTAAACGTGTCGGAGCTCGTCAGCTGGTGGAGAGCGGCGGAGAGAGGGGATTTATCGTGTTAATAATCTATTTAAAGAGTTTAAACAACCTAAATGGCTACAGTGCTCTACTGGAGCAAGAAAGATTAGATCTATTGATTGGGGCTGAATTTCCTCCCTAATGCAGCTGTTAAGACTAGTGGAGCAGTGGAGAGATTTCTATTTTGAGTAAATGAGGCTTCTTCCCCTTCCTATTTCGATATATTCAATTTAATCTGTTCTCATTAGGTACTTAGTCCATAATGCAAGCATTATGCGGCCATAACATTTTCATGAAAAAGAAAGCCGAGCATATTTAGGCATCTTTTTAACCCTCATATTATGTTGGAATTTTACAGCGTCTTGTTTGTGGTCAAATTTACCCAGACGCGAAACTATTTTCATAGAAAAGACTTGGACACTTTGTGTGTCGCCTATTTAACGTTTCCCAATTAATTAGCCTGAAATATTGTGAAGTTTAAAATCTGCATGGGAAAGTGTCACCAGAATCACCCACAAAAAAATAGGAGATATAAAATAAGTGCAGTCTTATAATGTATTTTACATACGTATTGTCCTGTATTTTTTATGTACTCTTGGCGAGCCGGGCTGGATTATGATTCTATAGTGCCCCTGGGCATCAGCACCCCAAAATGCCCTCCCCCAACATACATGTGTACCCAACAGAATCGGCAAAATATGAACTAATTTTGAGGATGAACAAAATTTTAGCTACTATCAGATAAAAAAAAGAGTGTGTAGGCCTCATAGCTACTAGAAACTGCTTAACCAATCATATTACTTATGATTTTTGAATCACAATCTTGCTGTTGATTTCAACATAACACAAAAAATGTAAATGTTATTACCGGAAAAATAAACATAGCTTAGGGACAGTACATTTTCTGTACAAAATCTGAACACAGTGCCTAACAAGAAAGAGACATCAATAGAAAAAATAATTACAACAATGAATATTGTCTCCAATACTCAATTCAATAAAGTATAGCAATAACTGGTGAATCTATCTGTTAGCTACTGTCGAACATATAGAAGTCACATTGTAACTATCAAGCAGGATGATATCCTAAATCTGAACAGAGTGCAGGGCACTACAACTTATTGACCCACGTGGGGAGTGAACAAAGCTGATTGGTAATAAAATATTGCCTTCGTCAAGCCCCACCTGAGTCCAGTTATCCTTAGTTACTTTTGCTAATTCAGTTTTGTGAAGCTTTCGCTTCAGAAAGCAAGTTTCCTCGCAAACCCGGGCCATTGCGAGGACCCGTCAGTTATAGCTATGAACCTGCATTTGTACGTAGCTGCTTTATGAAATTGAACACAGATTACCCCCTTGCTAATCAAGCGAGTCTCGGTTAGGCTATGTTACAGTGTACTACATTTCATTCAGTTCATGGTCATGTCTGGGAAAAAACAGCTTTACACCGTTTCACCATTTTTATTTAATTTTGACATAGCTTACAGATAGGCTACAACTCGTCCTTTTAGTTAGGCTACAATCCTCATAGAAATGAGAAATTAATTATTTCTAAACGGAAGCTTTACGGAGCCCGTAGTGGTTAGCAACAATTGCTATGCACAGGAGCGCTCCGATCGGTGGTTCAGCTATCCAGTGCTTTGTGTTGGGGAAAAGAAAAATAAAAAAACGTCGGCAGCTTAGTGCCTCCCTAGGGCGTGGTGCCCCTGGGCACATGCCCAATTGCCCATATGGTAGCTCCGGCCCTGTTGGCTCAGTCAAAGACATATTTCCATTCCAGTGAATGGTAATGTTGAATCTTAATCTTAATGCCAAAGAGAGGTTAGGTTATCTGAGACTTTGTCAAGCGCTGGTACCATTCCATATGCAATGTTTATACGAATCCAGTTAAATAGCTACTATGATTACTGTTTCTTAACACATATTTACAAAATTACTTCAGCCGCTCAACCTTTGAATTGAAGAAAAGGAATATCCAATAAATTATTAAAGAATTTACGGTGTTACAATGCTATGGATTGTATTACTTCTGATGTAGTGGTCCAAGATTTTTTTTGTGGGAGGGGGTACAGGGGGGCATGAACTGAATTATAGATAATATCACATCATTAATAATGTCACATACTATACCAGCCATTTGTTTGTAAACAACTGGAAACAATCTGACTCCATCTGAAAGTCCAAATGAAGATAAAAATCTATCTAGAGGAAAATAGAAGATTAAGCCTGGGTTAAATCAACACTTTAACTTATAAGTGAATAAGTATCACAAAGATAGTTTGTTGGTTGCTAACCTCATCAAAACTGTTTGTGAAGATTAAAATAAATACTTGCATTTATTCATAAGGTACATTTAATGCTGCAAAGTTAAAAACAGATCTCAAAAATACCCATAATATTTACCAATATTACTCTCCAGTGACCCTCTACTCTGCTAAATTGCTGAGTGATTTTATTTATTTTTGTAAATTGTAAATTTGGCACCAAACTTGGGGCTGGGCATGTCCAATTCCAAACCCAATTTTCAATGTCTCAACATTTCGCGAGAGTGCAGACAACCTCGGTTCGCCTCTGAAATGCATGGTGTCACCTGCCGCTTCTTTTCAAACTTATGGGTGGGAGGACGACCTTTCATATGCGGCTATAACATGCAGTCTACAGGCACCCACTTGACCAGCCGGGGTCGCTAGACAGCAATGAAATGTGGACGACCAATTGCACATCGTCCTACGGAGCTACTGGCCACAGTCGGCACTGGCGCAGTCCGCATTCGATCCGAGACCGCGGCCCAGCAGCAAACGTGAGTGGATTCTGCATGTCACGATGCAATGTCAAAAATGCACTTCTCTTCCTTTCTACTTCCGAGGCCTGAAGATATTCCTTTCTTAGGAGAAAACGTTTTGCGATGCTTTTTTCCCCCCATTTTCTGTCCACAGAAAAACAATTGATAAAGAAGGGATAAGTCAGGACGGCCGTACCCTTCGCCATGCACGTCTCTGACCTTGTGAACAATTTGTGCTGGCCAGAGAGTAACGGATTTCAATTTTCCCGTGTCTATAACTGTCATCCCTCCCTTGACAAGCAATTAAAAAGATAAAACAAAAAGATCTAAAGTCAGCGCGGCAAAGCCGCCCCATTAATTCACCCAGATAATAAGTTCCAGGAGGAATCGATACAGTGCCAGCGTCAGACAGACGTGTGGTCTTGCATATACCTTTTTTCAAATGAATGCGGGAGTGATCATATCATATAATCACATGTAATACCACATGACTGAAATTACTCTCTCTCTCTTTGTGTGTCTGGCGATGAGCTTAGCACCTTGTATTTTACTTTTGCGCCCGCTGATGTGCGGTTCATGATTTTGCGTGGGCTTGCGCATCACAGAACGGCAGAAGGGGGTGCTTTTGCATTACGCTGCCAGAGATTTGCATTCATAGTTTTACTGAGCCAGTGCACAATCTTTCACTACGCGTGTCTCAAGTAATCCATTATATCAACGCAAACTCTGTTTTATTTTACGCTTTTGTGATACGCTCGCATCCGCCGCAGAAGACCTAATCCTGCTCCCCATTTACAAACCTCCATTCCAAAAAAGTTGGGACAGTGTATAAAATGTAAATAAAAACAGAAACAGGAAGCAATGATTTGCAAATCCTTTTTGACCTGTATTCAACTGAAAACAAAGACAAGATATTTTTTTAACTAATCAACTTTATTGTTTTTTGTGAATATACACTCATTCTAAATTTGATGCCTGCAAAAAAGTTGCGACAAGGGCATGTTTACCACTGTGTTACATCACCTTTCCTTTTAACAACACTCAGTAATCTTTTGCGAACTAAGGACACTAATTGTTGTAGTTTTGAAAGCGGATATTTTTCCCATTCTTGTTTTATTTAAGACTTCAGCTGCTCAACAGTCCGGGGTCTCCATTGTCCTATTTTGTGCCACACGTTTTCAATAGGAGTCAGGTCTGGACTGCAGACCAATCTAACACCCGCACTTTCTGACTACGAAGCCACGCTGTTGTAACATGTGCGGAATGTGGCTTGGCATGGTCTTGTTGAAATAAGCAGGGACGTCCCTGAAAAAGACATTGTCTAGATGGCAGCATATGTTGCTCCAAAATGCATATGTACCCTTCAGAGTTAATGGTGCATTCACAGATGTGCAGGTTACCCATGCCATGGGCAATATCACACCCCCATACCATGACAGACGCTGGCTTTTGAACCTTGCGTTGGTAACAATCGGGATCAATCAATATTGGTTTTCGGCCTTGCTCTTAACGTAGAGATTTCTCCAGATTCTCTGAGTCTTTTAATAATATATTAATAATAAATAATAAATTGCTTGCATTCGTGCATTGAGAAACGTTGTTCTTAAACTGTTGGACTATTCGCTCATGCAGTTTTTCGCAAAATGGCGAACCTCGACCCATCCTTGTTCATAAATGCCCAAGCCATCGTGGATGCTCCTTTTATACCCAGTCATGATAGCATCACCTGCTACCTATGCACCTGTTTACCTCTGGAATGTTCCAAAGAGATGTCTTCTGAACATTCCATAACCTTCCCAGTCTTTTTTTTTCCCCCTGTCCCAACATTTTTGGAACGTGTTGCAGGTATCAAATTCGTAATTAGCGTATATTTACAAAAATCAATAAAGTTGATAAGGTAAAACATTAAATATCTATTCTTTGTACTGTTTCCCATTAAATATATGTAAAAGAGAATTTACAAATCACTGATTTCTGCTTTTATTTGCAGTTTACAAACTGTCCCAACTTTTTTGGAATTGGGTTTTGCAAAATATACAAATACACATCAGTCTACCCTTTTTGATATGAACACGGCAATGGTCGCAAAGAGTCCAACCCATGTGAGTTTATATACGGTTTCAGTTACAGTTTGTGTTGTCTTTTTAAAATTATAGGGCAAAAAGAAAATGGGGTTAGCATGGTGTAGAATACTCTAGAATACCGTGGTGATGGAGCAGACCAAGGCATTTTCCCCAAAATTGCTTGTCTTCCTTCATCTTAGTGAAAGTTCAGACTGTCAGACCATGTCTCACATTTAAAACCAGCTGACACACTGACAGCTGCAGGGTCCCACAGTGAAAGCCTGTCAGGCAGCACTGTAGAGAGAGAGAGATCCCAGTTTTCTCTGGAGACAAAGTGTGGGCGGTAGCCTGTCCTCTAAGATGCCTGAGCGTCCATTCCCCGACCGGTTCAGAAAGAAGCTGTTAACCCCCTCCGTTGACCTTCAGTTGCTTTTCCGGTGAAAGACAGAAAATTCCCTCTGAATGTCTAACATGCTAGCACCCCCTCCCAATTTCTACTTCACGGACGTTTCGAATGTTTTGTTTAACTGCAGACGGCGCGTCACGTCGAACAACCGCGCCAACAGAGATGCGGAGGCCCCTATCCGTTCTGGCACGCGGCGAATCCTTCTGGAACTTCTCGTCAAACGGCCCTAATGTAACTGGCTGGGCGGGCTCCTTTGTTCCGCTGGGGGAGGGGGGAAACGACAAAGCGGGATTGAGCCGCTGTGCCAGAGAGAGGACGTTCTGTCAAACACAATGGCATGTTTAAACCCAACGCCTTCCATCACGCTCAAAGCAGCCGAGTCCCAGCGACTGGATGCACGCTCTCAGCACATCCAATTACAAAGTGTACGGTATCAACTGGCTCTGAGCCGCAGTCACAGACCGTGTAGGAAAAAAGGAGCCGGTTATTAACTTTCATATTTTGTACGGAGGACAATGTGCCCCAGGTCTCTCCGAGCAAATATAACGCCGGGAAAATTCTGTCTGCACCTGCAAGTAATCATCTGGGGGCGGGGGTGGACCTATGGATAACTCGAGGTTGTTTAGTGGTACAGACTGATCATATTATAACTGCGGAATTAAATTTAGAGGCAGCAAATTGCTGAAGGAGATAGGCAGCGAGGGGAAAAAAACAAAATATCTTTTCTTTTTTTTTAACTACTGAGGGAAAATTTAAGGATGGAGGATTCTAACATGTGTTGTACTTTTCCACTTTAAGAAAGAATGCCTGTCTTTAAATGTGTTACGTAAAAAGTATCTGTCGATTTTCCATTAATTAAAGTGGGACATGTTTAGTTCTAGTCAAGCGTTACTCTTAGAGAAACCTCTATCTACATCTATAGTTGTAACATGGCAACCAAAGAAGATGAAAAGGAGGTAAACATTTCACTTGAGCAAGCTAAGTCATGCTCCTCTGTGTTTGAAGGAGAGCCAGATGAGGTAAACGCAACACAAACAAGTGGATTTACTCTCCATTCTATTACATGAAACTATTCAAAGTTAAATTTAGAAAATTAAGCTTCAAACAACTGGCCTGCTATGTATCTTAATATTTTTAGCTAGCAGGAGGTAGGAAGTTAAGGGAATATTGTCCATTAGAATAAAAATGCCGTTTGCATTTCATGGCAATAGCGGATGATTTAATTTCGTATCATGAACTCATCGATTTAGTTTTTCCTTTTCAGACCACATCACATCAGATCAAGGCTACTGCATTAATGCAACAACCAATTAAAAGTATAAGTTCTCGCCACACACTTCCCAAAGGTTCACAAATTGCTTTTTCATTTAGATGCTTTTGTTGTGCCTGACTTTATTGCCAAACTATTTTCATGATTCTCTGTCCCCACTGGAAAATAACAAAAGTTTTCGAGTCCCTGGTTATGACCAACACTGTATTGTAAAGTCTGATGTTTCCTCCAGCAAGTTGACAAGATTAGTCCCTGAATGTCACAAATATTTTTAACGCTCTTCTATGGCGTGCCATAATCAAATATTGGACACGATGCTCAGATGTGCACGGCTTGTACACAGATTCGTCAACAGCCATGACAAGGCTTTTTCCTAACGGATAGAATCTGCAAATTTAAATACCGTAATACCGTAGCTCTCCGCGAGGCTGGTTAGTGAGGCACCAGAGGGGGCCGCTTTTGTCTTCACGGCTGTCCGTCCGCTGCCGCCCGAGTCCGTGCAGGACCTCGGACAGGAGCTGTCAATGCGGCACCACGGACGGTGACAGAGTCGGTGCAGGGCCTCGGAGAGCGACAGCCCACACGCAGTCAGAGCAGCTGCTGCCTTCCGTCGCTTATTAGCGCGGCTGCGGTCAGTCACCACATGAGAGGCGTACAGCGCCCTATTAGACCCGCCCGCGTGTGCTCCACGGAAGCAGAGGCGGACTGGTGTCTGGAGAGAGCGGGGAGGGCAACGGCATAATAATAACAATAATAATCAGAATTATAATAATTATAGGAACAGCTTCAACCCACTTGGCTTTCAATTAACCCCGGGAGGTCAAAGCCGTTGTCCGAACACAGTCGTCTGTCCTGGTGCTGCGCGTTAGCCTTGTTGAACTCTCCGGCGGCGTCTTGCCGTGGCGATTGAGCGCAGTCTCTCTCGCCGCCATTTTGGAAGCGCGAACCACGGTTTCGCGCGGGCGACCTCCCAAGCGACCGTAAAGCCCGGCTCATTCCATAAACCTCGTGTTGCTCGACCATTAATCCACGTCTGGTTGGCGTGGTACGCTCTGCTCATTATTAGTCTGCGTATAACTGTGACCCCCCCCCCTCGAATCATAAACCTATCAGCTTTCCTCCTGGATATTGATACGTCAAGCAGCCCGCTGAAGCTCTGCTTGTAAACAAGACGTGCAGGTAATTCCAATTACAGGCACGTTGACTCGAGTAGGCCGGATAATTGGTTTGCGAATGAACCGCTGGTTTTCCCACAGTCACTTCTGAACTTTTCCATTCGTCGATCCGGGGCAGCGCTTAAAAAAAATAAATTCAACATTTCCCCTCCTCTTGACAGCAGATTGCATTGCTTCTTTCGTTTTCACATAATTGGACACATCGAAGAGTCGAGAGTTTTAATGGAAGGTACATAGACTATTAAATGTTAACATTTAATACAGGCTTTTGATGAATTACAGCGATATGTCAACTATATAGCGTGCTGTAGGCTGGGATTCAGTTAACGGTCATCCCGTACTTGTAAATGTCCCGTGCTTATTCTTTTTCATTTCACAGTGAGGATCATTGAATATATTATGCCATATTGTTTTTGAAATATGTTCGCCTTTGTGTGTCTAAGTTGAATCCAGGCAACAGCCTGCTGAGGAAAATAAGATATCCATTCATATATTGAGTGGTGGAAAAGAAAGCATTGCATGGATGCATTCTCATTAAAATATAATTACATTTACCCTATAGATTTGAAAGATTTGAAATAACATGATTTCTGCGATTGGTCTTACACTGAATACGCCTTTGGGTTTGGGATGAATTTGCAGCAAAAAATGATCGGTGCGAAATTAACTTGGCGTGAAACATTCCGTAAGAGAGAGTAAAATGAATTCTGCTTTCATTTCTTGACTCCTACACTGTCAGAGTTAATTTAACACCGGGAGTGTTACTGTGGTGTTCAAATGAGGAGACAGCAATGAGAGCCACGTCAAAGTCAGGCACAACATAAAGAACCTCCAGAAAAGAAAAAAAAGTGGCGCTTGCATAATGAGCACCTCTCCTCCGAGCCCTGTCATTTCCGTAAACCTTTGTCAGTTTGATTAGGGTTCAGCAGGAGCCAGATCGAACGTCAATGGGTTAGGAGATGGCCGACTGCAGTGCCTGCCCGTCAGTTAAAAGTCCTCTCGTGACAGACAAATATTTACCCATCTCCCCTACTCCGCATCCCCCGCCTTCAACCATTTGAACATTTGAAGACGTCCTCCGTCGACACTGACAGTAGTAGGTGCACGCGTAGATCGAAGCGCGGCGGCAGAATGCTACAACAGAACAAATACTTTATTTTTAATTGTTTAACTCTATAAACTTTGCCCCTGGTGGTTGAGATGTATCTGTCTCCATTACAGTATTCATGTTTGTCTGAAATTATAAACTACAGCTTTAAGAAAACCTTAAAGAAAATTTTTAAAGTTTTGAAAAGGGTACACTGCAGTTACACTGCAGTGCCATAAAATAGGAGGTGCTATTAATAGCCAAAAGCACTTACGACCCTTTTCTCGCCACAGCCACAGACTGTAAAATGCATAAAATGCATCGTTTATACACGCTAAGAAAATGTTCATGTATAGAAAACAATAATATTTTTAAAAAACGTTGTACAAATGAGCATTCGCTGTTTTCCCTTGCTTACTGTACTATATACAGTACCTGAGTACTTACCAGTATATTGAGCTACAGCTGTTTTCTGATTAACCCTGAAGAGTTTATCTTGTTACATTTCGCCAAAGTCCCGTGTAATCCACATTTCCACAATGACCACCCATCACACTTAGGGCTGAAATACGTTGCAGTTGTTGTGTAAAAACACACGCGCTTTTGTATGTTTTTAAAAAAAAATTATTTAAATGCATTTGGCTACTTATGTTATGGTTATTATGTATATACTGTATGTGACTATTCTGAAATAAATGTATTCTGTTGCAAATTTCTGAATGATACAGCTTCTTCTTCAATTCGAACTTTAAACCATGGATGTGCAGGGAATATTTTTTGAGATATTGACATTTAAATAAAACTAGTAGAAACCAGGTGGAAATTGCCTGAGGAGGGCCAAAGTAAATAGAGTTGGACGCCCGAAAACATTCTGCATGTTACTGACTATTTAAAACAAGCGTCCGTTTTCGCCCGATGTCCAAGACGAAGAGGTTGGTGCGATTGTGCATTTTGGTGGGTTCGTGCGGTTTGTTTAATTCTCAGATGAGGATCAGGGTTAAAGGCACGGTGCTTTGCCTGGGACCGTCCGCGGAACCCACAAGACAGCTGCGCGGGCCTGTTGCCAAAGCAATACGAAAACAACTCCAAATGCCACACAATGCAAACGAGGACGCGCAGTCCCGCTTAAACAACTGCAAATGGGTCGACGGTTGACTTCTTTTAACTCGCCAGTTGTGCGCTATGTAATAACAGTGCTGCTTACTTAATGTTTTGTCAGTGTGCTATAGGCTTGGAAGGAGATTGTATGCAAATACACCAAGGTTTTTAGAAAGAGGGACCACAGTCACATTTTGTACATGACATAAATGCAGTACCCATGTGTCAAGGGTGTTTGAAATGTGAAAATAGGTAACGTTCCACTGGAATGATATGCCGTGAAGAGCCTACATTGTGTTCATATTGTTATGACATATACCTATCGGTACCAACCGCGACAAGGTATAACAGCTCATAATAAGCACCATAGCACTGTCATAATGTAGTAGTGGATTTTACAGGCAGGCATATTACATACAGGCATATTACAAGCAGGTTTTAAAATAGCAGTTGCACAATGATCATTGTATACTTTGTCTGTGTAATGACATCTGTCTCAAGCCGTTTTCTTGTCTGTTTGTTATAGTTTATAATAGTATTTAGAATATAATTATAGAATAGCTGATTTACCCACAGCTTACTGTGAACTACATTCAATGTTCATTACTAGGGATAGCTGCCAGGTTGTGCGAAGGATGTGCTTGTCTTATCTGTGCTTATTGTATGTCGCTTTAGATAAAAGCTTCTACTAAATGACTGTAATGTAATGTAATATGCTGTAATGAACAGTTACTGCAGGTGTTACCCCACACTTTTATGACAGTGTAATTTAGGCTTTATGGTGTAGAGGTGTACGGTGTCAATCTATTTTTCTCTAAGTAAGTTGGTCAAGTTTTCAAGTTTAATGTTCTCATGCTATATCTAAACCAAACAATTACTTGGGACCAAACTGATCAGATGTATACTTTGTCTGGCATTTCAGTGTATAATAATAATAATAATAATAATAATAATAATAATAATAATAATAATAATAATCTTTATTTATATAGTAGTTTTCAAAAAATAGTTAAGACAAAGAGGAATATTAGATCAGAGAATTGGGAGGTGTAGGTCCATGGTCAATATATGCTACAGAGGCTTGTTATTTATCTGCAGACTGTTTCGCATTTTTAAAAAGGGCGTGAGGTCAAACTGTTAAGCCCTTTCGAAAAAACACCAACCCCAAAATGCATGCAATTATATCGCTCTAACTTTGAGAACAAAAGTTCCAAAGAACATCTGAACAGACGACTCAATGGTATTACTGAATCTGTAGGCTTCCGGTGGGCCATAGGTATTTAGAAAAGCCGGCGTTCTGATACTGACGAAAGGCTGGATAAGTACTGAAAAGCCGTAAAACAATATCGTCAGGATTATCTCCTGGAGGGAACGAGCCTCTTTTCTCTTTTCGAAATGACCAGCGCCCTCCGAAATACTGCACATTTGGCACTGCCTATATCCAATTAATGACTGCAGTCTGCAAGCTTTGCTGGCTGCTCTTATTGATTTTGGGCTATTAAAAAATCCCAGCGCTGCCCACCTCCCTGTTCCCTCCATGCCTCCGGACTGTTAAACATAGACTCTTGTGCTGTCTGCACGTATGATCTGGGTCGTCCTCTATTGCTATCGATTAGCTCTCCTTGATATTCCCTCCAGCGGCGCGTCGGCAGAAACTCCGGCGCTCAACTTGGCCCATCGCTCACTAACACGTCAATTAGGCTGCGAGTGGGCAGAAATCTGTTTCAATGAACGGAGCGAGAAAATGGGGGGGGAAAAAAAATCGGCTCGCTTCGCCTTTAGAGATCTATGCAATTCTGGTTTACGGAGAAGTGGTGTAATTGCGATGCTAATGATTGCAACGTTAGGGATAGATGAGGGAAAGGGGGAGGGGAGGGTGGGGGGGGGTCGACTTTGTAAAATAGAGAAATGGCAGTACAAATGATCTCATGGTGAGGAAAAAAAAGATTTGAAAAAAACAGATGAGCAGCGCACCTGTTTTAGTGTTAAGCAGTCTCCGGTCTCGATGACGCATCGCTTTAAAAGGTTCTCTGAGGGAGTTTGGTTAATGATCTGATTCACGCTCGTTCAGAGAGAACGTTATACAGAGTGAATCAATGCGTTGATGACTGCCCCTGTCAG
The DNA here is from genome assembly GCA_029718625.1 of Synaphobranchus kaupii. Taxonomy (NCBI): domain Eukaryota; kingdom Metazoa; phylum Chordata; class Actinopteri; order Anguilliformes; family Synaphobranchidae; genus Synaphobranchus; species Synaphobranchus kaupii. The sequence goes on from CM056387.1 coordinate 9,070,880, forward strand.
AGACTGTCACAGTAATTTATTCTAATGGAATATTTGTTATTAATCATGCCCTTATGCGGTAAAATTATTCTCCACATGATCATAAAAAAAAATTCTGGTTATGTTCACGGCTCAATTAAACATTTGTTATTATTAATCTTTTAGTAGATGCCCTTATGCAGAGCAGCCTACAAGTGAAACGATGACAATAATTAAGTAAAATGGTTCTCAAGAAGGCGTAAGGAATGAGTGTTTTCTATGGGTTAGGCACCAATGGCAGAACTCCAGCCTGTGAACCCCCTATTGGTACAATGAGCATTGTGATGAAGACATTCCTGGCCTTGAGCAGTGAAACAGAAGCTTCCGGATAGAATAGAATAGAATAACTTTTATTTTCCTGTAAAGGAACTTCAGTTGTAGCCACCAGCAACAACAAAAAAAAACAGACAGTGGGGCAGACCCACAACACACAATCAAATGAATTAAGTGCATCAAAAAGCAGCAACAGCTCCTCATCTGCCTCTGCTGTCTTCAGCTGTCCAGTGTCCCCAAGCAGTCCTACAGGCGCAGGGAAGAAGCTTCCCCGAGTCGACCAGAGCAATCTCTGCCGACACAAACAAACTCCGCCTCCGCGACTCTCCTCAATGCACGCACAGTCACCGTCCAGTCGAATACACTCAGCTTCCCAGTCGTCGCCTCACTCCTTCCCCGTCCTCCTCTCCCTCTTTTCCCGGATGGCCTTTCGAGGATTGTACGCAGTCCCGATACCAAGCCACTCAAGTGTTATGAATGCGTCTCCAAGGTGACGACCATGAACAAAACCAGCCTGACTGGACAATTCGGCAATAATTATAATAAATAGCAGCAGGAGTGCCCTGAAAAATTAAGAGTTTGCTTCCCTGTCCTATAATAGACATACCGGCACATGAAAAAACAAAAGACGAAAACACGACACGACAAAACACATTAAAATGAACAAACGCGAAAACGAGCGACAGCCGGACTACACGTCGCCATTACAGTGCCACGCGACGTCATAGCAGGGGGTTGGTTATGGGAGAACGAGGAACCTGCCTAGGCATGTCAACAAGGAGGTGGAATTGGGAAAGCAGCTTAACTGCCAGGCAGACCATGTAGGCATACGTACCTTCTCAGCCGCTCCACCAGGTAGCAGTAGGCATGCTGGTGTTGGGATGCCCGGCGGGAAGCAGCGATGTTTAAAATGCCCGCCGGGCCACGACTGAACAAAGATGTCACTTCAAACGAGGAACGGTGGACAGGCCGGTCCATTCGGGCAGGATGGTAGCGTACGGTGAGTGACAGGCCGCCACTGTATCGCTGCAGGGACGTGGCAACTGCGATACCGGCCGAGCTATTTTTACAGTGTAAATGTGGCATCGAGAGGGGGTGGAGGGAGGAGGAGAAAGAGGCTTGGACAGTGGCGGCCTCACGCAGTCAATCCGATCACCAAGCAGCTCAGGTGTTGCTCGTTGCTTCACTGGGCCATGTATAAAAGCAGACTTTGCCACGGCTGCAGGGAGGACTCAGCCATTATAGAGGAAGGCGGAATTATCAGCCGGGCAGATGAAATGCCTTATGTTATGAGAACCAGGAGGGTTCTTCAGGCATCCACTGTGAGGGCAAATGGACAACATGGCTCACCAGACTGGACTGAAGGAATCCTTACAAGCTTAGACCTGATCGTGTGGTGATTTGTAAGGCCTAGATTTAAAGAGCAGAATAGGGTGTCATGGTTGGGGAAAGTGAAGAATGAGTTTGTTATGTTAGGGAAAACTAGAACTATGTGTCAGCGACCGTCGTCTTACCAACTGTTTGTATATCCTAGCAACCTGCATTTTAAATGAGAATTGGCACTGCCAATTCTGAAGGAAGGGCTGACATCATGCTCCCTGAGAAAGGTGGACACCGAGTACTTATTTCTGGATCTATAGACTGATGACTGGGTGACTCATTTCAGTGACTAATAAGGGTACAGAAAGGGAAAGGTGCTAGAAAGGTGTTATTGAGTATGTGGTGGGTGGTTTTTAAGATTGATGGTACAGCTGAGCTTGATCAGACTGGTGGACAGGTTAGCTGTATATAATTAATCTTAATTTTATGCAATTATAGCAATGATATGCATTCCCCCCTTTCTCTAAACAGGAGATTATAACTTCACAGGTGTGATTTAATTCATGTTTGGGCTATTCAAGAAGACACTTCGGGATTATTACAAACCGGCCAAATCAATTAATGTCAACCTATACTGTTGCTTATATGAGGAAAATGCATTATTTTATTATTTAAAGTTTGTGCTTTATTCTACAAACTTTTTTCCTTTGGATTAATCTTCATGTCAGTAAATGCAATGGGGAAATGGCATTGATCGAATGAGGCACTCAAATTGTTATCTCAACAACGCCTTCACACAAGCATCTTGAAAAGAAAGTCAGTTTCTGAATTTATCCTACAATACAATTGGTTCAAACAAGTTCAAGCCAGTCTTGTTATAGGTCAGTGTTAGACTTGGCTTGAATTGCAGCCTCCAATTGGGGATCAAGATCAAAATTTGGTTTATCAGCAAAGCTTATCCCTGGACATTGGGCCAATTTAAATATCTCCCATCACTGTCAATCTTGTCAGGCAAGTTAAACTATTTAAATTATAACTGGGTTTCTATGAGAGATGGGCAAAATGTATCAAAATAAATTACATGCTTTCAAAATGGGTGTCAAAATAGTGGTTCCAAAATGGGTGTCAAAATAAAAGTAGTTTGAAAATGTAAAAATATGTTTCTTGAAAACGATTATGTTTAGTTGTAAAGGGCATAAGACCACATAATTTTTAATGGGCCTCAGTTTGTAACTTGTAAGTGTATAAATAATTATCCATTGTGGTCAAACTGGAGACGCTTTTTTAAATAAAAAATGTCTGCAGTTCATCACTAGCATCACTTATGTCGTACTTTGTAAAGGTTGCACATACAGTGGTCTACAAGTACAAATTGCCAAACTGTAATGACTTTACAGCTCTGCAAAGTCAATAGTCCCAGATTTGCTACTCAGATTTGCTACTAGTGTTTCGGTGAAACTAGGTTCTGATTTATGGAAGCATTTCCGTGCTAAAATTCTAATGAAATTGCAAATCGGACATTGCATTTAGTTTTCATACGATGCGCACAAAAACCATGACATAATTCAAATGAAAATGCAAAAGCCCATTTTGTGTCTTCATTTTCAAGTTAATGTATGCATTTTATCTGACAATTTGAAGATTTAAATGCAAATCCATTCCTCATTTATTTTTTCTCACCCTCTACGACACAATCCTGTCATAATTTAAATGAAACTGAAAAACCACATTTAAAAGAGCAGTTTCTTATTGCAATCGCATGGTCCATAGCAATAAGGAAATGATATGGCATTGGTTCAATTTACATTATCATGTACCTATGGTCACGCAAAAACCCTGCGAAAAAATTCAACTTGAAAATGCAAAACCTTTGCATTTTCATTTTAAAAGTGAAAAGACCTGTCAGTCAAAGGACAGGGACGTTGCAGTTCAAACCCAACCAGGAAGTCCAGAGTGGTGTCTTGTCTGTGATTTTGGTCATCTGGCAGTTAGCAGGCTAGATCGTGATATTTTCTAGTTCTCTGGGGATTGATCACAGAACTGATAAGAACTAGAAAGGAAACGAAGGGCTTTTGTATTGTCATTTGAATTATGTCATGGTTTTTGCACACATCGAATGAACACAGGAATGTAATGGACAATTTTCATTTGAATTTTGGTGAGGAAATGCTTCCATACTGATTGACCATGTTGCAATTCACAAACTCATCTAATTTAATTTTGTTAAGTATGTATTGATACCAACATGCAATAATTATAAGCCATTTGAAGTTAACTTGACCAGCGACTTAGCTAGCCTATTTTCCACAGTATCAAGATACTGATTGGGAACATACATTTCATTGGAATGAATCCACATTAACATATTAGACATGACCTCCTCTTTTCTGAATGGTTAATAATTGTCTAAATGACAAGTGGCTAAGCAAATCAGATATCTGCGTTACAAAACACAAGTGGATGAAGTGAGCCAAGATGGACTAGAGCAGGGGTAGGGAACCCTGGTCCTGGAGAGCCGCAGGGTCTGCTGGTTTTTGTTGTTACTCGCCACTTAATTGATCAATTAAAGCAGTTGATTACACAGTTAACTCACCTCACCTGGTTTCTTTGGTCTAGCTTCTGTATTTAAGGTGAAAACAAAAACCAGCAGACCCTGCGGCTCTCCAGGACCAGGGTCCCCTACCCCTGGACTAGAGGAAAGGGAACACAAAAGGGTTTATTTCAGTAAATTAAATTAAAAATTAGGAAGGACAGCAAGATGTATTTTAGGTATTGTGATAATGCAGAAATACCTCTTTGTGAAGCATCACAAATGACATCAAACATTTTTTGTAGCTCAGAAAATACAAAAAGTACTTAAAATATGCATAATTTAAATACTGCCAGTCCCTGGTTTCTATGAACCAAAATATACACGACTCCATTTAAAAAAAGATTTATTATTATTATTATTATTATTATTATTATTATTATTATTATTATTATTATTAATAATAATATTGTTATTATATTTATCCATTTTTAAGCTGAATATTATTCAAGTGATTATTCCACATATTTCTGGAGAACCATCGTAGCCTATTCCTACTCTGTTTAGATTGCCTCATACATTATGTCCAACTGATCTCCATGACAATGGAAAGACTTGACATCAGCTCTATATGTTGAGGCAAACGGCTAATAAAACCTTTGAATTTCAATGAGGACTTTCATCCTTTGGGACTTGGAGTTTTATTCACTCGTATCCCCTGCGTTCATAAGAGCCTTGATGTTGTGGTCGGCCATGCATATGGTCATGTGCATAAAGAAAGCTTTTATACATATTGCTCTGAATTCCTTCAAATGGATCCTTCAAAGTGGATTTGTCAACACTGTGAGGCACACATCTGATTTTTGCATTTATAAAATGTGTATGAGGACATCCGGAATACAAATCTGCAGGGGCAACTAAAATACTCATACTGCCATATGCTATTGTCATTCAGCAGTGGACAAAGGAGCTCAATGGTTATATCCACAGATGGATCTGCCATTTATAATCACCTCAGGGTTTACGTGTGTGTGTTGAATTGGGGTCTGCCCTCTCCTTCTCAAAAGAGGGGGGTGTTCCTGCCCAACCCGGTGCCTGATCGATCTGTGTGTTAACCAGTCCCATGATCACAAAGCCAGAGTTCCCAATATGTCCCTGGGTATATCATTACACAGCATAGTAGAATATATGGTTCTTGAGACTTCTGTCCCCTACAGGGGACAAATACAAGTTGATGGGTCTGGATATGGACAAGAAGACATACATATATTGGCATGAAAGTCTGTCAGTTGCATTTGAATTCACAGTAATGCAGTACCCGTTCTTTGTTTCACAGAATGCAGGCTCTCCATGTGTTTTGTTTTTGTGTAAGGACATGCCTCTTTACTCAACAGCACGCGTGTGCTTACCATGACAAAAACAAGCCTACTTTATTCCCCTCTACGGCATGTTGAATTAGTCTCATCTCCAATTTGCACCTACAGAACAGTGATAATGGAAAATTAAAAATTCCCCCAAAGCGACATGTATACGTTTTTGCTTCCAGATTTGATCATAAACTGCCCTTAAGAACGTTTCCATGGAACATTTCGGCATTGGCGTTCTTAATTTTGCTTCTTATCTGAATTTGTTCTTTGGTATGATACGTCTGTTTGGAAACAAGCGTAAAGGCATATACGCAGAGGTCTAGAATGCTTTATTATTAATGCAGTCAATTTAAGTCGTTAACACCTCACACCTCATATTAATACATTGTCAATACAATTATACATTGATTTTCACTAAACTATCGAACCTCTCTGAATAAGCTCAAATCTTTCACTAGATTTATTTCAATTTATTTTTCCAATTTTTTTCAGTTTTAGCATAGTTTTAGTTTTTTTCCCCAAAAACTTTTTTTTTTTTTCCTTACGATCAAGTTTTTTTCACACGTAGTTTTCGTCTTAGTTTTAGTTTGCAATAGTTTTAGTTTCCTTGTTGGGAACACACGTAATTAATTTCATGTATTGATAAAAAGTGACTGATGATGACGAATGATGACTGATTATACACTGCCTGGCCAAAATAAAAGTCGCCGTTGCACCAGTCATGCATAGTGCCCACTGTACAAGCCTCTGGAGGCAGTGTTATGATCTGGGGTTGCTTCAATTGGTCAGGTCTAGGCTCAGCAATGTTATGCAGCAATAAAATTAAGTCAGCTGAGTACCTGTATGTACTGAATGACCAGGTTATCCCATCAATGGGCATATTCCAGGACGACAGTGCCAAGATTCATCGGGCTAAAATTGTGAAAGAGTGGTTCAGGGAGCATGAGGAATCATTTTCACACATGAATTGGCCACCAGAGTCCTGACATTAACCCCATTGAAAGTCTTTGGGATGTGCTGGAGAAGACTTTACGAAGTGGTTAGACTCTCCCGTCATCAATACAAGATCTCGGCCAAAAATTAATGCAACTCTGGATGGAAATAAATGTTGTGACATTGCATAAGGTTGCCGAAACAATGCCACGACGAATGCGCACTGTAATCAAAGCTAAAGGCGGTCCAACAAAATATTAGAGTGTGCAACTTTTTTTTTGGCCAGGCAGTGTATATACAAGACCTATAAGCGTGCAGTAAAACCCAGCACTTAGCAATGGTGTGTATTCTGCTTTTGGGTAACTTGACTAACTGTGCCTTGGGCAGAGTCTTTAGGGACCGATATGTTTGTGGAGAGCGATGATTGGCTTACGTTTGCATGTGACCAGGAAGTCAGCATGCCTTTATGAAATTGCTGGGTGCTTCCGTCTTCATTGAATTTACAAACAATCGCCATTCATCATCTGAGACACCCGGGATATGCACAAAAAAATGAATTTCATGAATCTCACATTGGTTTTTCATAGGAACTGTTCTGAAGGAAAAAAAAAAAGCAAGAAGAATTTAAGAAAAGTTTAGTGAATGAGGCCTATTTACTATGCAAATGTGTGGCGCCTGTACCAGAGGTACAGCTGCTTTCAAAGCCAAGTCTGTTTCCTCATAATTGATTTGTAATTGATCTCAGAATAAACTGCGCCCTACCTCTCGTTGTTTTTTATGGTTTCTATTCCATCTTGTACCCGGAATATTTTCCCTCACCACTATAAATATCAGTCGCTGTGAAATGCAATTACTGGCTACACAGCATTACACCGAGTGCATCTATTCTGTAGTTGAACCTGACGGACTCAGACTGAATCTGACACCAGACTGGAGCTCTTCCCAGAGTGAAAGATTTTAATTTACAGGGAGTCGCTGAAGGCAGGAGGTGTCTGGGATTTCACAAAGTGCTTCCCGCTCTGTCCGAGACGTCCACAACTGGGCAGGCACAGAAGTCACGGCTGCGGGTCGATGTTCAGCTGGCTAACTGGAGGCGGCGGTGAGCACTAAGCACAGGCAGTTTCGCGGGAGCATGACTAACTTACGGATCATTGAGAGCTGGTGGGAAACGGTTAACGATCACCTGAGTCGGTTCACAAAACTCCACCTCTTAGAAAATGTCCAGAGGATAGACAGGCTCGTGTTTATTTTTGGCTTCACACAGCAATGGTAAATAACACAAAAACATTTCCTTCCAATATATTTCCCAGATATTATATCGCTGAATATTTAGCTTATAAATAACTATTTGTGTCTTTTCATTAAATGTCTGTGTGCCACAAGGCTTGTATTGGTCAAGGCTTGTACTTTAAGAGCTCATATCGCTCAATGCGGACTGCTTGTTGTCCATCACTGTTGGCAGACCAAATGCTGTAGATGTTTAAGCACATTTTCCACCTCCTTGAAACAGCTATAGAATCAAGGCCGATTTGCAAATGTCACAAAACATGGTTTGTGCATTGTGGGCATGGTGCTGCCTTTGATAAGCTGTGCTAAACTCCTTAGTCACATTGCTCAAACATTGGCCATGAGAATTATTGGCCCACCATAAGACATCATAGCTTGTTGTCGCATTTTTGCAAAAGCATCATAAACATCAACTGATTAACTCACATAAGGATGATTAATAGTTGTGGCACATGTGCCACAATCCAGGTGCTCTGCAACTTCCCCAGAAAGAGCAGGCATTTCTCAGGCATGAGGGGAATCTCCTAGCCGAACAAGATGACATGTCATTTCACTTTGTTTCAGCTTATTCTTAAAGGATAAGTTCGCTATTTTGGACCTTGGACCCTATTTGCGGTCTGTCTTCCATGAACCTGACACATTGAGTCCATATTTTCGCTGATCGGTCCAGTATTGAGCTAGCTACAGATTTCCTGTAGGCTCTCACTGGGCTACAATAGAAGTCAACGGGGGCAATTAGAAATGTTATGGAAAAACAACGATAAATGTGCTTTCATGTACAATAAATGAGACGGGAAGCTCAGGGTGTATTCTTACCGGTCTCAGTATGCTCTCCTGTGAAATGTATCTCAATCCGAACATTTTTACGTGCTTGGCATGGCTTGGAAGTAAGCATTTCTCTGTTGCTTGTTTTCGCTGCTCCCGCGGAGTACTATGTGTCGGGGGTGGGGGAGCGGGAAGGTGTGCCGGCCGTTTACGAAACTATCTATGTGAGCAGTCTGCGTTTGTTTACCTGCAGCAACGTAGGCTACAATTTCCACAAAAAAACTTGGATGATGGATGACTATAATGATTACGAAGACGAAGAATTCGATTTTGACTTTGACGTTACTGGCTACAGATTTGAGCCAGAATACACGGACACGGAACTACAAGAGATGGATGATAAGAGAGCAAGAGAAGAGAGAGAGGCTGAAGTTGCACAGGTAATGTAAATTATTACAAATGATGATTACAAACACTGCGTTACAAATAGTTCTGCTGTAGGCTACTAGCTAGTAAACTCCAACGGGAGGTCAGGATTTGTGATCAACTGCTTTTCAAGAGGCCTCTCTACAACGTAGCTAGACTGCGGAAGTTTACAGTGCGAGGTAGTGCGGTCGGAGAAATAGTTCTGTTTCAAATGGAACTGTTGTTTCAACGTTCGGTTTGCGTTTGCGATAGCCTACATTTCACAGGAGAGCATACTGAGACCGTAAGAATACACACTGAGCTATAAAAGCACATTTATCGTTGTTTTTCCATAACATTTCTAATTGCCCCGTTGACTTCTATTGTAGCCCAGTGAGAGCCTACACGAAATCTGTAGCTAGCTCAATACTGGACCGATCAGCGAAAATATGGACTCAATGTGTCAGGTTCATGGAAGACAGACCGCAAATAGGGTCCAAGGTCCAAAATAGCGAACCTATCCGTTAATCCTTAAATCCACAGAACACACATTTTCCTTAATGCCTGCAAGCAGCAAATGATGGTTCTGTTTTCACAGTTCCTACCTGAAATTTCTACTAAGCCCCAACATTTTCATGGGCATGATCTTTACAATTTGAAAGAAGTGAGAGGCCCTGGAAGGTTATTGAAGTACTGGAGGGAAGACCGCTGTGTTAAAATTAACGCAAGGAAAGAACAAAGTTTGAAGAGCGTAATGACATGAAAGATTAAATAGCACTCTGATGCAAGTTAACAGCTGCAGGTTTTTACTGAGAAGAAAGTGAGACACTCCCAGCACCAAGATTGATTTGTGAAATATTGGGTCTTACACAAAAGTTATATTAAACATGGTAGTATTATTTTAAACAGCTTGTTATACACTGCCTGGCCAAAAAAAAAGTCGCACACTCTAATATTTAGTTGGACCGCCTTTAGCTTTGATTACAGTGCGCATTCGTCGTGGCATTGTTTCGGCAACCTTATGCAATGTCACAACATTTATTTCCATCCAGAGTTGCATTAATGTTTGGCCGAGATCTTGCATTGACGACGGGAGTCTAACCACTCCGTAAAGTCTTCTCCAGCACATCCCAAAGACTTTCAGTGGGGTTAAGGTCAGGACTCTGGTGGCCAATTCATGTGTGAAAATGATTCCTCATGCTCCCTGAACCACTCTTTCACAATTTGAGCCCGATGAATCTTGGCATTGTCGTCCTGAAATATGCCCATTTATGGGATAACCTGATCATTCAGTACATTCAGGCACTCAAGTGACTTCATTTTATTGCTGCATAACGTTGCTGAGCCTAGACCTGACCAATTGAAGCAACCCCAGATCATAACACTGCCCCCAGAGGCTTGTACAGTGGGCACTATGCATGACGGGTGCAACGGCGACTTTTTTTTTGGCCAGGCAGTGTATATTCACAGTTTGTTCTTTAGTAATATTTCTATAGTAATATTTTTTTATGAAATGGACTGAATAGCACATTTAAACTGATCATTTCAACTGTTTTAAGGGCAATTATCATAGTGGTTTGGGAGGGCGGAACAGTTTATGCTATTATTACCAGCACGTAAATTTGTTTTCCTCAGAACAAATTAGTACAGCAGTCTAAATATGCATAGAAGTGAGTGCTTCGTTGGAGATCTTGCCTGAGTTGAAAATATTTGCAATACAAAACATAACTAATGCTGTTGCTCTGAAAAGCATGATGATCCTATTTGTTACAATTTAAAAAACCCTTTCAGGAGAACGTTCCTTCACAGGAAGACTCCACTGAGCAAGACTGCTGCCTCTGTTCAGCTTGTCCTCAATAGCCATTGCTTTGAGTTGGAAAACAGGCCTTTTATTTTGTTAACAAAATTAACCAAACTGCCTATGAATTGGATTTAAAAGCAAAGGACATTTTTCAAACAGCACGAATGCTACTTTATGTTTGCTTTAATATAAATCATGATTTGTTGTGCATTGTTTAAAGTCTCCTTGAGGGAGAGTGGAGGGAGGGAAAACATTTCTGAGTTCATTTCACATGAGAGTTCCCCTTTGAATGCCAAGGCCACCTTTCTCCGAATGACATCGCGCGACTGAAAAAAATATCCGCCGCTCCATCCCTGGTTCCCTAGCCTCAGGTCAAGAACAGCATCGAAGCAGGGGAAGACATTCTTAGACAGCTGAGTGAAAAAATAACCACCAACGATGAAATGCTTTTTCCCCCCCCACCTCGACATCCACACTGACGTGAGCCACACGTTTAAAAATCCAGGGTTGTACGCCCAATTTAATTTACCTGAAAACGTATCCTGGGGGGAATGCCAAAAGTCAGAGCCAAGCAATCACAACCACAGAACCGGGCAGAACGCTCGCCTTTGTCGGCGGGTTGAGAAATGAATGACGGAAACAAAATGCAACGTAAAAAATGGAAGCCTGCTGTCAAACAGGTCACAGGAATGCATGGGTCAAACCATTCTTATGTAACGCCTTTATTTGCTATTTTTTTTCCTCCCCAGTTTTGGAAGGGCCAGTGCCAGCATCCTTCCATCAGGTAGGCAGATCGCACACATTAGCCAAAGCTAGTGCAGTCGTGCAGGCCACCAGCTGAGCTACTGCACGTGACGAGCAGCAGGCATAGGCAGGCTGCAGGTGCCTTATTGGACGGAGGAGCTGCCATTGTGTGATGAGGCTGAGCGAAGCTGTGAACGGAAGCCTTGGTTAATGTCATTCAATTCAGTTTAATGTGTATAGCGCTTTTTAGAGACACTGGGAGCTTTACAGAAACATGAAATATGAAAAACTTGGCAAGACCGAGCTTGAACCGCCACAAATCCAAAAAAGGTGAAGGTAAAACTAAACAAACAATGGTGGGAATGTGGCATTTATCCCAAGTATGTTATGTGATGACCAAGTATTCCCCCACCACCACCATGGGAGTCCTGGCCACTGGCAGTGGAAAATTCATTAATTCAGAAATTCATTCCAGACTGTGGGCCCATATCACTACACAAGAACCAATCATTATTCAGTTGGATGCGCCACTGGAGGGCAACAATTAAACAGTTAGGGTCTTTAATGAAATTACTTGTGCACTTGCTTGGCTTTTAGAAAGTTACACATCCTTTGTGTCCTTCCTATCTGAACATGTACCGCTGACCTCTCAGTACACCTCTGACAGAGCAGAGGATCAACGCATTTTTACAGCCGCACGGCTGGTTTCTTTCAGCGTGCTGCCTTGCAGCATTTACATCATCACCCTGGGACTAATTTATTATTGGTAGTGCTCCAAACCCATTTGTCCTGCGGAATGCCACTGTTGGAGGGTGTCAAAAATGAACATTTTAGTGGCTTCAAATTAGCCCCATAATGGGCCTTATCTCGTGGCCAAAATGGTAGGCGCTAATTATAATGGAGTTGTCCTCGGTGCACTTCTCTTCAAATTACGGCGGCTTTAAGGGTCCTCGAGCGGGAGGGAAGCTGCTGAAAACAGGGCCTTCAGACCACGGCGTGATGACTAATGTGTGAAGACTCAGAGCTCCTCCAGGATCGTAATTACAATTGAGCTTCCATTATCCCGAATGTTCTCGAGCCCAGAGAAAGCATTCGTAGATGAGGGGGGGGGAGGGGGTCCCGAGCGGGGTCATTTTGAACAGAAACCGCAATTAAAAGCGTTCCTCCACGGAGGATTACTCGCACCTTAAAGCCCTCGTGTATGTCTGCCGACTCATGAGGGCAGGGGAACGGGGACAAATATTTTGAGAGCTGGCTTCCGCGGAGCATTATTAATGACTTGGATAGACTTTGAGAACGCCGGTTGCCAGATACGGTGGGGAGGCCCAGTTGGGTGGCCAGACCCGTTGTGTTCATCAACAATCCAGACTAGAGTGAACAATGCAAACCTAATGGGGTTTTGCATCCACAGCAGATTAGGCCGCTGTTAAGATTTTTTTCTTCACAAAGTTTGAGGGGGAAGCTCTTAAAAACTTTGTCAAATCAGCGCTGAAACATCACAGGCAGCAGCACGATGCTAGCCATCACATAATCACATACACTGCGTGGGCTGATTGAATTCACAGAGTTGAGAAAAAAACGTATTGTTTTCCAAACCGTCAGAAAAGTAGATGTAAAATAGAGTCGGTTGTTAATGAAAGTCTTACACATACTGCTTCAGTGTATTGTATAATTAAGCTACCCTACGGACTGCACCATACATCTTACCTGTTGACTGCATTTGTAGTCTGCAATTCACCATAATATTTACTGTGAATGGCCTTCATGTGTGCTGTATAACTCCTTCATAAGCAGTACATAGAATCCTTATAAGTACCAGTGCCGATATTATATAGCCATTTTTAGTTTAGGACATTAGCATTCATGAAGGTTTATGTAGTATTTATGATGGTGCTATGTGCTTCTTATGAACCAACTGCATAGCGCTTATGAATGTTCATTCATTGAAAGTGTTACACACAGTGTTAATTAAACTCTAGCAGAGTACATATGAGCCGAATCTGGCCAGAGTAGGCTCATATGTACAGTACACTGCTAGAGTTGAATTAACACTGTTAGAGTTTAATTTAACAACCCGACATTTTACTGTGTACAATTCACATGTCTCTGCAGCTGATCTTTCTGAATACACAAATAATGGCTATAATGAAGTCATGATACTTAAATCAAGAGAGACAAAACATGAGTTTGAAATCCCAAAAACAAAAAAAGACTGCTTTACCTGAATGCTGTATACTAGACAATCCTATGGCTGGAGCTGATTATCAGACTGAGCTCCCTCACATAATTCTCAAAGGATAACAATTGATTAATGAAAACATGTTTTTGGTTGTAAACAGTAATGCATACTGTTGGAAGGCCACATTAATGGTTCTGAACTCAAAAGAAAATTCCTTTTTGTACCACAGAGTTCAAAATGAGCCCATTTTTTACATGGGAGAACTGAAAGAAATTGAGAAATTGTGTATTTAAATAAACACATATAAATATCCCTTGTAAAACTTGTCAGTCTATATTTGCCTGTCACAACAAAGGATTTAGAGATATTTGTTCAAGCTTAATTCTACCCTTTTTGTGATGACAAAAAAAACACATTTTATAGTGTGCCTTCCTTCAGGTTTCTTTCCTAGGAAATTAACCTCATTTAGACGTAGTTAAAGTCTGCTGCTGATGAGATAAGATCTGAAAAGCTTAATGTCTGTGGCCTTCTAGATGGAGATTTACATTCACCCTCAAAGAAGTGAGGTAAATTCTTCATATTGACCTCCAAGTAGACACTAATAAAACAATAAATTACACCCAATGCAATTAAAACCAACATGAACTAATGGCTGTATTGTATATTGCAGTGCTCCCCAACCCTGTTCCTGGAGATCTACCGCCCTGTATGTTTTCATTCCAACCCTAATTTGGCACACCTGATTCTACTAATGAGCAGCTCAAAGAGATCTCTAGCTGTTGAGTGGGGTGTGCTTTGTTAGGGTTGGAGTGAAAACCTACAGGATGGTAGATCTCCAAGAACAGGGTTGGGGACCACTGGTATATGGGAAACAAAGAAAGCAAATCCTCTGACATTGAGTAGAGATTGGCGATATGATGATTTTCTAAAATGGCAATGAACAATTGATATGCCTTCTCACACAAGTTGTGAATGCCCTCCTTTAAACTTTACTGAAATACTGAGCCTGGTGTGCTAACCAGCTAACAGTGTTTTGATTATCTATAATGATATTTTTGCCAATGGTGATGATTTCATCAATGTTGTTTCCTTTTCTATTTTTGTCACCTATGGTAATTTGCTGCAACGTATGTTACGGCATAGGTTTGGGATAGTATGATGTCCCTCCTGAAAAGATTTATGGTAACCATGGCTTCACGGTATCAATGAGTAAAATAAATGCACAGCAACAAATGAATAAAATCAATATTGGTGTGTGTGTAACCTCATCTTCAAAATCACATCCTCTAATGTTTTGACATGAGGTTATCATGACTACTTTGACATGAGGTTATCATGACTACCCCCCCCCACCCCCCCACCCTCCAAATTAAGTGTTTATACTACCCAATGCAGGGGGATTTGGTATTGATCATAAACAGTATTGCAATCAGAAGTGACCTTTAAGTGAATGTCCATTACCGAATGGACACATCATGTCAGCTATCCAATTCACGTGTTTATAGATGACATGTGTTACATTAAAATTCAATTGTATTTTCCTGTCTCTCAATCTGGAAAAAGTATACACGTAAAAAAATAATTGATTGTACAGGGTCTTTAATATCTACAGTGGAACAGAGTGATCATTGGTTCTATGCCACAATAACAGCAATAGCAATAGACTACATTTTGGCTTAAGCACTAGGAACACCACGGCAAGCGTCATTCTACAAATGATTTCTGTGTAATCTAGTGTCAGTTTTACTAAAATGCTGTACATTTACTGATGCATTTAAAGTGGCTGATAGCTAATTTAACTCCTCTAGTGAAAGAACGCGCTAATACTCACGGATTACAGAACACTATCTCTGCATCTTTGCTTTGAAAAAGCCAAATGCTCAAAAGGGAGGTCTATCAAGGAGACAGATGAATACTTGAAGGCCAGGTTTACTGTTGAGCTAAATGAAATGGCTGTTTTGGGGGGGGATTCACATCTGCACTGGCAGATAACGGAGCCTAGAAGCTGTCATGGAGGTTCTTTAGGCCCCGGCGTCCACAATGATAGACACATTCCCTGACATAACTCAGCTAATGTGAAAAGCCAGGGGGGCCATACCGTATGACTGTCCAGACATAAATCTGACACGTTAAACCATCAATCAGAGCCCTTCGCAGCCAATACTTGCTCTGCCGATTTTATGACGAGTTAATTGAGCTGTCACCCACATTTCTCACAATTCTTTCCTCTTGTTCTCTTGTTCTTGCCGTTTTGTCATTCTGGCTCTTTTGTGGGAATTTACCACGGCGTCTTGCGGTGTTTTTTTTTTTTTAATTCCTTTTTTTTATCCGTGCCTCTGCAGCTGCCAACATCATCTGCCCGGGCCAGGGGGGCTCTGACTAGATGCTTTGGATGGCACCCGTTCTGGGAGAACGATCCGCAACTACGTGCTGCCTAATTAATCCGGAGAGAGGCACCATCTGCCTCTGCGAAGGCAAGTCCGAATGCGCGCAATCACAAACGGCTAGCGTTTCGAGGTGGGGGGGGGTGGCCCACACAATCTATACGACTGGCTCTGGTTGCCCCTTTAAGAGCTGACCCGTCAACGTTAACCTCGCGGTGCCCGAGACGGCTGTCGTTCCCAGACAGGACGGCTG